>CM026288.1:8011118-8084921 GCA_014851415.1 Cnaphalocrocis medinalis
ACTAGTGTAGTGATATTGTACTTACTTATTATTTACTTACCTACTCTTAGGTAAGCAATGTCGTCTGGAGCCCGCAAGCGCACGAAGCCGCGTGGCAGCAAGAGCGCAGCGGAGCTGGCCCTGGAGGAGGGCGCTAAGCGGTGCCCCCCGCGCTTCACGCAGCCGGCGCGCGCGCAGCCGCCCCTCCTCACCCTGCGCCGAGCGGGCTACGACCACGAGCTAGAGCGGGACAGCGAGCTGCTCCGGGCTTCGAGGAATTACTACCCAGAAGGTTAATACAGGGTGTATCTGTAAACATTTACATCCCTTTAACCACGTGTTCTACCAACCGTTCTGATCAACATTTCTTTAACAACTTTTCCAAATTCTTCGAAAAATTTTTCGACTCCCCATACAAAATGATCAAGTCACGTGACCGACTTTGTATGGAAAGATGAAAAATATTTATGCGAATTTTCAAAAGTCATAGAACAAATGTTGTTTAGAATGGTTAGTAGAATACGTTGTTAAAGGGATGTAAATGTTCACAGATACATCCTGTATATAAAAGGAATTTTATAGTCTGCGTTTATGCTATGATGCGGCCACCTAACGCAAGCAAACCCTCGGAACGGCGAGGTCCCTCCGCGAAGCCTGCGAGGTTCCCAGGAAACTTCTGCGTTTCTGTGTGGGGCTGGTCTGGCTTTTGTAACCAGCTGACCCATCACGTGCAATGGACCGAAAACTTTACATAAGTTGCGTTTTAAAAACCTGCGGTTTCCACGTACGACAGGCATAGCGCGCTGTATAGTGCTCAAGAAAAGGGTACCTGTTTTCTTCTTTTCCTTAATTTACTTCGTGGTCATTTAGGCCGTGGGGCGTAACTGCGGGCCTCTATCATACGCTCGTTACCTGATCATCTTCCAGGTCAGAAGAAAACTCTTGGCAAACCTGAGGACGTTGAGTTCCAAAGTAATAGCTTAGACAACCGGAGCAAATCGCTCAGATGATGATAAAATGGCGTTGTTTCCAGGTGAAGGAGATGGCGGGTGCAGCGAGTTCCCTCCGCTGATGCAGGGCAAGTCCTGGACGCGTGGAGTGCCGTACCGAGACAGCTTCAACCATGCGAAGCCTGTGGACTCTATTGGTTAGATAACTTTAGGACTAATTTTTCATGAAGTTCTGAAAGGTACCAATTGGTTGGTGATCGCAAACCTGCCTGAGCTATGTTCGAAAAACTCGAAACATACTTTTGCTCCACCTCGGAAGAATCGAACCCGGGACCCCGAGATCACTTGGGACTCGGGATCGGGATGTAAATAATACATTTAAAAATTAATGTCATCTGGAGCCCGCAAGGTTTTGGGTCAAAGAACCTATCGCTATAACAAAAAAACTAAATACCAATTGGTGTGTTTCAATCAAAGTGTGTGTGCTCAAATATACTAATTAATTCAGTCATTAGGATAATAGTCTGTCAATCTTCTAGGGAACTGTTACACCACAAAGTCCAAGGCTATGCGCGTGCTCAACATGCCCCCAAAGAAGCGCATCCCGCCAGACCTGTACGGGCCTATAGGCCCTAATGGAGAGATGCAGTTCCCCCCCATGAAGTCATGGGCGGAGAGAGAGAAAGAGAGGCTGGAGGCAGAGCGTAAGGAGAGAGATAAGAAAAAGCTTCAGAAGGGTAATTTAATTAATATACTATACTCAGCATTTTTTTTTTTGGTAGGTGATAAATGACGGATCACCTTATAGTAAGAACAACCACCGCTCTTACACGCTTCCAACGGCATTGGAGTCACCAGTTCACATGCCAATAGATCCAATGGATCTGTCGGCTCTACGATGGTTGTCTGTGAGGATTTAAGAATGACAGACAGGGTGCACAGCTAGGATTATTTCGTTTTACCCCATCAGGTCTTCTCACATCATACTAGTTTTTAAATTTAAATCATAAAAGGTGATATCATAGGTGGACTATGGGGTAGGTCTATGGAGGATGGCGATTGGCTGATTAATAATCCCAAATTAATACAGGACTGGTCCTGCTTGAAGACCTGGTTTCCGGGGCATATGACAGGAAGAAGGCTGCTGAAGCGGATGCAAAGCGAAGAAGAATCGAGAAGAGAAAGAGGGAGAAGGAAGAAGCTGAAATCGCTGCTAAAGAAGCCCTCAGAAAGTAAAATTATGTTCTAAGAATGTTGATTGTTTGATGGGAAGAAAGATTTTGATAATACTTGCTTCATGGCTTGAACTTCATCTTCTTACAAAGAAATACTCATAGTTATAAGTTTTGATTGACCGTAATTTACAGACATCTAGAGAAGTTGGAATTCGAGTTGCCACGAGATCCAGACCAGCAGAAACTGGAGATGTTGAAGACGACAGAAGAAGAGCATTACAGATACATACACCCCAAGGACTTGGAGAGGATAGACTATTATTTGACCACGGTAATTTTTATTTAATAGGAAAGGAAAGCAAATTACCGAGCCACTTTTCGACATGAATAAGCCTCTTCCCAAGGCCCAATTTGGGGGAAGGGAGAAGATTATTAGCATACTTGTGACTTTACTGCCGTTGGGTACCTATCTATGGGCAGTGCCAATCAGTTACTATCACGTGATTCATCTGCCTCATATCACTTAAAAAAGGTGGTCTGATAATTGTAAGTATTCGCCGCTGCTCATGCAAGTTATCTACTCCGAAAAGAGTCTTACTTTAGAAAGATATACTTCCAGCTGCGGGTGTTTCTCGGCTGAAAACTATGCCTAAAGAATTTTTCTTTTTTTATACTAGAGGCGGCAAACGAGCAAGAGTCATCTGCTGGTAAGTAATCACTGCTGCCCATGAACATCTGCGAGATTAGAGAGGTCGCTGATGCGTTGCCGGCCTTTTAAGAAGGAGTACGCTCTTCTCTTATATTTCAGTTTAGTGTTGAAGTATTCTTATATTTTTCCAAGTCCCTGGTAGGCAAGCACTTGCCAGACTTCCCCGTGCACCTGTACAAGCGCGCGAAGGTGGAGGTGGACAAGCAGACGGCAGCCATCAAGAAGAGGCTGCTCATCCTCACGTACAACGCGTGCGTGCGGCAGAGCGAGGCCGATATTAGGGAGTTCTTCAGCATGGCCATGAAGAGGTTAGTCCAGTTTGCTTTAACGCCTGCATGTGATTCGTCCATTGTAACTGCAACGGGGGCTCTCCTCTTGCTTATCATCAGGCTGAGGTGAACCAATTTACTGAGCCACTATAAAAAAATCAGCCGAGCTACAGTGCCACATTTGGACGTAAGGGTCGCGGGTTCGATTCCCGCACCAACACAAATGTTTGTTGAAGAAACAGATATTTGTGTTGGGTCTGGGTGTTTGTGGTTCCTTCGTTGTTTCTGATTTCCATAGTACAAGGGAAAATCTTAGTTTGGGATCAGGACAATGATGTAATGTTGTCTCAATTTATTTATTTATTTATTTACATCGGGACCCACCACCTACAGGTCAGGTCCTACCCGCCTACTTGGCATACGACGGTATCGACTATCGATCATTTGACTAAGGAATAGTCACGCTTCGGTATGAATGAATCGACCTCACAGGAAACTGCGCCTATGTCGAGTGAATTATGGGGAGTGTGAATAATGAGTTTAAAAGTAAGCAGCGCACTTGTGATACCACTGGTGTTGCAGGTGTCCATGGGCGGCGGTAATCGCTTACCATCTGTAGGCCTAACATGCGCATCGCGACAAAATTTTGTCGACTCTCTTTCGGGAGAGCGCATCCTTCTATCCCGCTCATCGCTCAGTCAAGTAAGCGAGACGCAACTTGCGCCGACAAAATACGAGTATCGACAAATTATCTCGGTGCGCATGTTAGCCCGGCAGTTGATCCATCGGCTCGTCTGCCACCTATATCATAAAGAAATATTCCTAGATGCCTCCTGCAGTACATCCTGGAGGACCCCTCGGAGTGCGAGCGCCTACGCATCGCGTTCCTGCCACCGCTGTGGCCGGCGCTGGTGGTGCGCGCGCCCATGCCCTGGCACACCAGCTACGTGCGCGCCAAGCAGGCCATGCACTACCGCTTCTACCAGGGGAACCCGATCCTGATCGAGCTCAGGAGGATATGGCATGAGAGGTATTAAACAGTGCCTTAACGTCGTAAGGCCCAGACAGCAGACACAATAGAAAATCAATTATTTTTTAGCCTCGTATGAGGCTTTTGGGTCGTACGACGTTAAATCCAAATAAAACCAAGTACAACTTCTATAGAAACCACAAGGCTTATAATGCATATGTAACCCGAAAAGATGAAATACTGGCGCGATTTAATCGATACCCAGCGCCATCTAGTGGCTAAGATTCGAACTACTACGAATAGCAAAGCTATGGCTCGAAAAACAGTGAGTACTTATTTATTAGTATTAGTTTCTGATATGACCTGGACGTGTAACTATGATCCAGTTGAGGTTGCCCAGGTCGAGAAGGTCTGATGATGGGTCAGACGAATATGTTGACTGTTATTTACATAATTATTAATTATAATATCTGTAATGTGCCTAAAATGTTGCAAATAAATATTTTGAGTATGAGCATATTTGTTACTAAACAAAAACTGGCCTTAGCAAATTCTGCATCATGATCCAAGCGTAGCCTCAGCCTCTAAAACGATGGCTAAGTCTGCGTTTTCACTGAAACGGAGCGCAGCAGAGTGAATCCCACCAATAGATGCAGCTAGCTCGTTGAGAAGCGGAGTTTTTATGCAATTCTATTGGTGGATTACACTGCGCTCCATTTGAAATTGAATTGAAATTAAGATGAGACTGGGGCAAGTATATAATTTTTTTGAATCCACAGATATCAGAACATGTTCATCTGCGACATGAACAAGATGCAAGAAGAGAAGGAGTTCCCTCAATACATCCCGGAGTTCACGGAGAGGCTGAACAAGCTGTGTGCAGACACTCGGGCCGAGCTGGCGGACAATTGGCTGATAGACGTCGCTGATACCATGATCAAGATGAGGGCCCACTGGTCCATCTACGTGGCGAAGAAGAAGAAGGAGTCGACCTTCCAGGTTGAGCAGTTCTTCAGGTATACATTGTCTTTTATGTTTAGCACTGTCTTCAAGAACCCCGCCCACCCTATTGGCATCTTCGCCGCCAGCAAGATGAAAGAGTTATTTTTATGTGATAGGTGGCAGACGAGCTAACGGATCACCTGATGGTAAGCAATTGGCGTCACTCATAGACACAAGCAACACCAGTCGAGTCACAGGTGCACTGCAAACCTTTAACCTCCTTTTCCCCAATTAGTACCGTGGTCTACTAAGTACTGCTCCTCCACTTATTGGGGCATCCCGTGCAAAAACCCCATGTCGCTCACTGGCCACTGGAGGCAGTATGTATACCATTCCCTGTGCCACTGGAGGCAGTGAACCATTCCCGGACTAGTATAGATGCTGATGTTACATTCATTCTCGTAATACTTACATTTTTATTTTTACAGATGCATCCATTCGTTGATGTCGAGGCAAGTTCGAGACTTAGTCGAGAGGAGCGTGTATCATTTTGCTGAATACTTCAGATATTATTGGGTTTGTGACTAAATCTCATTGAATCCTAAAATTCATATGATAATTATTTTCTGTATCAACGTAACTATATATCTGGGCTGTCAGATATTTTTATTTGGGAGATTGCAGTAACATATCACAGGAAAGAAGAATATTATAATACTTCCAACGATTCAACGCAAAAATCAATATGATCGATTTGTGGATTTGAGAATTTTTGGACTTTGGACGGTCCTTATGTCTGAAACCCAAGTGCTATTTTTGTCTGCGGGGGAGAGGTAACTCAACGCCTCAACCCATCATGACCATTTCGTCCCATGCTGCCACTTTAGATTCGGTTATAGAGTCTCTTCACCTCATCAGATGTAAATGGCGGCACCCCTGGTGTTTTAGTGGCTATGCCTCAGGCCCAAGGCTGTAATACCTGGTTAAAATTCGCAACCAGGTTTCGCTTCGATTTCGCTCGCTCCGCCCTTAAATGAAAAGCAACGATTGAAAGGGAAAGAGAAGACGATGTTTATGCTTGTGGCTGCAAGCATCGCGTCCAATCGCATCGCGTCCTAAAAAGAGACAAAATATATCGCTGCACTATTCACGCGCCTCGTGGAATTAACCAGGTTTATCCCAGAAGCAATATTGCTCGCGAATCGGTTCCGCTCCGAACGAACACTTACGAAAAAACCTGTTTGAGATCGATATTAACCTGGTTAATTAAAAACCGGTTTCCAGCCCTGCTCAGGCCACGGCTAGAGGAGAACCATACCATGACCCGCCCGCCCTCCAACGGCGGGTATGCATAAGGAAGTCAGCCTATAACATATCGGGCCAACTGCATTGCACCAGGGAGATAAAAAAGGTATCCCTGTTCATCCAAATGTTTATGATCTTCCAGGAAGGGAACAACTACACCGGCACATACAGGGACTACATGTTCATCAAGCGGCCGCTGATCCGCATGCGGGTGAACGGGCACCCGGGCTCCACGAACATCACCTTCGAGCCCACGCTGGAGCAGATGCGGGTGCAGATCGTCAAGTGGTTCCATGCGATTATCAACGTGAACTACCAGCTCCCCAGCGTTGATAGCATCATGTACCCTGGTAATAATTCGATTCCTAAGTAGATAATGCGCTTATAATTAATTAATCTACAGTCTTCGAATTGGATCATCAACCCTAATGCGTGGTTATCAAGCATAATCACATACCAGAGATGATTTGATTTCTATGATGGAGCTCTTGTTGACATAAGGGAGGCAGGGCAAATACTATACTATACTCGAAGTAAAATGTAGTATCACCCTATCAGTATAAAGGTCTCATGGAATGTCTTAACGTCGTAAGGCACAGACAGCAGACACAATGGAAAATCAAGTGTGTTGTCTTTCAAGTGTATGCCTTTTGAAAGGCTTTTGGGTCTTACGACATTAATTAAATTACTTTGCCCACATCGCCTTTATGGACCTTGTGGACTATAAATTGTTATCCATACTAATATTATAATCCGAAAGTAACTCTGTCTGTCTGTCTGTCTGTCTGTCTGTTACTCTTTCACGCCAAAACTACTCAACGGATTTAAATGAAATTTGGTATACAGATAATCTAGACCCTGAAAAAGGACATAGGCTACTTTTTATTGCGAAAAGAGGGTTGTAAGGGGTTGAAAGGGGGGTAAAAAGTTACTTTTCCACGCGGACGAAGTCGCGGGTGGCTAGTAGAATATAATTTCTCATTCCGCCATTGATTTCTGTCACTAGCCGATATCAACCCCTGCTCCCTAGCCGTATGTAAATATTTTACTAAAAATATGATTGTTGATTGATGTTCTAGGCTCTATCCGGCCAAAACCCTACCTGATGGCGGTGTACCCCGACGAGGAGTACATGAACGACCTGGTGAACGAGTGCATCCAGCACTTCAGCGTGAACCGACCAGGGCCTGTGAAGTACCTCAACTGCTACCGGGATTACTACTACATCCTCGATGATACTGCTAAGCAGGAATTGCTGCAGTTCTTTGGGCAAGAACCGGCGCCTTATCTCAAGGTATGTGCTGATGTCTAATCGGGAGTTCAAGTACTAGTGTTAGCAGCAGTTAAGTATCCGTTAGCAGCTAACGGATACTTAACTGCTGCTAACACTAGTACAGTACAGTTACTGTACTGTACAGCTAACGGTTAGCTGTTAGTTAGTAGGTGTTCCTTAGGGAAAATTGTTTTCATCAATATATTTCCGTCGAGGAAAGAGTAAAACGGTTAAAGAAAGCACGCTATATATCTTTGATGGTACTGCTAAGCAAGAGCTACTGCAATTGTTTGGACAAGACTCGGCCCCTTATCTCAAAAATGCCTGATGGAGTTGTTTACTGCGCTTTAGCGTCAACTGACCAGGGCCAGTGCAGTACCGGATCTGCTCCCGTAAGTGTCCGCAGTATCGGTTTTAAATATTAACTTACAAATTGCATTATCAAGCCAGTGAATTAGCATACCTCTCTCTTCCCGTAGGACTTCTCTGCGCGCATCTACATGTACGAGGCTTTACGCGACGAGATCTTGTTCCTCCGGCGCGACATCCCCTTGAACATGGTGATGCTGGACTGCGGGCCCATCAACGACTGCATGTGGGGCGTGGTGGACGGCCTCCGGTCCCACATCGTGGACCACTTCATCGCTGTTAACAGGAAATGGAATAGAGCGTGAGCAAAGGGGATATTGCGTGTGAAAAATCCGCTAGATGAAGTAATGTTAGACTGAGGTCCAACTTCAACTTCATTGGTTGTTTCATCATCATGGAACAACTTGCCGGCTTCTGTATTTCCAGAGAGCTACAATTTGGGTGTCTTTAAGTCGAGAGTGAATAGGCTTCTTCTGGGAAAGCACGCTACATCTTAGACCTCATTGTCACTCTCCATCAGGTGAGATGAGGTCAAGTGCAAACCCATCTTATATAAAAAAAAATCATCAGCAACCCACACTCGACCACTGCTGGACATATGTCCCCCCTTGCACGCCACTGCTTCCGAGTTTCGGCTACTCTCATCCAGCCCACACCAGCCAGTCTTCTAACGTCATCATCCCATCTTGTCGCAGGACGTCCAACACTACGCTTACCGAGTTGCGGTCTCCACTCAAGGTTGTTTAACATTAAAATAACCAATCACCGTGTACATAGATGGACTCCAGTTCTACAGATGCTATCTAGGCGAATTTTTTACACGCGATAGCCCCATTACCAGACTTACCAAATTCTGGATCGTGCTCCAAGCGTAACATAGGGTTCAGAGCGATGACTTTGGACTCTACTGGTTGCTTTGATGACAACTTCTTCTTTCGTTCTTTAAAAGCGCAATAGACCTTTTCAATAATCTTTTCTTCATATTTTTGTTTCTTTCAGTAATTTATATTGTCACCTAAGTTGTACTGTCTTTTTTGCAATATATCTAGAATCTGCAATGTCTACGAGGAGATGGCGGCTCGTTCTTCAGAGAGTCCTGAGACCACGGCGCAACTAGTAGAACTGATCACTTACATTGCAGTGAGTTTTGCCATTTAAAAAATGCGATATTGATTTTTTTTAAGGCCCTATAACGATTTATTTGATTTGAAGAGACTCCGCCCATTCCCCCCGCACACCTCATGCAACACTCGTAACTTTGTCACTTGATTCGCGTCAAATCGCACTTTCGCATGCGCGGTCACAGTAAATAAAGCAGTAAGGACATTGTGTCTGTGGTATACACGTCCGACGTCTATGAAATATCGTATTCTTTTTTCGAAATTATTTACTTCACAAATTACGTACTTTCTGGATCGGTACCGCCCAGCTTAGTGAAAGTCTATGAAATATAGCATTCTTTTTTCAAACTTGCCTACTTCATAAATTACATACTTTCTTGATGGGTGCCGCATACTTAGTGAAGTCATTGCGGACCCATGTTGCGGACTACAAAATGAGATTCGAATCGATGAACGATAAATAAAAAATAAAATAATAGGATATTTGACTAAAATTGAAAAATAAAATAATAGGGTATTTGATTAGTCAAATACCCTATTATTAAGTTAAGTTTAATGTATAGAAATTAGTCTCTATACATTAAACTTTATCAAAATATTGGTAAAAAGGAACCATTAGCCAAAATTTTCAGTTAAAAATATAACGTCTAGCTGGTTTTGTAAGCATTCAAAGTTTCATGGGAAAGTCCATTTTTAAAGTATAAAAATTCAACAATTACCTAAATATCATTGAACTACCAATACATTTTACCCCAACTATTATTATAAAAACCATTTATGTATTTATTACAAGAAATATTTGATATGGCTACCAAACAAAATTTACTAGATGCGCACACAAGATACAAAAAGTGTGACGTCACTCGTCAGTAAGTAAGTAAGTAAAATATTTACTGACCAAACAAAAAGAGATACAACACAACAGTAGTAAGACACAGAATACATAATAAGAAGTAGGTACATACGAGAAACGGAAAGGAACATTAAGTGCTTACATACATAGACAGATAGGTGGTCAATAAGGTCCAAACTCAGCATATGCTGCAGCTGCTTCATTCAAGCCACTGCAGCGCTAGTTTTCAGTATGGACCTTGAGTGACGTTTTATAAATGAACGAATGAATGACACGCACATGAAACAATACAACAGATAAACCAAAAAAACAAACAACAACAATGACACTTAGAAAAAAAATATTAAGAAAAAAAAACTGGAACAAACAACAAATAATAAACACACAATATACAAACCATTATAATAAAAATAATCTACCATTTGGGTATTTGACTAATCTCGATATAGTAAAAAATATTGATACTCTTTCAAAATATTGGTAAATAAGAACCAATAGCCAACATTTTCAGTTAAAAATATAACGTCTAGCTGATTTTGTGAGCATTCAAAGTTTCATGGGCAAGTCCATTTTTAAAGAATAAAATTAAAAAAAAATAATTATATCATTGAACTACCCGTACATTTTCCACCAACTTTTATTATAAAACCCAAACAAAATTTACACAGAAGTTTAAGTTGTGACGTCACACTTCAATAGACATTTGTACAGAGCGTTTTTGGAATTGCCCAAAATATGTGCTCTCAAAGTTGTGATATCTCAGCTAATTCAAATGAGAATCAAGTGATTCTTTCAACAATGTTTCTTAAATTGAGGCATCTTTTGATATGTGTTTACATAAAAAAATATAGTCAAATACCCAAAGAGCTAAATCACGCTAAATCGTGAAAACGATAGCATATCTTTGACATGAGCGACAGTGAACTTGACAGCCACACCCATTCCGGCCACACCCCGACCACATTTTGCCACGTATCGGTCTGTACCTCTTGGGCAATGATAAAACAACAACAATAACACTACTGAGCAAGCTAAAGTATAAAATTGTGAGAGATGGTGTATTGGTGTGCTTGTATAGTGTTTGAGTATCTGGCGTCAAAGCAGGAGGAAAGAATGTGTTGCACAGTAGCCATTACTACCCGTGCGGATAAACATTGGGATTAGAAATTAAAACGGCGAAACTATTCACTTCTCGCTCGCACACTATTTGCGTCTATACTCGCACGACTGACAAAAAAAAGCTGCGTTTTAATAAAAATATGTGAGCTAGACGCGCTCTCAGTTTTGAAGCTTTCGTTAAAATTGTCTTTTTTTTATGAGATAGGGGGCAGACGAACAGACGGATCACCTGATGGTAAGCGATTACCGCCGCCCATGGATCCCCGCAACACCAGAGGAGTCGCAAGTGCGCTGCCGACCGACCGGACCGCTAATATATTATGTATCCCATCAAAAACAATACTCGACAAAAAAACCAAGTCTCCCAACTACCGTAAAAAGTGGTGAGATCCATGTTTCGCCAAGTCGGTTATTCATTTATTGATTTGGCAATCACACAATATATCTCACAAGCAATGCATTAATTGATTCGGTTGTTTAATGTGATTGCCATTTAATGTGAAACTAACGATTAAAATTTCTATGAAAATAAATCTATAATCGAATTGAGCCATAAAAGGACAACTCTAATCGTTCTCACCAAAAAGGCCGACTTTCGATACTGTTTTAGCTATATTTACTGTGGCACGGTCAACACACGTCATCAGAAACGAATTAGGATACCACGGAGACGCAACATACCTACTTAAAATTTAAAAAGGTAAAAAATGAGAGGCGATAAAATATCCCAACTAATATTGAAACTTCGTGAGATTAACTCGTTGGATTCCTCTGTAGCATGCTATTGTCGCAGGAGTTCGAACGGCAAGGTGATCTGAACGGGTAGGTTGTTGAGAGGTGCGATGTCCCTGATAACGTCAATATATGCTTTGCGTCTGATAACGTCAATTGAAATCACAATTCCAATTCGGTAATTTTGACCGCTGTTGTGACAATTAACTTTGCTCCTATACTGTCGAAGTGCACGAAGGTTCTACGTTCTTCTGACAGACAACATCGAAAATCCATGAACAGCCTCGTTAAGTGCTGATGTATGCTGATGATATGGCGCTGATAAAGTTTTATCAAAAATTGAGTCACGTAGCGACTCCAATGTTGGTCTTTGTTCTTTTGCAGATTTCGTTTTTCTGACTAATAATGACATACTTCAGTTTGCTCGCAACTGGCATAGGTCCGTCGTCTAAGAGAGCTGTCGCAGCACTGAGCAGGTGAGAACACGGCTACACAATTATACTCAATGGTCATGTCAATAAAGTCGTGAATACGTTGCACCCAGATTCTATCAAGTTGCTCAAAGATGTCGACAAAATCACGAAAAATTAATTACGTATTTATAAAAAAACTAGGCTGAATAACAAAATTCTGACAAATGCCAGACATCAGTATTTATAATATCTACTAATTAAAGGAATTTCCGATTGAATTGGTAATCTCGCTCAGTAAATATCTGGAGAAAACGTAATTTTTAGAGGTATTTTCAAATCGAAAAACTATCGAACCAAACTCGCCAAATCGTGTTTCTAAAACATTACAGACTTACATAAAGGTATGAATTAATGTTCACCTTAGTATCAGATTGTACCGTCTCCCAGGGACCTGGCAAAGCCACAATGAAGGTAAGGTTTTTTTTTTATGTAGCCCCTTAAGTTGATAGGACCTTGAACGAAAATACGCACTTTTAAATTTCTAAATAGGGTATTATCGTACCCAATCTACAGGATTTTCTATGACGTACTAGGTCAGACCAAGTTCTGCAAAGACAGGTTATTTCGTTATATTGACATTTTGTCATAAAAAAGTATCAGCCTATATACTGTCCCACTGCAGGGAAAGGCCTCCATCATAGAAATCAAGTTATCACTTATGATGGGATTAGGCTTAATCACCACGCGTGCCTAATGCGGATTGGTGATCATAAACCCGAGCTATGTTAGAAAAATTCGAAACATACTTTTGCTCGACCCGGGAATCGAACCCGGGACCCCGAGATCACGGCCAGGTACTTAAACCACTAGACCAACGGGGCGTTTTGTCATAATCACGGTCAAAAATATAAGGGGTTTTTCACACGCAAGTCTAGTTTATTCTGTTCTCCAGGACTGTCGCGACTGCGCCATGTTTGATCTGCGCGAGAAGTCACGACAAACGGCGGAATATGTTTTGTTCCTCATGCAACATGCGCATCTTAATTGTGAGTACCTTAATAGCATAGAACTACCGAGGCAAACCATCATCATCATCATTATTTCAGCCAATAGACGTCCACTGCTGGAATAGGCCCCCCCAATGTTCTCCACATGGATTGGTCCTGTGCCACCCGCATCCAAGGATTTCCAGCGACCCTCACTATATCGTCGGTCCACCTTGTGGGAGGCCTGCTGCCACGGTTGTGAGTTGTGACAAACCAAAACTCTTATTTATGACCACAATTATATTCTAGTTGAAGACGTAAACCTGAATACTCGCGTGTTCCTGTGGCCCCTTGACATGGAGGAAACAATCGACCTGACCCTGAAGACTCTGTACACCAAGAAGACGATGGCGGAGGACAAGCTGCGCACGCGCAAGACCATCTTCGAGGAGAAGCTGAAGCGCCACGAGAAGGACTTGGAGCTGTTCCGCAGGTTCGACCCGCCGCTGCTGAACCTTGACCTTCTGAAGGACGTAGTGGGGAAGGTGGATGATATATTCAAGAACTTAATGGTAAGATTTTTGGTGGTGATTTTGTGATGTGTCCCTTATTACCTTTATGTAAAAGAGCCTACTTGGGGCGACTAAATAGTCGAATGCCAATCGGCCGTCCAAGGTAGTTGAAGTTGCAAAAGGTTTGCGCGGACTCCAAGCTGTAGACTGGCATTAGGTTGCGCAGGAGCGACCTAGATGGAGGCTCTTATTATTGGAGAACAAGGCTCACTTTGGGTCGCTGCTGGGCTCTTAAATAAGTTATCTAACCTTCAGCTATCGGCGCCGATATTTCACTTAATTTCTTGCTAGATGGAAAAGCTCTGAGGCACTCGCTATCCCTATCTGACGTTACGCAACCATGTCTTACTGTGTCTCCAAATATATTTGTCCAGGATGACAAGTACGAAGCTGAAGACATAATAAACGAGGAGCAGCTGTTGGACCAAGAGGTGTCGGTGTACTTCAGCCTGCAGACCATGCTGGCGGGAATCGACCCCTTCCACAAGCTGTGGCATACCGCCTTTGATTTCTACGATGGTTACGAGAAATGGCACGTATTTCACTTATTTACGCTCATACATAAAAAAATATAAGTATTTTTTTGTTTCTGTAACCTCATTCATTATAGATAGAGGCTATGTGATCTTTCTAAGCCGCATTGGTGGTGACTATGATGCAGTTGCTCACCCAAAAGTTGACGAAGTCCTCATAATTTAAGTAAGTAAAAAGATCAGGCATACCTACTAAGCCCCCTGCGATTTTTAATAATCGCGTATAAGTAGAGTGAAGGAATCCTGAGAACACATCACACATTATACTCGTAACATTTCGACCACCCACCAAAAAAAAAAAGAAGACAATGAGTATTTATCGGGTAACACCACCAGCTCCTTACCGAATGGTGCCCTAGAATAGGCAAACGAAATCCTGGTCGCCCAGCGTCACGATGGGTCGATGATATCACTAAAATAGGAGGTCCTACTTGGATCCGAGCAGCTCAGAACTGGATACTTTGGCGAAAAAGAAAGGAGGATATACTCAAAAGTGGGTCCTTCAGGGCTGATGATGATGATGAACACCACCAGGGCACCAGCTACGCCACTCCTTATGAATAGGGTTCTTCCAGGTACCACGGCCCGTTCTTCGGGCTCGACGCGGAGCAGATCGCCGAGGACGTGGAAGCCTGGTGGAAGCTGCTGTACAAGCTAGGCAAGCAGCTGTTCGAGTACCCTGGCGCCAAGCGGATTGCCGACATGGTCCGCAACAAGGTGGAGAAGTTCAAGGTGCTGCTGCCGGTGCTCTGCGCCATATGTAACAAGGTGAGTCCTTCTGAAGATGTAGTATAGAAATAACTAGTGGCCCGCACTCACTTCGTTTCGGGAAAGTAGTTCCACTGTCTACCAATAGATGGCGCTGGGAGTCAATTCCATCGCGCAAATGTTTCGTGTTTTCGGTTACCTATAAGCTCTGACGTGGACTATGAGATTTAACCTCTTTTTAAATCTGGTCCCAAACTAAGTCTTTCCTTTGTGCCATGGAAACCAGAAACAACGAAGGAAGGAAGGAACCACAAACACGCCGCAACACAAATATCTGTTTCGTCAACGAGACGCTACACAAATTTTTGTTTCGTCAACAAACATTTGTGTTGGTAAATAGAAATAGAAACATGTTTAAATTGGATTCTACGATAGTGCCACAGTTGAATGGCTCACCTTAGCCTGATGGTAAGCAAATGGAGAGCCCACATTGCAATTACAACGGACACGATGGCACGACATCACGCTGGCACTGATGCCGGCCCGCGACACGCTTCTTCGCGCTTCTTTTGAAGGAATCCAGATTGAAATCACCTACTTTCAAGAGTGTCAAGTACGGATAACTCATAACACTAATTAACAAAATCTGGCCTGTTTTAGGGTATGCGTGATCGTCACTGGGCAAAGATAAGCGATCTAGTTGGGGTGGAAGTCCAACACGGGCCAGAAGCGTCCCTCGCTGATATGGTGGAACAAGGAGTCCACGTTTACGCTTCTCAACTCGAAGAGATCGAACAGTATGCTTCCAAGGAGTATGCGCTGGAGCGCGCGCTTAACAAGATGAAGGAGGAGTGGTGTGGCGTCAAGTTTGAGGTCGTGCCCTACAGGTTAGTCAGAGATTTTTTTATTATCATTTTAGCGTGGACCCGCTGACCAAACTGGGGTGGGAACAAGTTTCTTAACGTGTCTTCCTGGTGGCAAGCTCGAGATCCGTTTTCCTGCTGCCTTATTCACTTCGCACGGCCACAGAGTATCCGTCAGTAGTAGTGAAGCTAATGGTATGCATATCAGTCTGAGATATGTGTGAAACCACTAAGATAAAGGCTTCTACTATCGCTATTACATCGATGGAATATAGCAGATTCCAATTACTATCTAAAAGTAAATCTAACTTAGAGGATCCCTTAGGACTGACCCTAGTAAAGTCACACTTCGACATGAGTGGGCCGGGCCGGCTTTACCGAAATGATACCACGGTCTCACGGAAGACTAACGTAAAGCAGCACCTGCGCTGTGTTTCACTGAGTGAGTGATAGTGCTGAAGACCTAATCAAGAGGAAAAGAAGTTTAAGGCTGCGTTTCTACTGAAGCTTAGCAGGGTGGAGCGAGTGGAATTTACCAATAGAATTGCATAAAAACTGCTCTTCTTCTATTCGTGGATTTCATTCAATTTAAACGTAGCCTAAAAGTTAGCAGTACAATTTTGTCTGACTCCTCTGGTGTCACCCTACCATCAGGATGCCCCGTATCCTTTATCCTGTCACATAAAAAACTTGTCGCTTAAATGAGAAACCGTTTCGCAGAGACACTGGCGTGGGCATCCTCACGGGCCTGGACGACGTGCAGCAGCAACTGGACGACCACATCCTCAAGTCGCAGACCATGCGCGGCTCGCCGTACGTGAAAGCCTTCGAGTCGGACATGGTGGCCTGGGAGGAGAAGCTCATCAGCATGCAGGACATCCTCGATCAATGGCTTCAGGTGAATGGTTTAACAAAGTAAAATAGTAAAGTACCAACTTAATACTGTTCCACTGCAAGGCCTCCATCATAGAAATCTAGTCGTCGCTACTATGTTGCCTGAGCATGATTAATCTTGATGGAAGTGAAAAAGTACTGTTGCTAGACTCCTTCCCTCACAGAAGACTGGCGTGCAGCAGTGCCTACGCTTTCCGGTTCCATTACTCGACGAGTGAGTGAGAGAACCGGAGGCCCAATAGGAGGTAAGGGGGTTGAAAGATTGCCAGCGCACTTGTAACTCCGCTTGTATCCATTTATTCATCGAAGAGACGTCCTGGTTAGTATCTAATTTAAATGTTTCTCCTCCAGTGCCAAGCGACATGGATGTACCTCGAGCCCATCTTCTCCTCCGAAGACATCATGCGGCAGATGCCGACGGAGGCGCGGAACTTCCGCGACGTGGACAAGGAGTGGCGGAACATCATGGGCGCCACGCAGAAGGAACCCCTCGTGCTACCGGCTACGGACTACCCTGGTCTGCTGAAGAAGTTGCGATACAACAACTCGCTGCTGGACGATATTCAGCGTGGGCTTAATGATTACCTTGAGAAGAAGCGGTTGTTCTTCCCCAGGTATTTTATTGATATATTTAAAAAAATGTTTCTCAGACTTAGACTTTCCCTATTATCCTTTAATAAAGGATAAGTAAAGAGAAAACATACTTAATTAAGAATTTAGGGAGCTTTAGGCATTATTTTGTACTTCGATCTTTCACAAGTAGAGCCAGTAGCCACTCAATAAATCTTTGGGTTAAATGATTAACCAAGTAAGTCTCCATGTTCTGCTATAGGACGTTATTGATATTTCATCATTTTGTCATTGGGCAAAGGGGGTGCTATTGCATGTGCAAAATTCGCTATATGGTTCGTCTATTCTTAAAATTGACATTTTGACATAAGCAATAACTTTGTAAATGAATCTCGGTACAATTTTTTTACTTGCGATAGTCCCCATTGGATGATAATGCAATGAATCTCTTGGCGTCCAGGTTCTTCTTCCTGTCCAATGACGAGCTCCTCGAAATTCTTTCGGAGACGAAGGATCCCGATGCGCGTGCAGCCCCACCTCAAGAAGTGCTTCGAGGGCATCTACACGCTGGAGTTCAATGTGCACAAGGAGATCGTCGGCATGGCCTCGGCTGAGGGTGAAGTCGTCAAGCTGTCTACGAGTATACAGCCTGCTGATGCTAAGGTATATAGGCTACATCATTTTAGTGGGGCTGGTTGTTTAGGGGCAGATAGAGGGAATCAGATTACCAGGCAGGTCACCAATACGCTGGACTGTTCAAGTGAACTCCGTGTCAGACTGCCCTAGACTATCTGCGAACGAAGGGAGATGGCGGGAGATCGTGAGGAAAACTGTGTGTCTGCCTTTAACAAAGACGCTTCGACGTGACCACGACTCCTCTGACAAAAGCGTATCGACAGAGAAGAAGTGTGGCATTACCAGCTTCATCATGGGCCGTCGCTACAGCAATATATTTACAATCATATCTAAACAGCGATTCAAGGTTCAGGTCGTCCCATCTGAACCCTTCGACGAATTTTTTCAAGTTCATTATTTACTTAAGTATTCAACGTTTTTAGGGCATGGTGGAACGGTGGTTGCAACAACTAGAGCAACAGATGATCGTGAGCCTGCGCGACGTGGCCTCGGAGGCTATCACCGCCTACCCCGTCACCAAGCGCGAGGACTGGGTGCTCATCTGGCCTGGGCAGATCGTCCAGGCGGGCTCCTGTGTGCAGTATACCGCAGAGGTAAAACTTGAAAGGGCTGTAGTGTCCCTTTATATTACCAGCGCTATGAAACAGAGGCTATCACTGCTTACCCCGTCACTTTAGCATGAGGAATGGAAGCTCATTTGGCCAAGGCAGATTGTGATTGTGTGGAAGACGGCTCCTCGCCTCGTGCAGTACAATAACGAGGTAATGCTTTCGAATAGTTTGGCATCAGGTGCATGCACTGATATTGAACATTGAGCACGAGGACTTATAAAGCGGAACAGTGTACTTTGTTTGCAACTAACTCTATAGATGGGTAGACCGCTTGAGGATGTCAAAGCAAGTCACACGGTCGATTGCCATCGCCAATGTACAAAAGTGAAGAATCAATTGAACCTAATATCCTTACTTCTAGGCCATAGAGGCGATCCAGTCATTCAGCCTACCTGAGCTGGTGGAACGCAGCACGGAGCAGATCACCGGCCTGGTGTACCTGGTGCAGGGAGAACTGGACCCGGGGAACCGCATCACAGTGGAGGCGCTTATCGTGCTTGACGTACACGGTAACTTTACTCACATAATCTGATAGCTTTGCGATCCAAATATATCAAGGCCACCGATAGGAGATGTCGACATTTGTCCCGGTCTTGCAAGGCTTGACACCAATATCCTGCCTCCAATTCTTGCAAGTCCGCTTTCACTAGAATCTGCTAGCGATAGCGTGAATTACACCCTGTGGTGTATATTTTGCGAGGCCGTATAGTGATGCTAACTCAGGCGTTCGCATTCTTTCGACATGATATCCTGAACCAGTCTGAAGATTTATAAGTGAATCCGTTTGATGATTCCGCTGCACCCACTCAGATTTAGATAACTATACCTGATCCTGTACTGAACATTCTATGCCGATTCGTTAATTCTGTCTAGATTTCCTTCACAGGCCGTTCAATTTTGGAGGAGATGGTGGAGCGTAACGTGCGCGACATCACTGACTTCAACTGGATCTCGCAGCTGCGGTACTACTGGCGCGGCGACCGCATGGCTTGCTCCATGATCACCACGGAGGTGGAGTATGGGTTCGAGTACCTGGGCAACACTGGCCGGCTCGTCGCGACGCCGTTGACTGATCGGTGCTTCAGGTGATCACTGTACTTCTACTACGAACGTTTGATAGGTTTTGTAGAAACTATTGATCGACGCTTTTGATCTATGATCGGTCGATTGGTCTAGTAACAACCAACTGAAATCATGCTTACACGTTTCAGAAACAGTCCGAAATATGCAGGTTTCCTCACGATGATTACGCTCACCGCAGAGCTAATTGTAGAAATACGCACATAGATTTAAAAAATCCTGTGGTGCATGCTTGGGTTTGGACAACGAGCCCCCTTGAAAGGCGCGAAACTACTATCGCACCATGACAAAACAACCATATTCACGTGTCACAAAATGTCTACAGGACGTTGATGAGCGCTCTCAAGCTGAACTTGGGCGGAGCTCCTGAGGGTCCTGCCGGGACCGGTAAGACGGAGACGACCAAGGATCTAGCCAAAGCCGTCGCCAAGAAGTGCGTCGTCTTCAACTGCTCGGACGGGCTGGACTACAAGGCGCTTGGCAAGTTTTTCAAGGTATGCCACTTACCTAAAGTTTATCAATACGGGATAAGTAGATTGGAGTGCTTTGACAAGTTGAGAAACGTCCCATCCTATCCTGAATGTAGGGTGCCTGGCATAAGGATAGGATGAACTGCCACTCTTTGAGAAAAGCCGTGGACAGCGATTGACTGATTTATCAACTTTAGGATGCTGCTGATAAAGTTGATAAAATCCTTCTCCTACCCCACTATACTACCACATTGGCTTCAAGTGGCTTCGGTCGCAGGTACTGCGACTGATCAGGTCGTTCGTCTATGTCGTGGATGGTTCCCACGCTGCGCTTAGTATATTCTACCTCATGGCTATCAGTTCTTTACGCTATTTACTGATTGATCTTATATTTACCACCAGGGTCATCACGTACAATGGACCAAAAGAGAGTCTAAGTGGAAAATGGATTCCACTTTACATTTTCATTTTACCACCAGGGTCTAGCGCAGTCAGGCGCGTGGGCGTGCTTCGACGAGTTCAACCGCATCGACCTGGAGGTGCTGTCGTGGGTGCTCAGCAGATCCTGTCCATCCAGCTCGCCATCCTGCGCCGGGAGAAGCGGTTCGTCTTCGAGGGCACTGAGATCAGCCTCAATCCTTCTTGCTCTGTCTTCATCACTATGAATCCTGGGTGAGAATTATGACTTGCTAGATTTTGCTCGCGATATATATATATATATATTTTTATGTTATTGGTAGCAGATGAGCAGGCGGATCACCTGATGGTAATAAGCAATTGCCGCCGCTCATGGACACTTGCAACATAGTGGAATTACAAGTGCGCTGCCAACCTTTTATCCCTTCCCCCGGGTGGGCCTCCGGTACCCTCACTCACTCGGCGAAACACAGCACAGGGGCTGCATTTAGCCGAGAGTGGGCAGAAGACATGAGTTTGGACTTTTTTAAACTGTGGCACAATGTTGTAAGAATTTTAAAGTGACATTGTTGAATAAAATAATTTGCCATAAGGGTTAGGGTAAGGGTTACCACCACTTTTGAAGCGAGTATATTCTTGACACTATGGCACTCAATCAATTCTCTTTTCTCTACTCTAGGTATGCTGGGCGTACTGAACTGCCCGACAACTTGAAGGTGCTATTCCGGACGGTGGCCATGATGGTACCAGATTACGCTATGATCGGCGAGATTACGCTTTACTCCAACGGCTTTGTCTGCGCTGGACCGTGAGTATCAGGTTTTCAGAAATTATTATAAGTAGCATATGATTTCAAGGGTTGCCATCATCAAGAAGGTTATCGTCACCTTAAGAAGCAGACGGGAATAAAACCTTTAATAAGCAACTCATCATATTGATCTAACTACAGGCGACAAACACCATCTATCATCAGAGTCAGAAATTACTAGAGAAAATATAACATTATTTTCCGGTGTTTTATTGAGATGGGCACACTTAACTTCTACAGTGAGCGGCATAATTCACTATAATCTCTAGGTGTTCAAAGAGAGGTTAACTTAAACTTTCATAAAGTAGTTGACTATCATGATAGTATTTACTTAAGAGCATCGACTCCAAATGTAGGTGACATAGATTATCCAGAAGGGTTTGGGGAAAAGTCGCCTGAAAAAAACTCGTCCTCGGGTTTTCCCCTAACCTATCCAGAAATACCAGAGGCATCCCCTCTCGTTTTTAAAATAAGTTGTTATATTATCCTTGTGCACATTCTCCGTTGTGTAGGCTAGCCCGTAAGATCGTGCAAGCATACAAGCTGTGCTCGGAGCAGCTGTCGTCGCAGAACCACTACGACTACGGCATGCGCGCCGTCAAGTCCGTGCTGCTCGCGTCCGGCGCGCTGAAGAAGAACTACCCGGAGAAGGACGAGGCGCAGCTCGTGCTCCGGGCCATCATCGATGTCAATATGCCCAAGTTCCTCTCCCAGGTAAGGATCTGTGTAGGGTCGTAGCCAAATAGCAAATAGGTTTGCGTGCTCTGGGCTATCATTGACGTCAACATGCCCATGTTCCTCTCCTAGGTAGAGATCTGTGTCTTTAGGGTTTCGTGTTTAGTACACCATCAAAAAATAAACAAACAACTTACATCATCAAAATAAGCAAAATAAAAACCAGCTGTTCCATACAGTATTGCCTGGTATTTTTTTTTCTACTTCTGAGTGGGGACTCAGTACATCTGAGGGACATCTAAGGGTTGCGAGCGAAGGTCAGACAGTAATCGCTTTATCGTACTGCTTTCCGCGTAAAAAAATGTCTGAAGCAAATTCTGTTTTTTTCCAGGATGTACCCCTGTTTGCTGGTATTTACTCGGATCTGTTCCCGGGAGTAGACATCCCTCAGCCAGATCGCGCTGAGCTGCTGAAATGCATCAACAAAGATCTGGAGAAACGGAACCTGCAGCCCACGGAGTGGTACCTCGAAAAGATTATACAGGTCCTTATGTATTTGTGTTTATACCCATTTTTAATGTCTTAAAAGGGTATTCTGTAATTCTGGAAATAGGTAGATGTACTTATATTTTTTCTATTGAACACCGAACTGTCCGTAGTAAAGTTTCTAGGTCTAGACTTTCAAGGAGCTTTTCATGATCTGGCTTTGAGTAGATTTATTTTTTTATATGATAGTTGGCAGACGAGCAGATAGATCAGGTGATGGTAAGGAATCATTGCCGCCCATAGACACCTCATCACCTTACAAATGATAGACAAGTGCCTCCACTACTTATACCACCACTCTTTCCCAATTTACTGTGAGAAAGAAACAGTTTGTTAAACTAAGTATAATATTAACTAATACAGATTTACGAGATGATGCTGGTCCGTCACGGATTCATGGTAGTCGGACCTCCAATGGGTGGCAAGACCCAGGCTTACCAGTCATTAGCTGACTCCCTTCGAGCTCTCCAGCTGATGAAGCCGCCCCCCAGGCACAAGGAGTTCGGTGCCATCTACCGTATCCTGAACCCCAAGGCCATCACTATGGGCCAGCTGTATGGTTGCTTCGATCCCGCTTCGCACGAATGGTAAGTGGTCATTAGGCCACATTAATCGCTATCACGTGTGAAAAATCCGCTAGATGGCGTACTCTAGAACTGACGTCCATCTGCACCATGATTGAGTATTTTTTATGTGAGTTACCAAAATGTCACTATACAACCAATAACATTGAATTGGACCTCAGTCTAACAGTAGGTACGCCATCTAGCGGATATTTCACATGCGATGACCCTCACTTAGACGTTCCATTTTAACAACCTCCCCGAGTGTCAAGTTGTGGACCATGTAAGTAGATATGGTCAGTGTGAGTTCATTAAATTCTTAATAATACTCTATGATCTTCAGGTCTGACGGCGTGTTAGCGATAGCGTTCCGCGAGTACGCGATGTCGATCACGCGCGATCGGAAGTGGATCCTATTCGACGGGCCCGTGGACGCCGTCTGGATCGAGAACATGAACACGGTGCTGGACGACAACAAGAAACTCTGCCTCATGAGCGGCGAGATCATCCAGATGACTAACAAGATGAACTTGATATTCGAGCCAGCTGACCTGGAGTTTGCTTCCCCGGCCACAGTCTCGCGATGTGGCATGATCTATATGGAGCCGGAACAACTAGGCTGGCGAGCGTTCCTGGCATCATACAATACGCACCTCAGCAAACGGCTGATTCCAGAGCAGTTCGAGCTGATCCAAGAGTTGATCGACTGGCTGGTGCCTCCTATCTTTGAATTCATGCTCGTCAAGTGTCACCACTTTGTCGTGGTTGGGGAGATACACCAGTTTTTCTCATTTACACGGCTGTTCACCTGTCTGCTGGAAGGCGAGGGCCAATTCAGCACGATGTGGCTGCAGTGTACGTTTGTGTTCAGCTTGCTGTGGGGGCTCTGCGCTACGCTCACAGCCGATAGCCGGAAGCAGTTCGACTCGTTCTTCCGCAAGCTCCTGAACGGTGACAACGCAGTATACGGGAAGCCAAAGTCGTTCAAGCTGACGAAGAACCAGCTGTTCGGAGACAAGGACACTGTCTTTGACTATGTGTATGATAAGCGGAATAATGGGACTTGGATACCGTGGGTGGATCTTGAGAAGGAAGTGCCGTTGGCTCCTAATGCAAAGGTAAAATAAAACTTAGGCATGGCCTTCTACATAAAATGTTTTTATATTTTATCATGTATTGTATGTATTCTGTCCGAATCATCTCCTAAGTAATAATCTTTCTTCTTGGTCTAGACACACCGTCTGTAGGGTCGTATAATGTTGTTTTGACGACGTTTAAAACGAGTCAAACCGATCCTTACTCAAAATATGTTTTTATTTAGGTCAACGAACTAATTATCCTGACGAATGAAAACGCCTGCCTCCGCTACTTTGTGTCGAAGATGGTAAAGTCGAAGATCCCGATCCTGCTGGTGGGTCCCACGGGCACGGGCAAGTCCTCCCTGGTGCTCAACTTCCTCCTCTCGCTGCCCAAGGAGAAGTACATCACCAATACCATCAACTTCTCTGCCAGGACCACTGCCAACCAGGTTATTAGCTTTTTGAAGTATTTTTATAGTAAGATGAATGTAAACCCATTAATTTTGTTGGGCGTCGTAGCTGTGTCAGCCGGCTCATCATCCGGTCTTTAAGCAAGATTTATTGCAGTACAACGGCTGGTCGGAAGAATGTGTCGGATGGTTGGATGTCTGTGTTGGTTGGTCGGATGGTCGGAATATTGTGAACATCGGATAGCCATGTCTGATTCTTCTTATTTATCAATGCCACGGTACCAAAAGTCATGATTTGGAATGGACCTCTTCTTAGATATTTCTGAACATTGGTGTTTCAATGGTTTATTTTTTTCCGGTTACAGACTCAAGATATCATCATGTCAAAAGTTGATAGGAGGCGTAAAGGTGTTTTTGGGCCTTCCATGGGTAAAAAGGTAATGATATTTTTTTTATCTATAAGTATAAGTTATCAAAAAATATACAACGTACTTTTCTTCAAAAAATATCATGATCGTCACAATCTATACCAATTGGCGGAGCTACTTAGTTCCGGCGATTCTTGTAAGGGTTTTTACATCTTACGAATGAGCAGCGTCAATGTAGGTAGCAGCTCGTGAGCCGCTTAAGAAGATGACCGCAAACTGAGCATGTGCATTTTAGATGCATTCAAAACCTAAATAGTTCGAGAGAATCTCGTGAGAGCTTCGCAAGGAACATTCGTGACGCATTCGCTAGGTGTGGACGCACACAAAGAGCATGTCAAATCCTCACTACGCGGTTTATCGGCAGTGCGTGTTATTCGTGGACGACCTCAGCATGCCGCAGAAGGAGCAGTGGGGCGCGCAGCCGCCGCTGGAGCTGCTGCGGCAGTGGATCGACCACGGCCACTGGTACGACCTCAAGGAAATGGTGCGCCAGGAAGTCGTGGATGTGGTAAGATAAAGCACTGATATCTTCGTGCTTTGGTAACAATGTTGCAATTTTTTTCATGTGATAAGTAGCAGACGAGCACCCGATGGTAAGAGATTGTCTCCGCCCATAGACACCCGCATCACTAGTGGAGTAACAAGTGCGATGCGAACCTTTTATACCCCTTTCCCCTGATTGGGCCTCTATTGCTCGTTCTCACTTGGTGAAATACAGCTCAGGCGCTGCTTTACGCCGGTCTTGGGTGAGGCCTTGGTAACCTATTCATGCTGTAGCAATGGCTCTTCCACGTTCAGTATTGCTGTGTCGTCAGTCAATTTCCATATTTTTTTCAGTTGCCATAGGAACTCGGATATCATCCATTCAATCCAGCATTAGGTACCAGGTATTTCCGAACCATTACGACATTCAAATCTTCAAAAAACGAGCCTATACCTTCCTAAAAGGCCGGCAACGCATCCGCACTCCTTCTAGTGTAGCTGATGTCCATTGGTTATAAAACATAGGAAGATGGGAACTCCGTTATACCTTAAGAATCCGTTGTCATGACTTCCTTGACTACAATGCGTCAAGCAAGTCATGATCTAATCTTCCGATAGTTGCTGGTGTCCGCGATGCTCCCGCCCGGCGGAGGCTCGAACCTGATCTCGTCGCGGCTGACGCGGCACATGCTGCTCATCACGCTGGACTCCTTCGAGGACAACACGCTCAACAAGATCTTCTGCACCATCATGGACTGGCACTTCACCAAGGGATTCACTGATACCCTCATGAGGGCGAGCAAGGTATTTATTATTATAGTTCCCCATTATCAAATTTCTTAAATAAAATAAAAATAAATAAATAAATTCGCCCGACAATCACACCAAGCAACCGGTCTCAAACCCTTTACTATGAGTACCTACCAGATGACGATAATTTACTGGGGGCGTCGACCCTGAACACCCAGATCCAAGAAAACTTAGAAAATGTAGTTTTCTAATTGACTTGACCGGGGATCGAACCCGGGACCTTTCGCGCTTCGAGCGAACACCTTAGCCACTGCGCCATCGAGGCAGTCGATTGCCGGAATTATCTTCATAAAAAAGGATAGAGCCATATTAAAAAAATGCTAAGTACATATGAAGCATTCAACGTACTTAATACGTAATTTTGCCGTTTTTCGCACGTCTTTGATTCCAGACGGTAGTATCAGCGACGATGGAGGTATACAAGTCGGTGACCCTCCAGTTCCTGCCGACGCCCAGCAAGTGCCACTACCTGTTCAACCTGCGGGACTTCGCGCGGGTCATCAAGGGCATCCTGCTCGTGCCGGGGACTCACATGAAGGATCTCAACAAACTGGTGCTGCTCTGGATCCATGAGACGTACAGGGTCTTCTATGACCGCTTGGTAGATGATTCGGATAGGTGAGGTCTAGCCTTCTGTTGGTACGGTCCAGTCCCGGCTGTGGGGTATCCGACCGCGTTTACGCTGAGATGGACACCCTAAGTCGGTGACCCTCCAGTTCCTGCCGACGCCCAGCAAGTGCCACTACCTGTTCAACCTGCGGGACTTCGCGCGGGTCATCAAGGGCATCCTGCTCGTGCCGGGGACTCACATGAAGGATCTCAACAAACTGGTGCTGCTCTGGATCCATGAGACGTACAGGGTCTTCTATGACCGCTTGGTAGATGATGCGGATAGGTGAGGTCTAGCCTTCTGTTGGTACGGTCCAGTCCCGGCTGTGGGGTATCCGACCGCGATTACGCTGAGATGGACACCCAGGGGTTTTGGTTAGAGTCCCACACACCAGCTTGTCCCCCACATGTGGCAAGGTGAAAGCCATGATGGTTTCCCCTGGGAAAAAAAGGCCTTGCCTTCTGTATTATTAGCGTAATGAATGTCATAGGGAACAGACTAGTAGACATTGTTATGGTTGTGATAGTGCAAGACTGGTCCTCTAGTGGCAATATGTCTAATAGTAGGCGCTGCCGTCACGTTGTCAGTTCTGAAGAATCTTGATAAGAATAAATACCTTCTATGAAGCAAATCAGAAGTAGGTAGATACTGCAAATGACAGGGACGTACTTATTAAAGATCCTGCGCTGACTCCAGATATTCAGGAAATAGGGCCGGATTAATGATGATCACTACAAATTTAGTGTTGAAACAACATCTTTGCACGCGCGGGATCTTGGTCCTTCGAGCCGGATCAATGTAAATATCCTTACTTAAGATATAATTAAAAAGCGGACTGTAACTAACTGGTTTAGTTAGCACCATTATGAGAAGACGCGATGGGCTAGTGTCGACGGTGTGGGTTCATCGAGCAGAGTGATCGAGCGAGGCTAAGTCGCGGGGGTTATCCGTGGCACCCGCTGTGACGTCACCGTTGCACTGCCTCCCGCGCCGCTCCTTCCGCGCGTACAAAGATTTTGTCCCAACATTTAGTACTTTACACGTTTAATATTTTGCAGGTTGAAGTTATTTGATCTGGTGCACAAAGCCGTGTACGGCAACTACCGGGTGCATATGGACCAGGTGCTGACAGAGACCGGATACATCAAGGAGGGCGAGAAACTCTCCAACAGACATGCGGCTAACATATTCTTCGGGAACTACATGGAGCCTGATGCTGATCCGAAGATCTATGATCAAGTAAAAATACTACTAATATAATGCCTTCAAAGTCAAACAGGGTGGAGCTTTACACTCTTCCTTATTCCTTTCTTCTCCAGTCTCCACCACTAAGCCTTAGTGTGACGTCTCTCTTAATGTCTGTACCCTATAGGTCATGGATCTGGACGACATGGCAGTGAAGATGGAGTACTACCTAGAGGAGTACAATGTGGTGTCTTCGTCGCCGATGTCGCTGGTGATGTTCCGGTACGCGCTGGACCACATCTCGCGGTGCACGCGCGTGCTGCTCCAGGATAACGGTATGGTTTAAGGCTATTCCGCTGATCGACTGGAAGATCAGTGGGCTTAGAACGAACTAGTGAGGTGATCATCCTTTTTTGGTAAGAATACCTCGATTGTGTATCCTCCTTTGTGATGCGCACTGCCAAGGAGTGGAATACCCTTCTTGCATGTGTTTTCCCCAATGAGTACAACCTCAATTTTTTTAAAGCTAAAAGTGAATAGGCTACTTCTGGATAAACCCGATGGGTAAACCATTTCTATGATAGTTGAATGGCTCCTACTATCGTTCGTAAGCAGAACTAAAAAAAACCTTTCACATAAAAAACATCCAAATCATTAGAGCAGGTTTTTTTTTCATAAATATTTACTTCAGTCTTCCTCCAGAGAAAAAGCCAGGTATGCAAAGATTTTTTGCAATCGTCATGTTTTTCTATTTCCAGGAAATCTTCTATTGGTCGGCGTGGGTGGCAGCGGCCGGAGTAGCGCTGTCAAACTAGCAGCCAGCATATTGGAAATGAATGTTATTCAGGTAAGTCAGTCAGACGGGACACCGGAGATGTGATACTACCGGATATGGATCGGGTGTAGAACAGTACAGCACGTTAAAGCAGGACCGATGCTTTAACGTGCTTCTCGAGACACAGGGGCACAAGAGCAATTCCAGACTCTAGCCTAACATTGAGAAAACAGCCTCTCAGCACTCTTACTAAGGTATGCTCTTTTACTGATTCTCTTGAGTCTTAATAAATTAACTAATATTAAGACTTCGTCAGCCACCAGTGTTCGGGTTTAGTATAAAAATAATTTGTGCGTTGTCAGATCGAGATATCGCGGGTGTACGGGCAGAACGAGTGGCGCGACGACATCCGTAAGCTGCTGATGAAGGCTGGCATCATCGGGAAACCGCTCGTCTTCCTCTTTGCTGACAATCAGGTCCGTAACAAAACAACTTTGAGCATACGAATGAAATACAAAATATCTATAAGATTACTAATTTTCAACGAAAAAGTGATCCCGACAGCGTGTAATTAGAGATTATATGATTGAAGACAATAGTGATCATTGTATTATGGTGCAGATAATGTACGAAGGCATGGTGGAAGATATCAACATGCTACTGAACACTGGCGACATCCCGAATCTGTATGGGATGGATGAGAAGGTCGAGATCCTGGACAAGATGCAGGCGGCCGTCAGGGAGGCGGTAAGTCTTAGCTATCCGGCGCGGAAGGACTATGTAAAAAAGTAGGTAGGTAGCTAACATACTTTAACCAGTCGGAGAGCCACGCTTCAGCATGAATGGACTGGCTCGACCACGAGTGATACCATGGCCTCACAGAAGACTGACGTTAAGCGCCTAAGCTGTGTTTCGTATAGTGATTGAGGGTACTGGTGGCCCTATTGGGGGGAAAGGGGGTTAAAGGTTGGCAGCACACTTGTGACTTTATTGGTGTTGCAGTAGTTGCTATTGGTATGCTCATGTGCCATCTATTACATAAAAAATGAAAGGGGGTTGGGACAAAATGAAGAAGAGGTTTGTTCTCCGTAGAGGGCAGATGTGAGTTGATATGATGATGACAACAGCAAAGTAGCAAGGATAATGAACAAAATGTTTTAAAACTTGAAATTTTATTACGGCGATGTGACATTCACTAATGAAACGTATGTATGACTGATATTGTAGATTGAGTAAATTAATTAATAATTATATTTTTATCTCTTTTTATCATATCCTTAATGGGGATTCTTTCGGTGAGTAAATTGTCGTTATTTTTTTTATAATTTACCAATTTTTTATCACTTATTATCATCACATCCTCTTCGTCATTCATATCCTCAACTTGTTGTGCAGGGAAAGAAAATTGAAACGACCCCGCTAGCGATGTTCGGGTTCTACGTGGAGCGCGTGAAGGCGAACCTTCGCATCGTGATGGCCATGTCGCCCATCGGGGACTCGTTCCGCAACCGCCTGCGCATGTTCCCCTCGCTCATCAACTGCTGCACCATCGACTGGTAAGATCATGTTGTTTCTGTGGGGGAAGCAAACGACCAAGCGGGTCACCTGATGGTAATGATCGCCACCCATGGACATCAGCCGTTCAGATCCTTCTGGTGTGACTGATGTCCCTGGGGGGGTGCAGATGCTTTGCCGCCCTTTTAGGAAAGTTAATGCTCGTTTCTCAAAGATTTCAATGTCGCACCAGTTTGGAAACCTCACTATGGGATGTAAATTCTACAATGAGGACTTGCATGGTAGAAAATGACAAGTAAAACGCACGGTGGTGAACCGCCACCCATCCAGATGGTAAGGTGACGAATCCTTGATGTCACGGGTGTCGCCGTTCATGCGAAGCGTTTTGGGTACTCGTATTTTAATTATCTTGAAGAGTTTCTATATTCTGCGTCATTCTGTTACCACCAGGCACCAATGAAAAATTTAATTCCTGCCTATTTCTATTAGGTTCACGGCGTGGCCACCAGAGGCGCTGGAGCGAGTTGCGCAGATGTTCATCGCGAAGATGGAGAATGTGGAGGATGAGCTGCGCGTGGCCTGCGTCGAGATGTGCCAGCTGTTCCACATGACAGTCGTCTCGCTTAGCGACAGGCCAGTGGAAATCTTGTATATAGCTATCAAGCACGAGGTTCGGCATTTTTTCGATAGATGTCACTGTGCCTTTTTACATCGTGCAAGCTAAGTGTGTCACCGAAACAATGATTGCAAGCCTAGGTTCGTCAGTTGTCTAGTACAATAGTAAGCTTGACGATATTTTCATACGGAACTGAGGTTTTATTCTACCGTCTCCTACCTAGACCTCGAGGCAGGTGTCTTTACATTGTAAGGTCGTAAGACCCAAAAACCTTTTAAAAGCCAAAAACCAAAAAACCAATTCATTTTCTACTGTTTTTGTCTTACGAGGGTAAGATTCCTCCATGCATATTTGAATGTGATAGTTTTATGTCCATTTTTAACAGACCAAAGGTGATTCTCATTAGATTTTTATGTTTAGGTTTTATGCGGACCAGAAGCGCAAAGTGTACGTACGCCTACGAGCTATTTGGAGCTCATCAAGGCATTCCAAAGCCTGTACGCTATGAAGGTGGATCAGATCACGAAGGCTCGGATAAGGTGAGGGAATATTGTTTAAATCCTAAGAATTTTCTACATATTTTATTGGAGTCATCTCTTGAGTCTTGGTGTCTTGCTATCTAAAAAGAACTGATCCACTGCAGCCTAGAACCTAAAGAGATGGTAGAAGGGTAGGAAGCGCTTTGCGCTGCGGCAGGATATTAAGGGGCTCACATATTCTTCTGCTGATATCGCTTTTGTGACGTTCGAAGTACATATATGTTTTCTTGGATACCCTGCTGCTCAGGTATATTTGCTGCTGATTGTACCAACTCACGTTCAGAGTCATTTCTGTATCAATTTAAAATATCAAACTTGAGGTTGTTTAAAATGTGCAGGTTTTATCGCCGAGCTAGTGCTGCAAATACGTCCATAGATTTAAAAAAAGATCCCTCGAACCTTCGACCTTCTTAAAAGTAAGATCACCAATGTCAAACTTTGTCATTAGATACGAAACTGGGTTGGAACAGCTGGACTTCGCGGCGGGACAGGTGGCGGTGATGCAGCAGAACCTGCGCGACTTGCAGCCGCTGCTGGTGGAGACCTCCGACAAGACGGAGAAGCTCATGATCAAGATAGAGCAGGACACCGTCGTCGTGGAGAAGCAGAAAGAAGTACGTTTATCAGCAACTCCTTTTTTCTTTCTTTTTAGTTTCCCAGGAGAAATGCAGCGGTATGTCGTCACAATGCTTCATATGCATTGGGAACACTATCTTATGTATATACCTATACCCAACCATAGGGCTCGATTGAGCTTAATATGCTATAGACCAGAGGTCAGAAGTAGCGGGGGAGGAGGTACCAACGGGTGGTTATACGACGGGTCTCGCGTTCCGCACAAATGGCGGTCTGCCATTTGGTGACCACTACTAAAGGATAGTAGGGCTGTTCATCTGGGCTGCCCTGCTACCCAGAGTTACGCCCATACCACTAAGTCCACAGTGTGGGGTTATGGACATCGATGCGGACTCTGATCTGAGGATGTGAGACCACGTAAGTCTTTTGCTCCTCAAGACCATAATTTTTGATGATTTTCATTGGATCTATGATGTTTACTACTTAAAGCTGGGATACATAAAGGTTTTCTCTCGAACAGATCGTAGGCGCAGACGAGGCCCTCGCCAACGAGGCGGCAGCCGCCGCCCAGGCCATCAAGGACGACTGCGAGTCCGACTTGGCGGAAGCAGTACCCGCACTGGAGGCGGCTCTGTCCGCCCTCAACACCCTCAAGCCGGCAGACATCACCCTCGTCAAGTCTATGAAGAACCCTCCCGCTGGAGTGAAGCTGGTGATGGAAGCGGTTTGCGTCATGAAGAGTATTAAAGGCGATAGGAAGATGGATGCAAATGGTATTTCTGCTGCCATTAATAAGCTACTGTTCAACTCTTATCAGTTAGTATCTTAGTTCAAAGCGAGGAGGTTGTGGGGTAGGCTGTATTTTAACTGGATCGGAATGGAGTGAAATCCATCAATAGAAATTGCTTTAACACTCTGCCTCTCAACGTGCATGCTTCTTTTATTGGCGTGTTTCACTCCACTACACTTCATTAGAAATGAAGCCATAGTATAAAATGATACCTACTGGAATCGTCTAACCATTATTACGTAAAAGTTGGACAAATTACATTTGCTTACTTTTTGATGGCTTTAGTGAACGTCTATATTATAAACCAGTATGTAGACTTGCAAATGTCCAGACAGCTTAGAGAATTTCGCGTCATTAATTTCAGGGAAACCTTATGAAGATTTCTGGGGCCCGTCACAAAAAATGCTCGGTGATATGAAGTTCTAGAAAGTCTGAAGAACTATGATAAAGACAATATACCTACGGCCGTGATGAAGAAGATCAGGGATAAGTGAGTTAATCTATAGAAAACATAACATGAACAAACTTGGTGTTAGGTTCCATGAGGGTTTCCACAAATGAAAAACCCGTTAGGACAACATAAGTGCAGAGGTTACCTTAGCGTGTAGATACCCGATGATATACGTAATGATCTATCATCAGACATGGGCGAGGTCTGCACGCTAAGGGTGCTTCACCCTTATTATTCTTACTCAAATTTCGCCCTTTTGGAGCCAACCACCTCATCTCAGTGAAGGGCGCGCGCAGATTGCGCGTATTGACATACCCAATGAAGAAAGCATTCCTAAAAATGCTGTCGATTTGTCCAGGTATATTCCAGACCGTGAGTTCGACCCAGTGGTGATATCCAAGGTGTCGTCTGCTTGCGAGGGTCTCTGCCGCTGGGTGCGGGCGATGGACGTCTACGATAGAGTCATCAAGGTAAAGAAGACTGTGATACTTATGCCCTAGCTACAAACGTGTTTAAAAACCGTTTTTGATTTGTGGAAAAGAGTAATCATCTCTTGACCTAAGTCTGTCGTTATACAATACAGTTATGTTGAATCGATTATGCAGTTTAGCACGTCATTAACCAATTCACTATAGCAGTTTAGAGGCTGTGATTGGACATCTTTGACTCCCTAAGCTAGTTAATCGATTTTTCTGCCTTGAATGTTACTTTCGTAAAATCAACCTCCTAATATTCTCTCAAGTTTCAAAGTAACAAACGGTGAACTTAAGCTAACTATAATTAACAGGTGGTGGCCCCGAAGAAAGCGGCTCTGGCTGAAGCCGAAGGCGAGCTGCAGCAGCAGATGAACACCTTGAACGAGAAGAGAGCTCAGCTGCAGGGCGTGCTGGATAAGCTACAGGTATGTTTGAGCTCTCTTGAGCTCATTTATAATCTATACTAAGTATTTATTAAGAGGTATATCCCATAGATAAGATGAGGCTTAAAGGTAATCAGAAAAGACGAAACACTTGCGCGATGGAATCGACACCCAGCGCCATCTGTTGGTAAAGTTTGGGAGTACTGAAACGAAGTGAGAGTGAGTGCTAAAGCATTATGCTACATTTGGATAACTACGATACGATACGATTTTTAACTTCCTCGTTGGCGTAGTAGCTTATGGGTCTGCCTTTAAAACTGCTACGCTTGCGATTCCGGTAGGTTCAATTCCCAGTAGGTAGCAAAGGTAAGAGGACATTTAATTCTTCAGTATTTGTCACTCGCCAGGCCCTCAACGATGAATTCGCCGAGATGACCCGCAAGAAGAAAGGGCTGGAAGACGAGATCGACCTCTGTTCTACGAAGCTCTCGCGAGCGGAGCAGCTGATCGGTGGCCTGGGGGGAGAGAAGGCCCGGTGGACAGACTTGGCTCATCAACTGCAGGAACTCCTCGGCAACATTATAGGCAAGTTCCAAAGAGATCACTCTCAATTCCACAAAGATCCTGCTAGCAGAAAAGCTGTGCAATGATGGGATTAGCGGTACGTCTTAATAAAACAAGTGGTCTAACTTCTAAGGCAAGAGTGAACAGGCATCTTCTAGGCAAACGCGTGTCATCCTAGACCTCATCGTCACTTTCCATCAGGTGCGATTGTGGTCAAGCGTTAGCTTATAGTCTCATAAAAACAACCTAAGGGTGAGGTGCGTCGCACTCCTACACCTCCCCCGTTTTTTTGTTTGAAATAATATTTTTTAACTATTAAAAAAATTAAAACTTCCAAACTAAATATTAAACTATTGTCTTGCAGGCGACGTGTTGCTGTCGGCAGGCTGCATCGCGTACCTGGGCCCCTACACAGTCAACTACCGCAGGGAAATCATCCAGACTTGGAACACGCGAACCGTAGAGCTTCGTTAGTATATCTCGCCTTTATAGGTACTGCACATCAACGATCAAGCCAGTATACGATTTAACTGGAAATGGAAGGTTGAAGAATTCATTGGATTTCGCTCTTGCGCCATCATTACCTATCTATACCACTATGTTCGCTCACGGGAGTGAATTGGGACGTCGCCAGTTTTCCTAAGCTACCGCCGTTCACAGTGTTTAACGTGAAATGTGCATGAACAAAATATACGTATTTGTTACTGTTTCCTGGACATTCCTCTTTCACGATTTGCAAGTGCCGACTCTACTCCACGTTGGGCGCCAATGTGGTGGAAATTGGCGCCCAACGTGGGACCAACTTAGTCGTCATTAAACCTCGAAGATCATTTTTCCAAACTTGCAAGTTTCCTTCAGAGATCCCATGCTCGGAGACGTTCTCTCTGGTCGCGACGCTGGGCGAGCCAGTGGTGATCCGCGCGTGGAACATCGCCGGGCTGCCCGTGGACGCGTTCTCCATCGAGAACGGCATCATCGTGCAGAAGTCGCGCCGCTGGCCGCTTATGATTGACCCGCAAGGTGAGGCTTCAAAGCTGGTTTAGTTTTCTTCATCCGTGACAGAGATTCCAAGCTCGGAGGCGTTCTCTTATCAGACGATAAACGACGTAAAAAATATCAGACGATTTCCATCCACTTTGTTCAGCGCTGCCTTTACCAGACATTGCCAGACACTAACATATTGTCATCTATTCATTAGAACAAGCAAACAAATGGATCAAGAACATGGAGCGAGAGAACCAGCTGAAGGTGATAAAGCTGACGGACCCCAACTACGTGCGGGTGCTGGAGAACGCCATCCAGATGGGCTTCCCCGTGATGATGGAGAACATCCGCGAGCAGCTCGACGCGGTGCTGGAGCCTGTGCTGCTGAGGAACGTCTTCAGGTGAGTTGAGGTCCACCCGAGACAGGAAACCCAGGGGGGAAATTCTCGAGTACTCGAATTTCTGATCTTATTACATTTTCTTTACTGCAGGTCTGGCGGCATAGATTGCTTGAAGCTGGGAGACAATATCCTTGAGTATGACCATCGGTTCCGCTTCTACATCACCACCAGGCTTAGCAACCCACACTATTTACCAGAGATAGCTGTAAAGGTCAGTAAAATGTTCTTATTTACCGTCCGTTGCTCAGTATACAAGTGTGTGCGTACTCGTAGTACCTAGTGTAAGTAGTACTCTTTTTTTCTTACATTTTCGATGGGTCAGCAGGCAGCAGCGTTTCACGAGTTGACGAGTATGCTACGAACTACGAAAGCGTTACGATCGCTACAAAATGGGGAAATAATTTATTATAGCTTCTACGTAGCTGTGCTACGGTTTTGGTTGTGGCGCGCTACGATGTAACGCGCCTCGTAGCAAATGCGGCACAATGCATATTATTGGCTTCGTTGATATTGCTATTTTTTTAGGTGTTTTTCGTGCGAGTAAATGGTTTTTTTTTTGAGCGGGTTGGCTATGCAGGTCCTATTCAGTATCACTGCGACCAGTTTGATCTGTCGTGATCTTATTGGGGGTTATGGGCTGATGTGATGATTATGTTACCAGGTGACGATGCTGAACTTCATGATCACGCCGCAAGGGCTGCAGGACCAGCTGCTGGGCATCGTGGTGGCGCAGGACCGGCCCGAGCTGGAGCTCAAGAAGAACCAGCTCATCGTGGAGGGCGCCAACAACAAGCGCACGCTCAAGGAGATTGAGGACAAGATCCTTGAGGTATGCGCCTTATAACGCCTTCCTAATCAATATTTCGGATGTAGCGACCAATCTCAACGATCAGTCATCGACGCAGGACATTTATAGTGCATAAGTTTAGATCAACAGCTTAACTCATAATCAAGCATAGTACGATTTATCGACCACCTGCGTCAAAGTTTGTTAGGATGGATGAATGTTTGCTCCTCTTTCACGCAAAACTAACTAATGGAAAAACTACCGAATGGATTTAATGAAACTTTACAATAATATAGCTTATACATCAGAACAGCACACTGGCTACAATTTATAATAATATATTGTGTGACAATCCAAACTCCACGCGTATGAAAGTCGCGGACGGCCGCTAGTATATTACTCGTATATACTTAAACAGAGATAACATCACAAAATACATTGACCATCCTAAAAACAACGAAGGATCCACAAACACCCAGACCTAAACGAATACTTTTGTGTCTGGGGTTCGAACCCGCGACCCTTGCGTCTCAACCGCGCAAACTACTAAGCTAAACGGGTCGTCCTAATTACTTATCCTGTGATATAACTTCAGGCAAATCTTTATGTGCAGTTTAGTGAAAAACTAAAGGTAAAAAAAACTCAAATTCCCAGGTCCTATCATCAGCAGGCAATATCCTAGAAGACGAGTCCGCCAACCAGATCCTGTCTTCATCCAAGGTGCTCTCGATAGAGATAGAGGCGAAGCAAGCCTCGGCCGCCATCACGGAGATAGAGATCGACGAGGCCCGGCTGCTCTACGTGCCCGTCTCCAAGCACAGCTCGGTGCTGTTCTTCTGCATCTCGGACTTGGCTCAGATTGATCCTATGTATCAGTATTCTCTGAATTGGTGAGTGACTTTAGACAGTCAAAATCAAATCAAAATCAAAGTACCTTTACAGATCATTTATGAATGTCAAATTTTGTAATCTATCGCTGATTCGGAAGGTCAATTTCTACCGAGAAGAATCAGGCAAGAAACTCAGACGCAGAATCAGTATCAAACTTACTTGCTTTTTTTTTATTATTCTACTTCGGTTGCAAGGTCCAGCTCGCCTGATGGTAAGCAATTACAGCTGCATACGTGTTGCCCGCTCCTTAAAATCCTTAAGACTCCTTTCTTGAAAATTAAATATACTTTTTATTTGCCAGAATCACAGTTTACGTACAGTTGTTTACAAGTTTTCAAGTAGGTAGGTATCACGTGTTCAGCCTCACCTCATACTTTCCCTTAGGAAAACTTATCCGTAACGCAAGTGCTTAAGTAGAGCACCGAGTTAGGTGTAAATTTATTATGTCCTTATGCTCGAGCCAGTAGCACAAGCGCAAGATAATGACGAAGGATTCAAGAGTCTCTAATTTTCTCCAGGTTCATAAACCTGTACAACCAAGCGATCCTGAACTCGCCGAAGAGTGACGACCTGGACGAGCGGCTGTCGGGGCTCAACGCGTACTTCACCAAGAGCATCTACGAGAACGTCTGCCGCAGCCTCTTCGAGAAGGACAAGCTGATCTTCTCGCTCGTTCTTACGCTCGGCATACTGCGGGCTAGGGTATGATCGCTATGACATGTCCTTTTTTAAACGAGGTTTGAAAAGAGTAATTATTTCCCGGTAGGCAGCAGCTTGACTGTGCCTCGGCATTGTTGTTGTCTATGAGCGGCGGTTACCAGCCGTCTGGTAATCGCCGTAGTAGTAGCAGGTACTTCAGCAATAAAAAAAATTGAATAAACATATAGAAGAGTCCGCACTAGCGTGTTTCCAGTTGCTTTCGCAGTCGTTTCGGAGCCAGGGTCCGCTTGGACTGAACAGTTTGCCATATTATTATTTTTTATGATATAGAGTACAGACGAACAGACGGATCACCTAATGGTAAACGATTACCGCCGCCCATGAACACCCGCAACACTAGAGGAGTTCACAAGTGCGCAACCCAGATAACAATTTAAACTTGAAACTGACTTGCGATAGGTTTGATGTATCAAACATGAAGCTTTGTCTCAAATTTGCCGTGGCAAGTGTATAAACTTGAGGCAAGGTTAAATCAAACTTTCTAGTTCCGAAGCAACAAACTTGCTAGAATTTTTTTTTTTATAAAGTATATGCAAGTTTGGACATAACAAAGTTTGGAGGCCAATCGGGGGGAAGGGGATAAAAGGTTAGCAGCGCACTTGTTTCATGTGTTCATCATGGGCGGCGGCAATTGCTTACCACCAGGTGATCCGCCTGCTCGTATCACATAAAAAAAAAAACTAGTCTCAGTTCCACACACTTTCCCAAGCCAGGGCGCAGTGGCAGACGTTCCCGAGGGACGCTCCACAATAGAGTCACGATTCCAATAAAGACTCCATGACTCACTGAAGTATTATTCTCCAATTGGACTTCTGGTAGTCATTGTTTGGAAAAAAATCTCGTCATCGCGATGTAGAAAATAACGACGACCGCACAAATAACTTGGTAATCCAGTACAAATACATAGCATTACAATTTTATATTTGCGGTTGTCGCCTTTCTTGAAGAACAACACGAGTATCTTTGAAGGACCACATCAGAAATGATGTAATCCGACAAAGAACCAGAGTCACCGACATAGCCCACCGAATTAGCAAACTGAAGTGGCAGTGGGCTGGTCACATTAGCCGCAGAACTGACAACCGTTGGAGCCATAAGGTCCTTGAGTGGAGACCGCGACTCGGCAAACGTAGTGTTGGACGCCCTGCTACAAGATGGGATGACGACATTCGAAGGCTGGCTGGAGTGAGCTGGATGAGAGTGGCCGAAAATCGGGAGCGGTGGCGTGCATTAGGGGAGACCTATGTCCAGCAGTGGACGAACGTGGGTTGCTGATGATGATTTGCGGTTTGCTTTGCTAAACAAAATGCACCGAGTTCGTTTCGTTCCCTGAACCGCACAAATAACTTGGTAATCTAGTACAAATACATAGCATTACAATTTTATATTTGCGGTCGAAATTTGCTTCAAAATTACCAAAGCCTTGAAACATCATACCTTAATCAACAAGCTTACAGCAAATTTTGTCATAAACTTGATTTTTCATGTTTGACGTGACAATCTAAAAATCAAGTTTGCAGCAAGCTCGCTTGCTATCTGGGAACCAATCTTTCAAAAAGAAATACGTTCTCTTCTTAAAAGTTTGCAGACGACAGTTCATTCAATAGTTTTCATATCTGGAAAGGTAGTCTTTTACATGATGAAATAATTTTGACATTATGAGAAATCAGACAGACTAGTTCATGGCCACACCGACCGCAATCCAGCCGGTCTAGCTCTGTCTGAGGGTTGCAAAGGTCAGACGGCAGTTGTTTCATTGTATTTACCATTGTAGGCATGGCAAATCCTAGATCATGGTTAACGCGTAGGTCCCGCGGGCTTCGAAAACATGTTATCAAGTAATGACTAGTATATCTTTTGTCCATCCAGGGAGGGGTTGATGACGAGCTGGTGGCGTTCCTGCTGACGGGCGGCGTTGCGCTGGAGAACCCGTACGAGAACCCTGCGCCCACCTGGCTGTCGGACAAGTCCTGGTCCGAGATCGTGCGCTCCAGCAACCTTGGCCCGTACGTCAACAAGCTCTTGACTAGTTTACTTATCATCAGACTAGAAACGTCCACTGCTGAATACTGGTCTTTTCATTGATTCGGACTTCAAAGCTTTCAGACGTATGCGCCCCGTATTCAGCGAGATCCTGCGATTCTCAGGTCGCCTTTCTATCTCGTGAGTGGGCGCGTCACACTGCCCCTGGTCAATTAACTTCTTCTGGTTCTTCTTCCGATTATTCATAGTAATTTCTCTTCATTCCTGATTAGATCCCATAGAGAAACGCCGGTCTAAGCCCCTATAGATTTATGGCATTGTTTAGGTACTACTTAGATGGAAACAATCGATGTTAGAATGTGACAAGAGTACCTACCTATTTATTTCCTTCCGATGAACATTTAGTAGATAAATACCGAAAATATTTACTTGTCCTTCGTTGGCGTTGGTTGTACTTAGCTCCATAGGATTGTGGATGTAGTGTGCTTTCCCAGAAGAAGCCTATTCACTCTCGACTTAAAGACACCCAAATTGTAGCTCTCTGGTAAATGTACTGATTGTATTGTAAATCTATATTAAAAGATCCTGCTTATGTACCGATGGTTGATCCTGTCGTATGACTTCAATGTTACAGGCTTCGTGGATTCAAAGAGAATTTCGAGCGCGACGTCCAAGCGTGGAAGGACTTCTACGATCTGTCTGCCCCGCATGAGAACCTATTGCCGCCCCCCTATGAGAATACTAGGGGCATACCGAAGCTTATTATACTCAGGTAAAACTTAGTACCTACCAACATTTTTTTTCTGACACTTATTTGGTCTTCTACTGCCAGCGGCTCAATTTGAGAATAAAGAAAACACAAGAAAACAATAACACACGAATAAATAAATAAATTGAGACAACATCTCATACATTGTCCTGGTCCTAAACTAAGGTTTTCCCTTGGGCTATGGAAAACAGAAACGACGAAGGAACCACAAACACCCAGATAAACACAAATATCTGTTTCAAAAACAAACATTGGTCTTGGTATGGGAATCCAACCCATAACGTCATAACCCTTGCGCGACCCTTGTGGTGCGTTGTGTGTTGAATGTCATATCATTCTTCTATAGGTGCATCCGACCAGACAAGCTGATCCCGCTCGTCCAGCAGTACGTGGTGGAAGAAATGGGGCGCGTGTACATCGAGCCGCCACCCTTCGACCTGGAGAAGTCGTACAACGACAGCAACTGCTGCTCGCCCCTCATCTTCATCCTGTCCGCCGGGTCCGACCCCATGTCGGGTCTGGTCAAGTTCTCCATGGAGAAGAAAGTCATCAGCTTTGAGACTATTTCGCTAGGACAGGGTCAGGTGAGATATGCTTCTGAAGGAAACTCTTCAGGCTTGAGACAGGGCTGGTAAATTACGAAGAAACAGATATTTTTTATGTATTGTTTATGATTCTTATTGTTGTGACTACCGTCTAACCTTCGCAACCCTTAAACCCCTTAATGGGCAGTAAGTATAAATACAATTCATTGGTTTTGGACCTTATCTCCAATACATAAGGTTCAAAATATGGTGTCTAACATATCGACTGAGCCCCATAAAGTATTAACAAGGGAACCAGACTAACTGAATCATGTACACATTTACTATTCGAGACGTGAGGTTTCCACACATTGTTTTCCCTCACCGTCGAGCTAATCTTCGGTATAGATTTGAAATGACCATGACCCCCCGTTCGGAAGAAGAAGAGGCTTAAAATACTAAATACCCACCACTTTCCGTCACCAGGGCCCGATAGCAGCAAACATGATCAACCAGGCCATAGTGACGGGGCGGCTGGGTGGTGCTCCAGAACTGCCACGTGATGGACTCGTGGATGGGCGAGCTGGAGCGCATCTGCGCGGAGGTGATCGTGCCGCAGGTCACGCACCACAACTTCAGGTGCTGGCTCACCAGCTACCCGAGTCGGGCCTTCCCAGTCACGGTACTGCAGAATGGTTAGTGGTAATTATTATATGTATTTAACTTAATTATATTTATTAAACTTTATTGCACAAAACTTCATACAATATGCGAACTTAATGCCAAGAGGCCTTCTCTACCAGTCAACCTTTGGGTCAAACAGAAAGGACAAAGTGGTATTATGAGTTCTCTTGATATTTGTGTCATTGGTATAACGGAACTACCTAAACGTAAAAAGGTTTCGTGTGTAGTCAGTCACACCCTGTTTCATCCTATCTCCTAGCTTCTAAATATTAGCAACAATGCTGTATCGTATCACTGTGATGCGAACCCACCGTAATAGGCACTGTGAGCATGCCCACAACCTTAAAGAGACTTGTGAAGTGAAGGGCGGGTATGCCGAGGAAATTCCTCCCGGAGATGACACGACGAATGACAAGCCGGCGGGGGTCAGTTGAAAATCTCTAGCTACCTTAATGTCCACAACTTTTCTGAGGTCTGGGTCCGCAGCTACTGCAATCCATACTTATCCAAACACATCTGGAAATCACCTAGGTAGGTACTCACCAGTGGTGACACACCGAACCCCTTCCCTTCGATGGGGACTCTCGTATCCTCAATGACTTCTCGATTCACGGAAATATCGCAAGCGCTGCTTCACGCCAGTTTTCTCTGAGTTGTTGAAATTTGACTATCTACAGGAGTGAAAATGACAAATGAAGCTCCAAAAGGCCTCAAGAACAACATCAACCGCTCCTACATCTCGGACCCCATCTGCGACCCGGAGTTCTACATCAGCTGCCCGCGCACGGAGGAGTGGCGGCGGCTGCTGTTCGCGCTGTGCTTCTTCCACGCCATCGTGCAGGAGCGCCGCGCCTTCGGCCCGCTGGGCTGGAACATCCAGTACGAGTTCAACGAGAGCGACCTGAGGATCTGCATCATGCAGCTGCAGGTGAGTATCATTACATTATTTGGTTTCTGTTTAACTGGATTGCACTTACAGCCAATGGAGTCGGTTTTGGCGGAGCTTGGAGGTGAAGGCATGAGTCGTCCAGAACCAAAGTAAAAACCAGATAACTGGGTAGGTATATTCAGTAGAATAGACTCAGTTATTGCTCAATAGACCAACGGCCAACGGCGGTCGGCGGGACTGGTAACAAGTGACAAAAGACGATAGCAAAATCTTGAATAAGAGGCAGATCCACTTTGAATCGCTCAAATGCTGTAAATCGGTACCCAAGGACACTAAAATTAAGACACAGAAGTAAATAATGATAATTCATTCCCGAATTAGTACTAGCTGCCTCGAGCACCCATATTAACTGCCCACATAAAAAGGATTAGCGACTTTAGTTCATTCAGCAGAAGTAAATCTCAGTCTAACCCTCTAAAATTAATATTGGCCTATCATAGATGTTCCTGACAGAGTATGCAGAGACACCATTCGAAGCTCTGAACTACCTCGCCGGCGAGTGTAACTACGGAGGCAGGGTCACCGACGACAAGGACCGACGGCTGATCATGTCGCTGCTCTCCATCTTCTACAATGAGGAGGTCACTGCAGATCCTGAGTGAGTAGAACTACCTACTATTGAAGCTGTACTTAATACCTTTATTTTCTTTAGAAGTGTTCAGCTACGTTAAGGCGCAGATTCCTAGGAACATGGCTGGTTGGAGTGACAACCGGCCAACTTCACTTCACGAACTCTTCAGATCTGACGTTAGATTGCACAAACCTCACGTACAAAAGAGGACGCAGCAAGGAACCTTTATTTACCATTTAAATTGAAAATAGGTACATTTAAACGACTAGCATAGACTACACATGATTGCTAAGCCTAAGGTGTTCTCTGGCAGATTATGTATCCAAATGTTTCCATCTCTCACCAGCTACTCTTTCTCCCCGACCGGCGACTACCGCATGCCCCCCACCATGAATTACCCATGATCACGAAGCCCAAAGTGCACTCCGGCGTATCATATTAAAATGGTCCCATCTCCCATCAGCTACTCGTTCTCCCCGAGCGGCGACTACCGCATGCCCCCCAGCATGGACTACGCGTCGGTGCTGGAGCACATCAGGGCGCTGCCCATGATCGCCAAGCCCGAGGTGTTTGGCCTGCACGAGAACGCGGACATCACCAAGGACAATAAGGAAGCGAATGCCGTAAGTTAGCCAGAATCAAGATGGAAAACTTTAACCCATAAGTCGCTTTTCAGGGGTGACGGATCAAATGTTTGATTTACCTTAAGGAAATATTTTTGGAGTTACCTTGACCGGTCACCGCCGAGTGCCTCTTCAAAAAGCCAGCTATCTCCTACCTAATGACTCTAAAACTACTATTATTCTATTAGACCTAGGCAATTTAACTAAGAAGACCATCGAGTTCTATCGATAGTTTTCTATTGAAAAATTCTACTTCCTTTTACAGAAAAAATCTGACAGGCGACGCGGTCAAAAACTTTTTTTTTGTTTACAACCATCATAATGATGGTAAAGGCTAATATTAACTACAGCTTCGGAAAATGGACTACCTACTTAGGTATCTATTTAATCTTAGCCTATCGTAGCCCATTGTGGAAATGGGCCTATGTACTTTTATCCCCATTTTTCCACTCCCGGAAAAAACCTGATACGAAATAGTAGGTTCATCATGTAAGTTCATCAATGGTAAGTTTTCAGTATCACAGCTTCTAAGATCAATCATATCGTTACTTAACCGTATCCCCTGGCAGCTACTCTTCGGCTGCCTGCTGACGCAGACCACGATCACGGCGGGGGGCGGCGGCGAGGGCGGCGGGGAGGGCGGCGGCGTGGTGGAGCTCACCCGCGAGATGATGTCGCGGCTGCCGCGCCAGTACGACGTGCTCGACGTCTCTATCAAGTACCCGGTCATGTACTACAACAGCATGAATACGGTGCTCAAGCAGGTATGTTCATTATCATCCGAGTTATCAACCTTTTATCTCCTTCCCCCCGGGTTGGCCTGTGAGAGTACACCCTCACGCACTCACCCTCGCTCGTAGATAGCTAGACTACTTCAGTTATGTAGCTTCTTACTGCCGCACTCAGAGACGTCAATAAGCTTTAATGGGGGCTACCGCGTGCAGAAAATCCGTTAGATGGCGTACGTGTAGACTGAGGTTCAATTACACGGTGATTGGTTATTTTTGATGTGAGACGTCAAAATGTCACTAAACAGCCAATGACGTTGAGTTGGACCTCAGTCTACAAGTACGCCATCTAACGGATCTTTCACACGCGGTAGCCCCCATTGGCGCCGGCCAGGGGCATTTTTATTACCTTACCCGGCTTTAAGCTTAGTCTTCACAAAGAACTTTCAAGACAAATAATTAAGTTTATCGCTGACTTAAATGTCGATAGGAGCTGATCCGCTACAACCGCCTTCTGTCGGTGGTGGCGCGCACGCTGCACGGCGTGAACCTGGCGGCGCAGGGGCTGGCCATCATGAGCGCCGAGCTGGAGCAGTGCAACAACGCCTTCGTCAAGGGCATCGTGCCGGGCGTTTGGGCCTCCAAGTCCTACCCCTCCATGAAGCCGCTGGGCTCCTATGTCGCAGACTTTTTAAACAGGTCAGACTGAGTCAGTGTAGTTGCAGCTAGCGTTCCAAGATGTCGCCGCCGGATCCCGGGATATGTGGAGACTATGATTCAACATTTGGGTAAAAACAGGCGAGACTATCGTCAGAAAAGAAAGACAGGACGCCGGCTACCTTCATCGCATATCAAACAGGCTACGCACCTTTGATGCATCAAGAAAGTCATAAAATTAATTGATGGCGCCACCGACGTATGGTAGCCCCATTGGCGCCGGCCAGGGGCATTTTTATTACCTTACCCGACTTGCAGGACAAATAATTCAGTTTATCGCTGACTTAAATGTCGATAGGAGCTGATCCGCTACAACCGCCTTCTGTCGGTGGTGGCGCGCACGCTGCACGGCGTGAACCTGGCCGCGCAGGGGCTGGCCATCATGAGCGCCGAGCTGGAGCAGTGCAACAACGCCTTCGTCAAGGGCATCGTGCCGGGCGTTTGGGCCTCCAAGTCCTACCCCTCCATGAAGCCGCTGGGCTCCTATGTCGCAGACTTTTTAAACAGGTCAGACTGAGTCAGTGTAGTTGCAGCTAGCGTTCCAAGATGTCGCCGCCGGATCCCGGGATATGTGGAGACTATGATTCAACATTTGGGTAAAAATAGATGAGACTATATCGTCACAAAAACACAGAACGCCGGCTACCACCTTCATCACGTGTCCAAAAGGCTACGTAAACATACCTATATATGCGCGCGCAGTGATCGGAGTTTATGCGGGAGAGACACATTTACTTACATGTTTGCCGTGGGAGAGCAACGCTTCGGCATGAATGGCCGGCCCATTAATGCCGAAGCGTTGCTCGACCGGAGTGATAACCACGGCTTTATAGAGGACTGACTTCTAGAACACGTGGTCAAAGGGATGTCAATGTTCATAGATAGGTACATCCTGTATAATATAAAACAAGGGCCTCGGAGATACCTACTAAATAAAAGCCGCATTTGGTAAATTCTGTTTACTATCACAACACAGTAACTACAGCATGTGTTTACATACTTGTATACTATACATATAAATACATTTTGTACTCAGTCTGTTATTGTACTGTAAAACGCTGCCGTAAGCTACATTATTGCACATCGCAAGATACAAAATTATTAACACTAATAGGTAGCTCAGACAGATTACAAGGAAATACAGATACCATAACGATTAATTGTCAAATTTAATACTAGAACAATCCAATTCACCCCACGTTGCCACATCAAGAAATTTTCCAAGTCACAACACAATGGACCCCAAAATTTACCTCGCGAGTATCAATAGGCCACGTCAGTCAGATATATTAACAATACAATAATTTAACTCTGTGCAGTGAAGAACTGTGCGTTCTAACAGCGTTTACTAACACCTAAAGTGAGCTCACACTTGAGGAACCGAAAATATAGCACGGATGAATACTGACATGTTACTTGACACTTGAAGTCTACAACTAATTGATTTGAAACTCCCAAAGCTTTCAACCTTCGGAGTTCTTAGCCAGATCCAGGAGTTTGTTCATAAGTTCGCCTCCGAAAGATTCCCTGTATTTCTGGCTTATGCTATTGAGGAGGGCGTACGGCGTCTCATAGTTCATGTTCTCGATAGTCGAGAGCGCGGTGTCGTCGTACGTCCTCCCGACGACCCTGAACCCGGCGGCGGACATCTCTATGCAGTAGTCGGTGTTCTCGAGGGTGGTGAGGTTGATGAAGATGCGCTGGTTGGTGCTCTGCAGCAGCGGCGAGATGTTCGCCGACTTGACGTGCTTGCGGATGTCGCTGATGGCCGACTCGGCCTCCTGCGGCCACGTCTCCTTGTCCAGGACTTGCTCAGACATTGTTCCCTGAAACAAAATAGACGTGTTCCTTTACATATTTTACTTGATAAACTTGTGTATTCCCATTGTGATGCTAAGCCCTAAATATAGGTATACTTTATCAGGTTGAAGTTCCTCCAAGACTGGATAGAAGAGGGTCCCCCCATCGTTTTCTGGATATCGGGCTTCTACTTCACGCAGTCGTTCCTGACGGGCGTACTGCAGAACTACTCGCGACACAACAAGATCCCTATCGATCAGGTAAAATGGCTTTTTTATGGCTGTTATATTGAGGACAATCAAGATGACCTCATTCCGCCTGATGATAAGCGGCCGTGAGATCCAAATATAAGGTTGACAGGTACAAAAGAACAAACTAATACCTATTGAGTCTGTACGCCTAAAAAACCCAGGATTGTAAGGAGGAAACACATGAACTGGAAAGGCATTCCATGATTTAATAGCTCGGTGCAGGAATGAGGAGCTAAACCTCTTGGTGCACGCGGGCAATGTTTGAATGGTTTTCCGTGTTCATAAACGTGTCAGCCCTTATTGTATTGCGATCATTTTAATCCAGTTACATATTTCTATACTTTTTTTTATCAACTGCAGGTTCAGTTCGAGTTCGCCATCACCAGCATGGAGGCGGAGTGTGAGGAACAGCCGGAGTTTGGGGTGTACTGCAAGGTATACAGTTAAGCCCACTTTCTTAAAAATGCTATGGTCTCCCCACTAAGAATCGTTACGTCCATAAGAGGGTTTGAAACTCCTACACCAAACACGATAAAAAGCCTGAATGGGAGGTCGAGACAGATAGATAGATTTATTTCACAAAATTCACAACTTCAGACATTACAGTATGTACAATTTCTGTGGTTTTATCGCTTAAAGCGATGTCTAAGAACCTTTGGGTAAAGGTCATTTGTTAAATAAGAGGGGTAGGTGGTGCAATATTGTAAAAGGAAATAAGAGTCCTAAATATGTTGACTAATAGATAAATAAACCATAAATACCCCAATAAAACAAATTATGACATGAGATGACAATCGATAATATCATTTGAATTAAACAACTCGATGATCTATTAATTTAAACGTAATTTATCTTCGTGCTTAATAGTTTTATAAACGTCGCGCATCAAACATTTGACCTTTTCGTAAATCATTTTATAATTAGCAACGGCTTTGATGGCAAACCTTGTTAAACATAGATTTTGTACGATAGAAACGGCAGATTGTTTTGAAATGGATTGTGAATCGATTTTAGTCTCAGCACCTTTCGTGTTAAAGCTCAAATTGTACTGAGAATCGGTTGATATGATAGTGATTTTACTGTCCTATGGCGAGAATGCGTGTAGGGGCGCCATGATTTGGTGTTTGTCTGGATTTTCTTTTAAAACTATTGTTTACATTGCAAAATTTTTCATCAGTGTGCACAGATGCCAATTCCTTCCCGTTATTTGGATGGGGCACCAGTATGATATGACCAAAGACAGGGGAGTCAAACTCACTAAGTTTTTCAAAGTATACTGTACACTTTGGCATAAATGGGCCGGCTCGATCAGAAGAGAGAGATACCACGGCCTCATGGAAAACCGGCGAGAAGCGGCGCCTGCGCAGTGTTTCGCCGAGTCAGCGAGGGTACCGTAGGCCCCATACGGGGCGAAGGAATTCAAAGGCGTTATACTTGTAAGTTACAACTTGTAACTACCGATGTTACGAGTGTCTATGGCATGCATTCATCATCAGGTGGTGGTGGTCATGCATTTGCTCATCTGCCACCTATCAAATAAAAAGATATTCTACAGGTTTTTAAGTCAACTTTGTCGAGAAGCATTTGGGTATTGGTACTCTCTATCCGGATTTTATAAAATCCGTAATGGTAACCCTAACCTTATCTAAGACATAAATAAATCCATCGGCGGGATATTTTTAAAGTTTTATTGATGTATTGGCGCAAGCAGCAAACGCAACCGGTGGATCACCAAGGTCAGGAGCACAGCGTGTTTGTGTGGGTGAGTTGTGTGCAGGGTGTGTGTGTGTGCTCAAATAGTAGGGTTGATGACCTGGCCATGTGTCCATGTGTCTTTTTCTTATTTACAAAATGCTATGGTTTTTACTATTTGTGTTTTATTCACTTTAGTTAATTTCAACCCCACGCACAATTTAAATTTTTATTGTTATATTACACAATTTGCTTCAAGGATTTTATAGTCACTTAGGCTTAAATATTATGTAGATAGATTTATAACAAGAAAATAATATAAAATAAAAATAATCACTCAGCACATTCGCTTAATGATTTTTATCAATAATTTTGAGGGGGGAGAACTATATTCTCCTATTTAGGTAGTTGTTACCTGTTGATTTAGTACGTACACATCAAAGTATACAAAACTGTCAAATTTCTTCAATCGACTCGCATCTTACAGTCATACACGTTAGGTTGAATATCGATTGAGGAAATTTGACAGGTTGTGGTAACCTGATGTGTGGCTGACTGTACATAATTATTTTTATTGTTTGGATTGTAATAATTTAAAGAACAAGCATGAGTTTGTATATTTAAATTTTTACAATCCAAAATATATTCACATAACATACTCATAAAATAATTTCATCCCGCAGGGCTTATTCCTCGAGGGAGCCAGATGGAACCGGACCACAATGCAGCTGGATGAGTCCTACCCAAAAATCCTATTCGACACAATCCCCATCATCTGGTTCCAGCCTGCCCTAATAGCCAACTTTAACCCGCCACCCTGCTACTTCTGCCCCATTTACAAAACGAGCGAGAGGAAGGGCGTATTAGCCACCACGGGGCATTCTAGCAATTTTGTTATGTACATCACGCTAAATTCAGATATTCCACAGAAACACTGGATCAACCGAGGAGTGGCCAGCTTGACGCAACTTGACGATTAGGTCCCATTTGAGTCCATAATATGAGACAGTCAACTATTGAACTTACATTGTATTGTAAGTTTAGAGTTCAATAGTTCCAATACATACATATTACGTATTTATTTTATAAATTTAATTTATTTTAAACACGTACCTATCGTAATCATTTTCTGTTTCCTCTCACTCTGTGATATTTATCTAGTCACGAAATAAATAATATAATAAAATCAGACTTTTATTCATTAGTCAATTACCTACTCTAAAAAGATGAAAAGGTACCCTTAGAAGTTAAATGAAATATATTTTGGAAAGGAAGTAATATATTATAACACAGAGTTTCCAAATTTTTCGTCTTTTTAATTCCTAAATACAAAGTGCAATTTTTCAATTTCGCGCGCATTTTTTATCACTTACCTTCTTTCGCAATTAATACTATACAACTGGTTTCTCCGATGATACCTCGTACTTTAAATGTCTTTAAAAATTAAATTAGGCGTCCGATAAGACTGAAATTTAATTATAATTTCACAAAATCACTATAGCAGCTCATGTTGTTGACAGTAAGAACACATAGACAATTTAAGTTTTTTTCTTCGAATGGCTGACGTAGAAGAATGCATTCCACTTGATGATCATAATCTGTGTTCACATTTACCAATGCATGTTTACCACATCGCTCCAGACTCAGGCATGATGATGATGCTGTAATTTTGCGTGCGTGCATAACGTAATTCATTCTGTCCTCCGGGACATTGATGTAGTGCTTTATTAAGGCAAACTAAGTAACAGTATCTATAAATGAGAGCACTTTTTTTTAAATAACAAACAGGGCTAGTTATGTTCAAATTGATGACACCAGTTGGCAGCACCGTCTTTGTGACAGTTACTATAGATAGATAGATACGATAAGTCAATAAAGTCTTGAAAACAGATTCTTGCTTGGGGAACTAACGGAGTTCCCATGTTTTATAACCAATGGGGCTACCATATCCTATAACTTAAGTTTCAGTTCAGTGGACGCCATCAATTTAATTCGTTACTTTATTGACTCATTAGCACTTTGTAGCTTTTAATTGACTAACTGGGCAATAGTAGTATAGTTTACGGCAAGAAAGTGCAGTTTAGACCTTGAGTGCGCAGAAACCAATTTTAATAGAAAGTCTTCTTTTTTACAAGTGCGCAAAATAACGGTCATCGCTATTCTTTCGTGCCGCCCAGCTATAGTAGAGTATCTATTAGTTTAAATAGATGGCACCAGTTGGCAGCACCTTCTAGTGCACCACGGCACGCGTCCCTATCTTATGAACTTCCTCGTATACAACTAACAACATGCGGAACATACCAAACATTGGTGACGTCAGCTACAAAACAAATAAATGAGTGTTGTTTTGTATGTATCATAGACAAATAGATATCGATAAAATAATTTCTCAAGTATAAAAATATCGACTGCTTTTCATATTGCAAACATTTGAATTAGATTACAATACAAGTAGTTTTATTTAATTAGGTCCACCAATAGCACATCGTTGTATGAATGAAAACATATTTTTTAATTGAAGTTTGATTGAAAGAATTGTTAATAAAAAAATGACATCACAGTAAATTAAGTCAGAATAATTGAATTATTATATGAATTAAGCATGGATTATCTTAAGAAAATAAAAAGGTTGATGATTTGATTATTTATTATTGATGTAGGTATGTAAATGTATGTTGTACTTAGGTCATTGGCAACAATATTACGAAATACTTTCCTTATCATAATTATCTTGTAATGATGACTGACTTGTATTAAACCATTATCAATCGGGAGAAAAAAAATTGTTCGAAATGATTTTGTTTTGTTTATAAAGACGTAATGTAAAACTATGCAATGTCATGTGTGTGCGGTTTCCTGTTGTTTGGCATTTATCGATTTTTTAAACAAAGCTGCGCATCACTAAAAAGTTTTGCAGTTGGAACGTTCCGTTTCACATAAATCTTGAATCGTTGAATAGTCGTACTTAAAAATATTTAAACTGACTACTTTTTAGTTCATGTATAAAATTACTTATTACAAAAAAATGAATCTTATTAAAGAACTACACATTTGAGAAGTAAAGACTTCGGATTTATAAGCTGATTGTAAAAGTAACCCAATTACATTTCTGCGTAGAACGGACTAAATCGTGATTTGTTTTGTTGGTATGCTGTGTAGATGGCGCACCGAACTTGTAAACTGCGTATGCTGCACTGACGTTTTTGGTTATTTTTGTTCTCGCCTCGTGTTTACTTTAGTGTCTAATTTCGGTCCAATTGCGAAAATTCAGTTGTGCAACAGCCGAAAGGATAATATTTCGTTCATAGACGGTCTAATACTACAGAATAGTATCGATCCGTAGTTCCGGAGTAGGTATATGTATACGTTTTTATCACGTGGTGGTGTGGTGGTTTATATAATTCTTGTTTACCGCACAAGTCGAAACTTTGCGCATGTGCGTCCCGTCAGTAACCTCAAATTGTAGAGTAGGCACGGATTCGGCAGGCTTCGGATATCCGGGTCGCGACGCGAAGGCGGCGGATCTCGCGGCGCGTTTGTGATGTGCCCTCGTGCAAGTGCACGCCCCGCGAGTGGACAGCGTTGGTGATACAGTACGCGCGTGCCTGACATGGCCCAGACTCAGTTCACGCGGAGCTCGGAGAGCGACGCATGGGCGCTCCTGTCCCTGAAGTCGGCGCCCTCGTCGCCGTCGAAGGTGCAGTGGGCGCAGGAGCCGGCGTCGGTGCCGATCGCGCGGCTCGACGGGAGGGACTTTGAGTACATCATCCGGCAGAAGCGGGTGGTGATAGGGAGAAACTCGAGCCGGGGACAGGTGGATGTGAACATGGGGCACTCGAGCTTCATATCGCGCCGGCACCTGGAGCTGTTCTACGACCACCCGGAGTTCTACCTGACGTGCAACAGCAAGAACGGCGTGCTGGTGGACGGCGTGTTCCAGCGCAAGGGCTCGGCGGCGATGCTCATGCCTAAGAGGTGAGTGGCGCCGCGCGGAGATAAGGGCCGCCATTTATTTTATTTACGTGCGCTCATTAGCTTTATGTTTGTAAACAAACCTTATTGTTTACTATCTACCCACCTGTAGTTTTATTAAAACCATTTTGATATTACTTGCTCTGTTGACACATGTGGTTTCCCCATATTTTTGGAATGTTTTGTTTGGTAAACAATGAGTAGCAAGTTGTTTAATAGCTTTAAATGAAGCTCTTTTTATCTACACAAGTATCTGTATGTTATTTGATTGAGTGTCTCTATACATTTCCTTTTGTTTATAAAGCATCAACTATAATATCTCAATAATAATAATGTGTAAACAAACACTGATAATGTTTGAGGTCACTTTATTAATTATCTCAGATTCAGTCTGATTACCATTGCACACTTACAGCTAGTTGTATGCTATCCATACAGTTACAGTGATAAGTCACCCAAACAAAACATACAACTTATGGATGATGCAATACTTAGAAATAAATTTAAAGTGGAGTTTGCAACTGAGTGCTACCTTGTTTTTCTTAACATTTCTGAGTGTGTCACCAAGAAAAGTTATGTACACAACCACTTATAAACAACAGTTAGTGCTAAAAAAATTATCACCACTTTGATTAGAGCATGTGGAAACTGGATTTTACATTATTCATGTTGTTAACCTACTTCTTAATGTGCTTTTATATTTTTTACTGGAAACATAATATTTTTTACATGGGTTTACTATTTATCAATTGAGAATTGAAATTAAGATCTACTTAAGTACCTACAAACTTTGTATGGAAAGTTTGACGATATAGTTTAGTTTAGATCTAGAATGAATTCAAAGGGGGACTTATCCAAGTTTGTTGTGATATTTTAAACCTCGTCTCCCTACAAACAAAGTGTGTGTATATTTAACAGGAAAACGGAGAATTCCACATTTCTAGAAAGTGTGATTTTAAAGTGAATGACTGCAGTAAACAAACATACTTATTTGCTTCAAGAACTTCTACTAATTACTGTTTGTCTCTGATTTATTGCAAACTTATTTATTAATTAGAATTGATGAAGGAAAATTACAATTTACAATTGATGAAGGAAAAAATCTGGAAGTGTACTTTCAGATTTTTTTAAAACCTTTTAGAAGTTGGAAAAATATTTGTATCTTACTTACTATGCGGGCTCAACAATCCAAGGTGGGTCTTGGCCTCCGATGTCAAAGTTCGCCATTTTGTTTGGTCCTGTGCCTGTGCCAACTCTGACAGAACATGCACTTTGTTTTGTTTAATCAAATGTTTTACCTAAATTAAGATTTCACTATGCTGATGTAGGTAGATGAAACTTCTTCAAATCAAAGAGAGTATAACAATGTTAAGTTCAGAGAAGAATACTTTAGTATTTTGTTATCTGTGACCTTAATTATGTCCCATATATTATATACAACCTCTATGATCCCAGCTCTATAAATACTAATTACTATACATTTATCAACACTTAGCGTAATAAACAAACATAAGTGTTTACTCTCAATGGCACTATGTGGGTCGTCAACCATTTGATTGGTGCAATTAAATAGCTATCTAGAGTAGTGTGACCGTTGCGCTTTTCCTGTTTCTTATATTTACTAGAGTATTCAACCAAAACATATTTTACAGAAGGCCCTACCGTAACCTTGTACTAGTGGAACGAAATGCCTAATATGCCCATATGGCATATAAATATTTTGGCGCTTTTTTTGGTAAAAGTAAATAAAGGTCTGCTAAATATTTTGTCATTGAAACGCAATTATGTATCGTAAAGTTGTAACCATGATTCAGTTAGTCAGGTTTTCCAGTTAAAGGGTTGCGAAGGTCCCCAATTCCTGATTCATTGGTCTAAGCGTATTTCGGGCACCAAAGCAATAGACTTGACGCAATCGGGAATTGAGAAACTAATATGAGAGAGATCTGTATAAAATTATTGAATTAGATGTTCATAAACGCGCCAAAAGACGCTTGTTTTGCTAGGTTTCTTCTAGCATCATCATAGAACTCCTCAATGTAAAAAAACATAATTCACTATCGTCACCTGGTACTCATAGTACAGGGGTTGCCCTAGTTTGAGACCAGGTTGATTGGTGTGATTGTCTGGCGCATTTATGTGGTTTAGTCATTTCTCAGATATTTCTAATTAGTCGTAAAATGCGCATTTGCTCCACAGATGTACATGTTTATGTAAAGTTAGTTAAAGGTATCAAGTACACACATGTCTTGTTACTCTGACCTAATGTTTGGACCTAGCTTAGAACCTGTTTGAAGTAAGCCCACAGTAAAGCATAAGTGCATGTTTGTTTGTTTATATCGGCGATAGGGCTGGCAATCATTTCAGACTAACACGAGTTTTTTGTTAGCGTTTTATGTTCGAAAAAGATAAGATAGCCAGTTTTGTACTTAGGGCCTACAACGAAGCCGTCCAGTTATATTCGATGCACGGACACATAATTTTTTGTTTTCATGGTGATTTAATCTTATTTTTTTAAATTAAAGACTATTCGAATCCAACTGTTATTTTAGAGTTTTTTTATTGCCATCGCAGAAACCACCCAGACGCAATTTATCTGGAATTGACCCCAAGTTATCGTTAGGCTTACAATGACATGATTCGTTTTTCATAGGTATTTGAAAAATGTTTACATTCATATCATAACATGCAACTGATAAGTAACGATGTATTGGCAACTAAATCGTGAATGTTGTTCAAAAAGATACAAAAGCAAATATCGTATTACTCTGTAAATACTCACGCCTAGTTAATGTGATAGGTATACATAAGGTAAAGGTAGACAGAAGCAAACAGGTACACAGATCACGTCCATTTTCATTGTGTATGTTTTTGTAATATAGTAATATGTATTGTAGCATCTTTCACTATGATTAAGGGAAGGAGGCTATTAGGTTGAGGCCTTTGCATACAATTCTAGTTAACGCAATAAAAATACTAATGGCAAATACGCTCACGATCTGTCAGAAAACGGTATAATTTACGCGTTGTTATTTCTTAGTATTTTTTTGCTATTTTTTACTCATATGGCCTATTGCCGATCGTCGTCATAAAGTCTTGGAAAGCATGTGAAGTCTTTTCGTTGGCACTGGTGTCCTATCTGAATATGTGTAAGGAAAATGTAGAGTGCACATGTGTCGCATAGACGTGTGTATACTTTTGTGATGTGTGATACATCGCCCGTAGGACAACATTAGGTACCATAACATGAGGTGTAATAATCATGAATACTGCGTAAAGCAAGGGTCACCAGGTGCCCGTTTGATCGAATACGACGGGGGGCTTGCGGTTCGCACTAGTGACCTGGCGTAAAACATGGACATTGGACACTCTTTACTTCCCGCTTAATGCGGGGTCTTCCGCTGCAGAATAGGGTCGCCATGCATTGATGGTTCGAGGCTGTGTAAATCAAAGAAGTGATGCGTTTGGACTATCTTTAATTAACACTAATTCACAGTATACTAGCCTAATCAAAGAATGAGATGCGTCACACACTAGAACGAGCTGTGTGGCTGTCTGATTAGAACGAGTTTGGTTCATACATTATGTCGCGAAATGTCCGAGACGTATGATTTTGGAAACCCTAGCAGAAAAGTCCCTACACCATGTTTAGCGTCTGAATCTGTGTCACACATGCTCTGCACTTTGCAGCGCTGTCGTGGCTTCTACGACCTTGCCCCCTCCTCCCCCCTTCCTTCATTATGTGTGCTAGACTTAGACCGAGCACACCTGGCCACTTGGGCAAGTAGCTTACCCACTTTCCTGAATTTAGGTCACTTATTTCTACTGCTAGTAACTTATTCGTAGTACGAAAATACCTACCTATATTTTGGATAGTTTCTAAAACTGATTCAGTTGGTCTAGTTCCTTATTAAAGGGTTGCGACGGTCAGACGGTAGTCGCTTCATTGTAATTACGAGACTTCCCAAATTCAGAATCATGGTCTAAGTGTTCCCCGGGCTACGAAGTGGACAGTTTTGGACGTTACACGCTAAGATGTGTAATTTTCCTTAACTGCTGATAACTTTATTTGGGATCTGCTCTTTGGACGTCTAATGGTGACGACAATGTAAGTTAGGTACTTGTTATAGTAAAATTTTCAACTATTCAGGTTGCATACTTAATCTATTTTCTGTAGCAGAGACCTTTTTATACGGCTGTTATTGCCGAATCCATTAACAAATTGTCTATTTTCATATTTCCGCGAAGCCTGGCTTTTAAACTCAATTACGTAGAAAATATATTCGTAAGTACGACTTTCGTCAAAGCGAAACCTTTTTCTGGAAATGGATCTAATTTTGTGCGAGCTAAAGTCGCGAATAAGCCAATTTATTATTCGCTACTTTGTTTTGTTGACGGTATGAATAAACTTGTTTTGAGGTGACGCATTAGAATAGTATTAATTCAGGTCGTTGCAGTTGCATTTTCCGTCCATTATAAATAGTGAGCAAGGTAATCACTTAGACGGCGTCTATTTACAACCGGGTCCTCGTGTTTACATCGCTGGTGTGTGACGGGTTGTTTGTGCGTCGCTTATTGCGTAACGAGTATACATAGGGCGACGCGTCGCGCGCGCGCACGTCGATATCCAGCCGGGCTAACATGCGCGCCACGAGATAATTTTGTCGACACTCGTATTGTGTCGGCACAAGTTGCTTCTCGCTCACCTGACTGAGCGATGAGCGGGATAGAAGGATGTGCTCTCGCAAACGAGTATCGACAAACCTACCGGTTGCGTCTAAAGTCGTTGTTTTGGAGCAGGACATATTATTTAGCCCTTTAAACTATGCAGACATTCCAGGGATAATCTAAAGCTTGGCAAAATAATTCTTTGCGCTCTTTCTCCCTCTCGTGTTTCCAAATGTGTCCGGCATCTGTAGGATAAGCTTGTTAGATTTTGTAAGAGGCTCTAACTTGATTACAACATTAATAAAAAAATGAAAATGCTACCCAAAGATACTATTCCACGCGGACGAAGTCGAGGGTAACAGCTAGTTACACATATTTTACACAAATAATAGACAGACGAAAAGCAAAAGGAAGTGGGCGCAGCGATGTTGGCAAACAAATGACTCGTTACAAATACTTGATAGAAACGGGACTAAACGCTACTACGATATTAATGTATATACCTACTTATTTTTAAATAACCTCGCGTTTAGTCCCGTTTATATCAAGTACTAGCGGCCGCCCGCTACTTCGTCCGCGTGGAAAAGTAACTTTTTCACCCCCCTTTTAACCCCTTACAACCCCCTTTTCGCTATAAAAAGTAGCCTATGTTCTTTCTTAGGGTCTAGATCATCTGTATACCAAATTTCATTTAAATCCGTTCAGTAGTGGCGTGAAAGAGTAACAGACAGACAGACAGACAGAGTTACTTTCGCATTTATAATATTAGTTAGGCTTAGGATAATATTATGTATAATGCAACGCGAAAGTTTAACCCCTTAATTAATGGGCAGTAAGATTAAAAACAATTAATTGGTTTTGGTCCTCATCTCCAACACATAAGGTTGAAAATATGATGTCTATCATATCGACAGAGCCCCATAAAGGGTTAAAAACATAAATGTTTCGTTCTCGCGGTGCGCGACACACTCCCGCCGGTGGGTCGCCGCGAGCGCGGTTTTGCGGCCGCGCGCGCGCCGGTTGCCAACGATGCGTGTTGCGCAAGCGCACTGCACTCCCAATGTTGGTAAACACATGTTTTGCTCTTGCCTAGATAAGTGATACTGTAAATACTTAACCTCCATGTAGCTCCGGTCTTAGTTAGATACAATTTATGAGACTTGAGCAAATATGGTCGCGGGTTTAGAGTTGCCTAGTTGTTATTGTAACTTCAACTTTATGTAGTCTCAGGGGGCTATTCTCGTGGATTCGTCATTGAAGTCGAATTAGATATTTGTATGGTACGAATTGTATTAATGTGTGACATCTCTAAATTCGACTTTAATGTCGGGTGCACTAGAACTGCCCCCCTAGTGGACCAATTCTCGTGCATTCGACATTGAAGTCGAATTTAGAGATTTCATACATTTCGTTTGTCACATAAAAAAGCTTCTGTTTGTGATCGGTATAACACAATGTACTGTATAATATTTCATTTAAAACAACTTTGTTCTACAATTTTGGATGTTTGCCAAAAAAGTTACATTAACCTGTTTACATGTTTTGTTTTGTGCAATAAAGAGTATCTGTCCAACTTTACCAAATATTTCGCTATTACGGCATTGTTCATTTTATACCTGAACGTTTTGCATAGTTTCTGAAACAGTATAGGTGTAGCTATTATTCAGATGGTCTGGTTCCCCTGTTAAATGGGTGCGAAGGTCAGACGGCAGTCGCTTCTTTGTAATCGCCAAATCCTGAATCATGGTCTACCCTGGAAGCCAATTCTCGGTTTTCGCCTTCTATGTCGAGTCGACTTCATGGAACGCACAGACCAATAGGAGAACAAGATAAGGAATGTCGACTGGAATCTGTGTTGTATTGGTGTGCGTTCCATGAAGTCGACTCGACATAGAAGGCGGAAACCGAGAATTGGCCTCCTGAGCTCCAAAGCTGACCTGAGCTGAGCGGGAGTCCCTTGAATGCGGGTGGCACAGGACCGATCTGTGTGGAGAACTTTGGAGGAGGCCTATGTCCAGCAGTGGACGTCTATTGGCTGAAATGATGATGATGAGCTCCAAAGCCACAGCCTGGAATCACACACTAAGATGAGTTATAACTTTATGCCCCCAAGTAAACCAAGAGCTGATGAATTTTTGTTGATCTTATAAACTTCAGAGTTGCTACTTCCAATCTTTATCTTATAAAAACTATGATAAAATCGTGATATGAAATAATATACTTGTTCGATAAAATCTATCATATCAAAGCGAACGTTACGCTTGATGTCAATCGCTTCACACACCTTAAAATACCAAACTTGTGTACAAAGTACCTAATGACACGTGCTAATATGTCCTTGAGTATTTATGATTTATGTATTCACAAACAAAAGTATTTGAAAAGTCAAGTCATCGTGTCGGACGCATTGTTGAAAGTCGGAAACTATCCGAGCGTTGAGACATTCAATCAAACGATTGTATCGCTAGATCTAAACCATGATTAGATTAGGATATTTGAATTAGTGCGATACGGATTTTCAAGGTTTTTTTCCTGTGCATAATGGTTATCAGCATCCTGAGTAGGATCGCTAGCAGACTAGACTGCCTGTATGTATCGCTCTTGTGCTATTTCGGGTGATACAAGAATGGCTACTTTAAATTTAATTGCACTATTGTTGTTGATTAAGCTATAAGATATTACTAACATAGGTTTTAAGCACTACTAATGAAATGAGTCACAGTTACTTGAATAAATAAATTGAATAGGTTATGGGTAGGTATACTGTTTGTTTTTTAAGCTAGTGGTGAGAAACGAGCAACCTGATGCTAAGTTATCACCGCTGCCTATTAACATCTGCGAGATCACTGATGTCGGGCTTGAATACTCGGCCAACCCGAGGATCGGCCCCGGTACCCCAAGCGCAGCCGTCGCTTTAAAAGTGCGACCCATTACCTTACCCACTGACTGCCCACCGAGGCAGCCAGATAGCATTATGACAATGACGTGTGACTATGTATTATTTTAAATACTTACTCATATACATGATCGGTTTGAAACTCCCGATTTCCCGTTCAGAAGCCGTACGACCGTACCCGAGTGGTCTGGTAATTGCATTTAGGCAGATTTTACTAAAAACAGTCCGCGTAATTAATAGCATAAATTAATTAAGTCTAAAATTACAATTGCGAACAGCATTTGTTTTCGATGTTGTTTGTTTTGACGGCGCCACTAATCGCAAGCGCATAAATTTTGAAGGTCATAGCAAACTAGGTCGGCGCCAGACAGAATTAGGCCATATGTGCGTGGCGCTTAGGTGCGAGATGCCTATGACAGTGTTATCTAATGTCTATTTATATCTGATACAGGTTTGGCGACCTACTGCACGATGATAGCGGGGTGTCAAGCACATGTTGCATCTTTAAGTTGGTTACACTTTGTGAACAAAATAATTAGACAAGTCAAAATAAGACTCCTGAATGCTTTCAACAAAATCTAGCGATGGATAGCTTTCTTCTTCCAGTTGGTACTAATAGACTTGCGCCCCTTAGGGCCTTGTATACCTCTTAACAAGCAAGGACGCTCTTCTTAATGCTTTCGCCGTACCACTGACACGATGAAATGTATGAAAACAACGCATTTAACGGGAGGCAGGGAATAGCCACACTGTACGCAGTACTCATTGTTATACTAAATAAATAATGTACTTTTTAAGGACTGTAGGTCGATTCTTACTCGGCAGCCCACCGCTACTTCACCGTATGAAACGAATCTCTGGACATAGCCCCCCTCTCTAAGATTCCCTTGTTCTTTACCAAACAGTAAAAAAGGGATGTCCAGAGAGGGTATGTGTCACTGGGGACCTCGAGAATCTTCCTCAATTAGGCAACCATTGTGTTTGCCCGACCTGTAAGTGACATGACATCTATTCAATGTCAATCAAAATTACACTTCGTAGAGACCATCCAAAATTAGAATCATTCATTCGAGAGAATCATGGAACACAGCTGTTTACAGATTTTTTCTGCTTGATGCTACTTACAAGCAAGTAATCATCGCGACCCATTAACATATGATTCTGCAAGTTCAGAGAGGCAGCTGATACATTGCTGGCCTTTTAGAAAGGTCGCTCTTCTCTCGAAGATCCCTAAGTGGTAGCCGTCGAGAAATACTGCTGCAGCCAAACCGTCCCACAAAATGAAGGTTGGTGACAATTCTGCGAGAAATTGTTGAGTCATCTGATTAAAATTTTGCCAAGAGCAAAGCAAAGAATGCAATGCAAGGTACAATCTTCGTGTGAATGTCCATCTGTAATTACTAAATAGATAATTGCATATATCCTCCCGTTTCTTGTTGCCTTATTTAGCTTGCGTAATTATGGTAAAGACTTGTAATGTGGGAGCAAGGGAGATGCGATTCTAAAAGTTTAACGCTCGCAATGGCAAACATTTTTGTGCTTGAACTGAAGTAGATGATTACGTTTCTCGGTGAATTTAGTTCCGCTGGTCTTAGTAGGTAAATTAATCAATGACCAAATAAGTAGTACAGTATTTTAGTGCATAAGTTTGTACACAGACAGACATAGTATGTATGTACTCTTTAATCCATACCTCATCTTCACTGTGACACTACCGAAGCCCAAACAACTTACAACCTTTTGTTTTTGTTACTCCGCATTGCGCACAGTGCAATAAGGAGAGGAGCCTAGAGGAATACCTTCTCACCAGCCGTACATCCTCATCATCATGCGGGTTCGATCCCCGCACAGTACAAACATTTGTGTGCATGAACATGTCTGTTTGTATTGGTCTGGGTGTTTTCTATGTATTATAAGTATTTATTTACAAAAGAAAAGTATTATATGTATATATTTGTAATCCCACTGTTGGTTGTGATATCTGTAACACAGGTGCTTGAACTACCTATCTCAGAGTCAGATCAATGTATGTGATGTAGTGAAATATTATTTATTACTTATATTATTATTATCATCATATTAAGAGAGATTGTGGGAGCGTAGCTGGCGGTTTGGTTCCATAACCTCCCAGGCGGCATGGGACATTCGGCCAATTAAGTGGGCACCTACACTGCTCCCATTTGGAGAAGTGTCACATAACTACGCTGGCTGACCTAATAACAATAAGAACAACTCTCACTTCCTTCACTTCGTTTCGGGACTTAGACCGATAGATGACGCTGGTAGCCCAGTGCATCGCGCAAGTGTTTTGCCTCCTACTACTACTGTTACTTATGAAGTTGAATATGAGATTAAACTTTTAATACATAGTAAGTTAGGTAAACATTATCAGGGATAGTGATTGTCTCTTCGTGTTATTATTTCTAATAATATTGTCTGATTGACTTTTATCTTTTTGTAAGACTTAAATCCATATGTTGGATACTATTTCAATTGATGAGTGACGCATATCGCTGTTACCTTGGTGATAATGCGTGTTTGCGAATTTATCAAAGTAGCACAAATGTCAGCGAGGAATGTCTGATCGACGCTATCCTAACAATGCTTATTGCAAGCATGAACAGACTATAATACGGAAAAGTCGGAAACCAATGATCTGCTGTATCGTATCGTGTCTCTAGCACACTTCTGTGTAGTCTGTCTCTGTTTCACGCCGAACTACGCTGAGATCTCTATACGAGAAACTGAAAAAGTGAAACACTTGCGCGATGTAATTGACACGCAGCGCCATCTATTGGTACTGTTTGAAACTGATATTTCGAAACGAAGTGAGGGCGGGCCACTGGTAGTAAATAAAAAGAAATTTAGACCAACTCCATCCATAATCCATACATAGCGTTAGTTAGAAAGCTTCCAAGCACTTCCCATCCTCGTTTATGTAACGATAACAATTCTTGTCCAAATGTGTAATCTCCCTTGGGAAAAAGAAAACCTAAAATCACACAATAGGTTGGAATTTTCCCTCAACATAGAGGCAAAAACTCGTGAGTACATCCGAACGAGATTTGTTAACGAGATCGGTTGGTTTACGGCGCTCCTCTCAAACAAAAGTATTTGAAAAGTCAAGTCATCGTGTCGGACGCATTGTTGAAAGTCGGAAACTATCCGAGCGTTGAGACATTCAATCAAACGATTGTATCGCCAGATCTGAACCATGATTAGATTAGAACATTGAAATTAGTGCGATACGGATTTTCAAGGTTTTTTTTCCTGTGCAAAATGGTTATCAGCATCCTGAGTAGGATCGCTAGCAGACTAGACTGCCTGTATGTCTTGTGCTATTTCGGGTGATACAAGAATGGCTACTTTGAATTGGCTTAGGGAAATTTGGTTCAAAGTGTAAGGAAATGTGCTTTGATTCTGGTTTTAAAGATGGTGGTGGAAATGAGTCACAGTTACTTGAATAAATAAATTGAATAGGTTATGGGTAGGTATACTGTTTGTTTTTTAAGCTAGTGGTTTTAAACGAGCAACCTGATGCTAAGTTATCACCGCTGTCTATTAACATCTGCGAGATTACTGATGTCGGGCTTGAATACTCGGCCAACCCGAGGATCGGCCCCGGTACCCCAAGCGCAGCCGCCGCTTTAAAAGTGCGACCCATTACCTTACCCACTGACTGGCCCACCGAGGCAGCCAGATAGCATTATGACAATGGCGTGTGACTATGTATTATTTTAAATACTTACTCATACATGATCGGTTTGAAACTCCCGATTTCCCGTTCAGAAGCCGTACGACCGTACCTACGAGTGGTCTGGTAATTGCATTTAGGCAGATTTTACAAAAACAGTCCGCGTAATTAATAGCATAAATTAATTAACTCTAAAATTACAATTGCGAACAGCATTTGTTTTCGATGTTGTTTGTTTTGACGGCGCCACTAATCGCAAGCGCATAAATTTTGAAGGTCATAGCAAACTAGGTCGGCGCCAGACAGAATTAGGCCATATGTGCGTGGCGCTTAGGTGCGAGATGCTATGACAGTGTTATCTAATGTCTATTTATATCTGATACAGGTTTGGCGACCTACTGCACGATGATAGCGGGGTGTCAAGCACATGTTGCATCTTTAAGTTGGTTACACTTTGTGCACAAAATAATTAGACAAGTCAAAATAAGACTCCTGAATGCTTTCAACAAAATCTAGCGATGGATAGCTTTCCTCTTCCAGTTACTACTAATAGACTTGCGCCCCTTAGGGCCTTGTATACCTCTTAACAAGCAAAGACGCTCTTCGTAATGTTTTCGCCGTACCACTGACACGATGAAATGTATGAAAACAACGCATTTATCGGGAGGCAGGGAATAGCCACACTGTACGCAGTACTCATTATTATACTAAATAAATAATGTAGTTTTTAAGGACTGTAAGTCGATGCTTACACGGCAGCCGTGGCCAGCCTACCGCTACTTCACCGTATGAAACGAATCTCTGGACATAGCCCCCCTCTCTAAGATTCCCTTGTTCTTTACCAAACAGTAAAAAAGGGATGTCCAGAGAGGGTATGTGTCACTGGGGACCTCGAGAATCTTCCTCAATTAGGCAACCATTGTGTTTGCCCGACCTGTAAGTGACATGACATCTATTCAATGTCAATCAAAATTACACTTCGTAGAGACCATCCAAAATTAGAATCATTCATTCGAGAGAATCATGGAACACAGCTGTTTACAGATTTTTTCTACTTGATGCTACTTACAAGCAAGTAATCATCGCGACCCATAAACATCTGATTCTGCAAGTTCAGAGAGGCAGCTGATACGTTGCTGGCCTTTTAGAAAGGAGTGATTCTCTCGAAGATCCCTAAGTGGTAGCCGTCGAGAAATACTGCTGCAGCCAAACCGTCCCACAAAATGAAGGTTGGTGACAATTCTGCGAGAAATTGTTGAGTCACCTGATTAAAATTTTGCCAAGAGCAAAGCAAAGAATGCAATGCAAGGTACAATCTTCGTGTGAATGTCCATCTGTAATTACTAAATAGATAATTGCATATATCCTCCCGTTTCTTGTTGCCTTATTTAGCTTGCGTAATTATGGTAAGACTTGTAATGTGGGAGCAAGGGAGATGCGATTCTAAAAGTTTAGCAAACATTTTTGTGCTTGAACTGAAGTAGATGATTACGTTTCTCGGTGAATTTAGTTCCGCTGGTCTTAGTAGGTAAATTAATCAATGACCAAATATGTAGTACAGTATTTTAGTGCATAAGTTTGTACACAGACAGACATAGTATGTATGTTGGGACATCACTGTGACACTACCGAAGCCCAAACAACTTACAACCTTTTGTTTTTGTTACTCCGCATTGCGCACAGTGCAATAAGGAGAGGAGCCTAGAGGAATACCTGCTCAACACCAGCCGTACATCCTCATCATCACCATATTAAGAGAGATTGTGGGAGCGTAGCTGGTGGTTTGGTTCCATAACCTCCCAGGCGGCATGGGACATTCGGCCAATTAAGTGGGCACCTACACTGCTCCCATTTGGAGAAGTGTCACATAAACTAACGCTTGGCTGACCTAATAAACAATAAGAAACAACTCTCACTTCCTTCACTTTGTTTCGGGACTTAGACCGATAGATGACGCTGGTAGTCCAGTGCATCGCGCAAGTGTTTTGCCTCCTACTACTACTGTTACTTATGACGTTGAATATGAGATTAACTTACGTGTCGTTAGTGAACATTATCAGGGGATACATAGTGATTGTCTCTCTTGTGTTATTAGTTCTAATATATTGTCCTGATTGACTTTTATCTTTTTGTGAGACTTAAATCCATATGTTGGATACTATTTCAATTGATGAGTGACGCATATCGCTGTTACCTTGGTGATAATGCGTGTTGCGAATTTATCAAAGTAGCACAAATGTCAGCGAGGAATGTCTGATCGGCGCTATCCTAACAATGCTTATTGCAAGCATGAACAGGACTATAATACGGAGACACAATGATCTGCTGTATCGCATCGTGTCCCTAGCACACTTCTGTGTAGTCTGTCTCTGTTTCACAGCCGAAACTACGCTGAGATCTCTATACGAGAAACTGAAAAAGTGAAACACTTGCGCGATGTAATTGACACGCAGCGCCATCTATTGGTACTGTTTGAAACTGATATTTCGAAACGAAGTGAGGGCGGGCCACTGGTAGTAAATAAAAAGAAATTTAGTCCAACTCCATCCATAATCCATACATAGCGTTAGTTAGAAAGCTTCCAAGCACTTCCCATCCTCGTTTATGTAACGATAACAATTCTTGTCCAAATGTGTAATCTCCCTTGGGAAAAAGAAAACCTAAAATCACACAATAGGTTGGAATTTTCCCTCAACATAGAGGCAAAAACTCGTGAGTACATCCGAACGAGATTTGTTTACGAGATCGGTTGGTTTACGGTGCTCCCTCTCACACTGCACTGTCTTTCTTTATCGCCGTCCCGTATAACACCAACACTGTTACTAGACCAATCGATCGATGACATCGGTCGAAGGCATCGATCAATCATAGGTCGAGAGCATCGATCGATCATCAGTAGACGCATTGATCGATCTTCGGTCGACGGCATCGATCAATTATCGATCGATGATCAAATAATAAGTTGACGTCGATCGATAGTTTCTATTAGAACTGATCGACGATCGGTCTGGTAACACGCTAATTCCCTTACCCGTTTTGTAACTAAAGTTATTAAAAGTGTGCGACTAAAGTTATAAAGCTGTGGGAGAGCCACGCTTCGGCATGAATGGGCCGGCTCAACCGGAGTGATACCTGCCTCGCAGAAAACCGGCGTGAAGCAGCCCCTGTCCTGTGTTTCGCTGAGTGAGGGAGGCCCACCCGGGGGAAGGGGATAAAAAGTTGGCAGCACACTTGTATCTCCACGTTGCAAGTGTCCATGAGCGGCGGCAATTGCTTACCATCAGGTGATCCGCCTGCTCTTCTGCTACCTATCACATAAAAAAAAAGTGTCCAAAGTTCCACTTCGGACTACATCCATATTACCTTTGTTTACGAATCCGTTTGGTTTACGGTGGTTCTCTCACACTGTGCGCTGTCCTTATCGCCGTCCGTAAATTAGACAAGGTGCAAGAATGTTTCGCCGAGATAAGCCCCCGGCCACCGCGATATAAACTTTGATAACGGGTGTACATGACAGAATGCTGTCTAGAAAGTATGACAAGAGTAAACAATGATTCTTTTGATACTATACTACTGAGATAGTGAGTGTTGAAATCGTTACGGATTTCTGTTGAATTCTCTATTTGTGTTTTTATACAACTGGTCTGTGTTTATTTCTCTTTCATGTAGGAAATGTTTTACATAAAAAAATGTATCTCCTTTATAGTGTTGGACGAACAAAATCGATTGCCTAGAACATCACTAGGCGTACCCCATCCCTAATGTCATCTGACAGAACTGTCATTCAATCATTCAGATATAGATTCGCGCGCTCTGGCGCTCTGTGATTGTGATATTAATTTATTCGAGTAAAACTGTGTAATACCATTTAAAATGCGTTTCATTGTTATTAATAGGTAGTATAGATAGATAAAAAATATGCAGACGAAAGTCCCCACATTTGAGCTGTTTCATAAGAATTACTATTAAGGCGTGCCTACAGCGCAACTGCATTATACAAATGTTACCTAATACGTTAAAATGAGAAGAGCGATGCTCCGTGCGACTCGATACTGGTAGAATGCGGTGTGGATCGCTCCGTGCGTGGGCGCAGGTTGCCGGCCACCTAGGGCTAACAGGTGCCTGATAATAATGTCTTTTAAATGTGTGTTTATTATATTACTAAAGGCTCTCACTTTGTATTGGGACAGTAGTTCCATTGTCTACCAATAGATGGCACGGGGCATTGATTGCATCGCGCAAGGGTTTTCACTTTTCGGGTTACGTATTAAGCCATCTAGTTGTCTATTTAATTTACATCTTTATAAATAGTATAGAATTAGATAAGTGTAAAGCTTATGTCATAGGTAAGGTTATCATGGGAACTCCGTTGAATCCCCAAAAGTCCGTTTTCAAGACTTCCCTGACGCATTTATGCATGTAGGTGCCGCATTGTATCCTCGATTCTGTACCGTGACCGAGATACGGAACAATGGAACGGTACCACCGGCGCGGACGCAGACGCGGCGCGTTTGACAACGACTAATTAAGCGACGCCAGACTCGCGCGCAGTGCGCAGTGCGATGACCTAACATGGTAAACAATTTGTAATCGGTAAAGGTGTGGTCGAAAAGTCGCAAGGTGCGTGGCGATTAGGGGACGCAAAAACTAATGCCTGATTTTTGCGATTTTTTTTAATTGTTGGTGCATTGACAAAAACTTGTCTATTATTTTAGGTCGTACTTCAATGCGACGGGGCTGCGTTTGGGGACCCGGGTTCTATCCCCAGTTCGGGCCAAAATTGTTGAGTGTCCTGTTAAGAAATTCAGTGTCAGTTTGAAGTCTGGAAGATGGCGGTCTTGTACCCCCGTGCCTCGGAAAGCACGTTCCCTCTTCGGTCGTGTCACACTGGAGTCTCATAGAAATATGGGCGGTGGGTAGAGCGCGGCAGCTGTGGCCCGCTAAGGTCCGCTAAGTTGGAATATTTTTGACTTTCAGTCCCTTGGGTCGAGTTGGTGAATAGCCTTAAAAAGTACCTACCTACTGCCGGAAGTGGATTGAGGGATTCATATGCGTCATTGCTGGTAAAAATGTATAAAAAAATCTAATTAGATTCTCAAACTGGCCTACATTTTTGAAAATTTTATTCTAAAAGTCCATTTTTGGTCACACCTTAAAGAAAGTGCCTCAGTGGCTTCCGATCCAGAGGGACTAATTTGAAGCGGGCGTTACTACCGAATCGGAGTTCCATCTTCCACACGCGCTGTGTGCGCTTATGTTTGAATGCGACAGTTGACAGGTACATTCTAATTCGTTACGGGACGGGTTTATACGCCACCAGGCCCCGTACGGATGCATTCTCAGAGCCCTCACAGTCCAGGAGCGTCCCACGCGAATCAGTACTGACACCGCTCGGTATCCGTACGTCCGTAACAAATGGATCCGCATAGCAAGTGACTTGTGGCATTTATAAACGTCTGGACAGGAGTGCTAGACGTCGCCCACCAATCATTCTTGGACTAGAAACATTGTGTGGGAACTTATGTAGATTCAAAATCATGCATGCAACATTCTTTTGACTTCAGTTAATTAATTATTTAAAGCTATAATAAGGTTTTTAAGTAAATGCTAAAATGCTTATACGATTTCGACCGTCCAGTCTGATTTCCAGTTCGCTTGTTTGGCCATTGTAACGCGGTCGAAACGTCAAGCAGTTAGTACTATATTAGTACTCGTTACTTGATTAATTTTCGTCGCGTTTGATCCTAGCGTAACACGTATAAGTGTTACGTATGCCTTAAAAGTATTTTTTTTATATTGAAGATGCCTTCCATGTAATCGGTAAACTTTAAGATTCTGATGCCATTTCGGAGGAATATTGACATGAAGATTACCACAGGAGTGACATCTTGATGGGAATGAACCATATTTTGAAATATTATACAACATGTCTGTATGAATTGTAGCCCGTGTGTTATTCTAATATACTTAAAATAATAAAGCTAACATATTATTATTGTCAAGTTTAAGTAGTTTTTGCGTGAAAGAGCAACAGACATCATCGCAAACTTTCGCGTTTACATTATTAATAGGATTCGCTTACATTGTACCACTACATCCGATAAATGTAATGAAGCATTTATGAGTAACGATGTTATAAGATTAATTGAATTAATATTAACTCACTAGTCACCTATGAAAACTCACTGTCAATTTGGTGCTGTGCCAGTGTTTTACATGTGCTCACCAGGTTTGTTTGTTTTGTTTCTTGTCATTAGCGTTAGAATATTTTGTTGCATATTTCGAAACTCAACTCAGGAAAGCAAATGTTTTATCTGTGAAAATTGGAACAATGTAAGGGGGCATTTTTATTGGTTGGAAACTCCCGCTTGTTGGGAGCGAAAAACGTATGCCGCAAATCCCGCGGGTAAAATATACTAGCCATCAAAGTATAACACCAGTAAAACAGATCATGAATCTAGCCAATATACGTCCACTGCTGGACATATACCTAACCCAAAGTTCTCCACACAGATCGGTCCTGTGCTACCCGCATCCAAGGGACTCCCGCGACCTTCACTAGATTGTCAGTCCACCTGGTGGGAGGCCTGCCACGGCAGCGGCCTCTTGCACGCAGCGGAAACAGATGAAAGTACAATTTTTATCTGTTTCAGTGGTTTTATTGTCATTTGTGAGCAGATTTCTATCTCGCTATGTGTCATACCGGTTATTTTTTCGCGCTCGGCTCCTACGCGTTTGTTGGGGGCAGCATGCATTTCGCCGTGTGCAAACTAAAATAAATAAAATGCACAATCACCCACTAGCGTACCAAGCTCGATTCCGACGAAAAATGGTTGTAGCGACATAGTGGCGACGCGAAACTATGTCATTATGCTAGACATTAACTCGGTCGATGACGTCGCCGACATGCGACGTTTATTACCCCTCAATAATCGTGTGAACCTCTGAAAAATCCATAGGAAACAAAACATACTTGCGGTTTTGTTGTACATACACATACGACAAAACCGCGCCACGTATGTTTGTGTTGCTTACGGTGGACTTCGTGTTGGATTCGCTAACGAATGGCAAATACGGTTTAGATTCTAGAGTACATTCGAGGCTAACAAATGATAGAACAGAGGACAAAAATTACATGGAAAAGATCAGATTATAAGTTTACAGTCTAGTGTTCTTTATGAATCAAGAATCCTATACCTACATATAACGAATGGCTCCTATCGGGAGCAGTCAACAGTCAGTTTTTGTTCCGTGCCTACTTACATGTGTGTGCGCTAATAATATAAAATACTACTATAGTGTGCTTGTGTTAGTTTTCATCATCATCATCCCTTTTCCAAACACACACAGAGAGATATCTCTTTTGTGTCGCCGATCCCTTTGTAAACAATTTGGACGGGTGCTTGCACAGAAATAGGTCGACGCGCCGCCCTCACTGACTGACTGTCGTATTTTTGGCAGTGCAACGTGCCAGCCAGCGCCGGCGCAGCCCGCCTCCGAGAAAAAATAGTCTGCGAAATAGTTCCGCGCGCATTCTGTTCGCTATTGATGTTGCTAACACGTGGTCGGCTACGTCACGACTCGGTACAAAGTTTTTAAAGTTCGCGTTGTGGGAAAGGAAAACAAACGACTTTTTGTTGCGTACACAACGAATTTTCGGATATTTTTAGACGGAGATGTAGATGCTAATCTAACGTCTGCTCGCTTATCTTAGTAATTCATTTCAAAATGTCCTACTTATAGGACAGTTTAATTTTGAAATTAATACCGAGATAAGCATGTCTCTCTGTTATATGACAGTTAAAAAAGTAAATACTGAGTTGTCTGTTCATCGATATTCCGCTCCGATCCTTTCGATCAGGGGTAGGTTGTCTGGAAGAAATTGGTACAAGCGATTAGACATCCTTATTGTCCTGCCTATTGCTGTTGTTTCATTCATAATATTCTGTTTCTGTGCAATCAATAATATCTATTATTATCTATCTTGTGAGCCATATTCTCTCCTGCAATACAAGAAATAGCACTTTGGTATCAGATAATAATATGGGGTTTTCATCATATCATATCACTTGTAGTCAAGATTCTAAAATAAATGAACCTATTTGGACTTTAAAGTGTAGACACCCCCTTCCCCCCTTTAGGCCACGTGATTAATGGCCGGCGTAAATACAGGCGTCCGCGCTGCAGTAGCCCTATGGTGGCTGTGCCTATGGCGGCTTCGCGAAATGGCGGGGTCACTGCTCTCCGGAGACATCGTGACGCCATGCGGCGAGCCATCGTTAAGGGGGCGCACACGCAACAACGTGCCAATATAACATTTATTGAAACGGATATTGTGGTGGGTCTGTGTACTGCTGTCCCACAGTTGGGCAAAGGCTTCCTCATATCCCTCCATCGCTCTCTATTTAATATAATTGTGGCTAATGTTTATAAACCAAATCAAATCATAGCAAAGCATAAATAAATCTATACTATTTATAAAGAGGTTTCTCACATTCCACGCCAGGCCTTATAGGTAAACCGAAAACACGTAACACTTGCGCGATACAATCAACGCCCAACGCCCTCTTTTGGTAGACAGTGGAACCACTGTCCCGAAACGAAGTGAAGGCGAGCCACTAGTTAAACAATAAACTATCATCAACAGTAAAAAAATAAACCATATAAATGGAGGATGGTTCAACCGTCGATCTTCAACGTC
>CM026288.1:8085021-8520401 GCA_014851415.1 Cnaphalocrocis medinalis
TAAGCGTAGTGTTGGATGCCCTGCGACAAGATGGGATGATGACATTCGAAGGCTGGCTGGAGTGGGTGGATGAGAGTGGCCGAAAATCGGCAGCGTGCATTAGGGGAGACTATATCCGGCAGTGGACGAGTGCGGGGAGGCTATTTTAGATTTTCAAATAGAACTTTTTGAACGTATCACTAGGGCACAAATTAATTTCAAGAAAAGCCCAAAGGATAAACTAACAAAACAATATTTAGAGGGCAGGTTAGAGTTACTTGAGCACTGTTGGTTGGAATTTGTATCTGGGCACAAAGAATTGAAGCAAACTTTTGATTATACATTGCTGTCAAGTTCTGATTACGTTTCAAGAAGATTATATGATAAACTGAGGAATGTTATCTATACATATAATAAAATGTAAAAAAGCTGTGTCTGTACATTGAAGATATTTATCTCAAAATAACTTAGGACGACTAAAAAACAGTAACAGAACATGAATCAATAATTTTTAAAATTTTTGTCTGTCTGTTTGTCTGTTTGTCTGTTTGTCTGTTTATCTGTTTGTCTGTTTGTCTGTTTGTTCGCGCTAATCTCGGAAACTACTGAACCAATCGAATGAAACTTTTTTTATTGTATAGCTGTAATATCAGGGCAACTTATAGGATATATAACATTTTGAAGACCAGGCTCCTTAATGTAGAACCACAACAGCCCAGCTAAACTATAAGAGGTAGGTCAATGGCACCTTAACAAAAGTTGTTCAAATTGATGAGCAGTTTATGATGCCATGAAAAAAAAATCAAAGATCATGGAACATCTGGTTTGGACCTCTAAGAGCCCAGCTACACTATAACAAATCTGGAATGAAATGGAATGGAAAATTGTCAAATGTGATGAGCATTTTTGGATGAGATCCTATAAGGAAGGATATTCCGAACTTAAACCCCTAATGGAGCGAAAAGGGGATTCAAAGTTTGTTCATGGGACTACGTGATTCCTTGGCCCAATATACTCCAACTTTTGCATACACATTCTTTGACAGAATTGATGGATAAAATATAAGATTCAAACTTCAATAGAATACTTACATCCCCTAATGGAATAAAAAATAATTTGGGGGTTACTTTCATTAGAAATTGATATTTTAAATATTAAATGGGTTTGCACTTGACCTCATCTCACCTGATGGAGAGTGACAATGAGGTCTAAGATGTAGCGTGCTTTCCCAGAAGAAGCTTATTCACTCTCGATTTAAAGACACCCAAATTGTAGCTCTCTGGAAATACAAAAGCCGGCAAGTTGTTCCATTCCTTAGCATTTCGAATAAAATATAAATGAGCCGCCTTAAAAATCTATTAACCTATAAACGAACATTTATAATAAGTAATATTTTTGTTAAATTCTATTTAAATAATCATCTTTAAGTCAAGAGTCATAAAGTTCACGCAAACGAAGTTGCGGGCGGCCACTAGTCTAGAATACAAATGTAGTTTGAAATATTTAATAGATGAACTTAATGTTGTAAATTTCACTTCGCCCAGCACTAGTAACATTTGTCAATGTAATGAAAAATCTGCATCACAATTCAAGTTGCCTAAAATAACTATTCCTAACTTCTCGGGGAAGTATACAGAATGGACAGCGTTCAGAGATTTGTATACTGAGCTTATCCATTCAAATCAGGAGTTAAGTAAGGTTCAAAAGTTGCACTATCTTAAAAGCTATTTGGAAGGGGAAGCAGAACAATATTTAAGACACATCCCCATAGCTCATGAGAATTATGATAGGTGCTGGCAACTACTACAAGACAGGTATGATAATAAAAAATACATTTGTAACGTAACTTTAAAACGACTATTTAGTCAGGAAAATATGTCAAGTGAGTCGGCTTCTAGTTTAAAAGGTTTAATCGATACTACTAACGATTGTATGGCGTCTCTAACTAATATAGGGGTGGATGTCAGTAGTTGGGATGTCATTGTGGTACACATCTTAACTCTCAAGTTGGATCCAGAAACCAGGCGTCAATGGGAGTTCAACGTTAGTAGTACTAGTTCGGCAGATGAGTTACCAACGTATGATAAATTAAGCAACTTTTTAACTGAACGATATCGCGCGTTGGAATTCTTGGGTTCTGGATCAAACTCGGTTAAAAACCGTCCGACTCATAATAATCCATCTGTAAATAATACTCATTCATTTCATGTTTCTACTGTAAAATGTATATTTTGTTCTGGTCATCACTCACTTCCTTTTTGCAAAAAGTTTAATAGAATGAATGTTGATGCGCGTCGCAAACTTGTTCAGAGCAATAACGTTTGTTACAATTGTTTAGGTAGCAATCATTCTGCCAAGTTTTGCCGTACCAACGTAAGGTGTCGCGTTTGCAAAAGGAAACACCATTCTCTTTTGCACCCCAGTGAAAAGTCTACTTCTGGGACCATTAAGGTCAGGGAACGGAGTATACCGAAAGAAGCGGTCGCAGCTTGTTCTTCAATTGATGTGGGACATTCAGATGTTGCACAGAAATCGGTATCTTGTTTTTCGACAGGCAGAGTTAACCATCAGGCTCTTCTATCAACTGCGGTAGTGAGAGTCGAGTCGAAAGCAGGCACAAATGCCGTGCGAGCTCTACTTGATCAGGGCTCGCAATGCTCATTTGTGACGGAATCTACTGTTCAGCGTCTGAAATTACGGAAGTCTCCTGTGGTTGGACAAGTGGCCAGATTAGGCGAGCATAAGTCAACTTCCAAAGCTGTCGTGATGTTAGAGCTTCACTCACGAGTTGACCCTGACTTCAAAATCAAGGTTGAAGCCTACGTCCTAAAGTCCATCACGGGCCCGCTACCGACGAGCAAAATCGATCCATCCAAATGGATAGAACATAACAGGCTGGCATTAGCCGATCCAGAGTATTATACTCCAAGTCGCATTGACTTGCTGCTTGGTGTAGGAGTGTATAATCAGGTACTCTTGGAAGGTGTAAGAAGAGGTCCAGAGGGAGCGCCACTGGCGCAGGCCACTACGTTGGGATGGATACTCTCTGGACATGTCGACGTGACTGAGCAACCAGCACGCAACAAAAATGTAAATAATCCACTAAACATATCTGAAAAAGGAATGTTGGTTAAAGAAAAGTGGATGAAACAGAGAAACAATAGAAATGAATTATTGGAAGGGAAGAGGAACATGAAAGATGATCGAAAGAGGTCAGTAAATGAATTAATGAAAATTGGACTTACTCTTAACCAGTGCTGTGAGAATACCTTCCGCTATGCTGTCAATCGTCCAATGTTGATACAACCTGAAAAAGAAACGATATTAATGGGTGAAATTAAAGATACGAAAAAGATGAGATGTGGTTAGTAATCAGAAAATGTACTTACCGAGGAGGATTATACTTACTTGCCACGTTATTGTAATGGTCTCAGGAGTAAGCAGTCGCTGCTAACGGTGAACTAAGTATATAAGTATATCACCTTTCCGCAAGGTGGGCGATCTTAACTTAAAGACGACGGTAACACTCTGTCGCTGGAACTATGGCAGAGTGATTGATTACAACTCATCCCAGTCAAATAATTAAGATAGGGTAATTTGTAACATAGGAAGGTAATGTAATATTTAAGCGCCCTATTTTCTTGTATTTGTTGTTTCGTATATTGACTGGATGTAATTTTGTTTTTGTATAATGTTTTTTTTTGTTACGGTGTTTTGTTTTAACTTTTAGTTTATTTCTTTCAACTTAGTATCCTCTTAATCTTAGCTTTATTAATTTAATGAAGGACAAATTGGCATATTTGTCCTTGGTGGGCGATATGTTGAACCGTATACGGCCTCCTTGAGACCAACTGGCCGCTTGTAAAAAGAAAGAAATTAATAGATGTTTTTTTGTTTAGAAAATGTAATGAACTGTCAATTGGAAAAATAAATTGCATAAAGAAGATATTTGCGTTTCGATTTGATATAACTAAATAATACTAAATATAATCCGAAGTAGACACTGGGCCTACACTTATTCTATTCTATTCTTACTTACTAAGTTTGATACTTAATATCCGTTTAGGGCTTGAGTAGCAGAATAGTAATAGGTATTCTGGCAAATTTCAAATCTAAGATGGGCGCCAGAAAATAAATGTCGGGGCTTTTTTTTTAATTTACAATTTTTATGTATGTAGGTACTTTATTTTATCGAAAAATCGCCTAACAATACGTAGTTTTCGTCTAACTACTTTTACAGTTTAAGTACTGCCTGTTCCTGTTTTTTTTTATATGATAGTTGGCAGACAAGCAGACGGATCACGTGATGGTAAGCCATTTCCGTCGCCCATAGATACCTGCACCACTAGTAGAGTCACAAGTGCGCTGCCAATCTTTAATCCTCTTTCCCTTCAATTGGGCCTCCGGTAGGTACCCCTCACTCACTCGTCGTAACAGCATAGAGGCTGCTTCCGTGATGCCGTGGTATGGTATCACTCCCGTAGAGCCGGCCCATTCATGCCAAAGGGTGACTCTCTCACAGTTTAAAACTGTTTCTGTTTCTTATCATTAGTATGTAATTTTGCTTTTGTGCCATTTTTATCAACAATATAGGTATTATTTACCTCCATTATATCTTTAGGTATATCTTTTACCTCCATTTTCAGCTTTTTCTAATTAGGTATTTTGAAAAGCATCCGTATAATATTGCTAATGAGTAGATTATTTTTACGAATATGTAGGTAGATATTTACGTAGGAGTATACCTAATTGTTATGATCCTGAAAACAATGCTTCCCTAATTGATATACTTAAACGTTCCTATAAATATCCATCCATACTATTTATAAAGAGATAACTTCTAAGCTACTGCTACTCAAGCCCTAAACGGATATTACGTATCAAACTAATTACGTACGCTCCCAACGATATGAAAACCTATAAGGTTTATATACAACCAGAAAAGAAGAAACACTATTGCGATGTAATTGACACCCGGCGCCGTCTATTGTCAAGCATTGGAGCTACTACAAAAATAGAATAACTATGTCCCGAAACGAAGTGAGGGCGGGCCACTATACTCTGATTCATAATCATGTAAAGTAAACTGACAGATGTCAATGTGTCATCCCCATACATTAACACTCAATTTGATACATGCAAAATATCAAAATGCATAGAAACTTGTCATTTTCATCTGTCAGTTTACTTTACATGTTTATGAATCAGAGTATACTGCCGTGTTACGCACAACTCTGCTATCTCAAAAAACATAGTTTTGAGAAAAATGGCTTTGAAGTTTTAAACAAACATTTACTTGTAGCGTATTAAGGAAACATGCTATATAATTGAAACTGACAGATTAGGTGTGTAAATGCTTCTAGAACATATTGACATATAATTTTTTTTATTTCTATAAAACTTAATTTTTAAATTGAGATAAACGAGTTTCGCATAACCAAAACTTCATACAAATGTGGTTACGCGTCGTGTGATAACTTAAGTTAGAAGAGTTGGGTGCAACCAAAACACACGATGCAGGGAAAGCCTATCTATGTTATCTACTTAGTTGTATTAGATGCGTTTGACTAAAAGGCCCTGTTTACTGACTAGTGGTTAATTAATTGTCAAAAAACCTTAGCAAATTGTTAAATATCGCTGAATTGTATTTTTTGACCAATAGTTAGCGTAATATAATAAAGCGATTGCTAATCAACGAAAGAGGCCCTGGCAAACCACCCACCAACCCGCATTGGTCCAGCGTGGTGGGTTATGGTATAATCCTCCTAATGAAGAAGACATTATTGCCTCGGCCCCCAGTTCCCGGCCAGCCCTGCTATTCTGGTTTTGTTAACGACAGGCAGACAGGCAGGGGGTGCTAAGAATCTCCGGGATAAGGAAGGCCGCCATACCACACTGACCGAAGAACTCGACCAAGTGGTGAAAATCCTTCGGGACGAGGGTGCAAAATTCTGTGGGTGGCGACGTACGGGCAAGCGGTCTAAACTTTCGAAGAGACTCTGGGCCTAATGGACAAGAGGCGGAACGATCCATACGGGCTCTGAATAAGTCCATCTCCAAGCTGTTAAGACGTGACCTCCGAAGCTTCAATGCACTCTCAATACAGAGAGCAATTGAGCAGAACCAGGGGCCCAAAGTCTTCGTACAACAGCTTGGAAGAAGCCACCTGTCGAAGTTGACCATAACAAATGGAGAAGTCACCACGTCAAAGCCAGAGATTCTTTCGGAAGTTTACACCTTCTATAGCCAGTTATAAAGTCAAAGTCAAAGCCCCGGGAGAAGACGGAGTCACAACCAAGCTTCTGAAAGCCGGTGCTGGAGGAACTTTTCTCCGAAAGAACTCTTAGGGCGTGGCAGCGGAGCTTGGTCGTATTGTTCTTCAAGAAAGGCGATAAACCTTACTGAAGAACTATCGACCAATTTCACTCTTATGTCCACGTCTATAAGTTGTTCTCAAGAGTCATTTCGAATCACCTTACACGAAGACTTGACGGAACTTAACCTGCAGAGCAGACCGGGTTCCGACGGAGTTATAGCATCATATACCATATTCACACAGTGAGACAGGTTATACAGATGACCAAAGAATATAACCAGCCCCTGTGCATGGCGTTTGTGGACTAAGAAAAAGCTTTGACTCCGTCGAGAACTTCTCGAGGCCTTACAGAGGTGCAAAGTCGATTGGCGATATATAGAGGTGTTAAGGTGTCTGTATGACGCCGCTAATATGTCCTTAGTAATCCAAAATGGCCAAACCGAGCCTGTCCTGCTGCGACGTGGTATGAGACAAGGAGATGTTATATCTCCGAAACTCTTCTCCGCTGCGCTGCAGGAACATGTTCGAAACGCTTAACTGGAAGAGCGCGAAATCAATATTAATGGCGATGTCACACCTGCGATTCGCAGACCACATCGTCATCTTGGCAGAAACCTTACATGACCTACAGGAGATGGTGAGCAGCCTGGCTGAATCTTCCAAACACATCGGTCTTTGGATGAACTTGGATAAAACGAAGGTCATGTTCAACGAGCTCGTTGATTCGGGACTGGTCACAATTAATGGAGTACCTCTCGAAGTTGTCCAGCCGGGCTAAGATGCGCACCACGAGATAATTTTGTCGACACTCGTATTGCGTCAGCGCTAGTTGCTTCTCGCTCACCTGACAGGGCGAGGAGCGGGATAGAAGGATACGCTCTCGCGAACGAGAGTCGACAAAATTTTGTCGCGGTGCGCATCTTAGCCCGGCAGGAATATGTCTGTCTAGGACAAACGCTCCAATTAGGCAGAAACAACTTCGAGAGAGAAGGTAATAGAAAATCCACCTAGGCTGGGCAGCATTTGGTAGGCTTCGTCAAGTCTTCTCATCGCCCATCCCTCAAAGTCTTAAGTCGAAAGTCTTCAACTAGTGCGTCCTCCCGGTCATGACTTTTGATGCCGAGACTTGGACACTCACCGCTGGAGTAGACCACTTGTTTAAAGTCGCTCAAAGAGCTATGAGAAGGGCTATTCTCAGAGTATATCTGAAGGACCGCATCAGAAATGATGTAATCCGACAGAAACCAGAGTCAAGAGTCACAGACATAGCCCACCGAATTAGCAAACTGAAGTGGCAATAGGCTGGTCACATTAGCCGCAGAATTGACAACCATTGGAGCCGTAAAGTCCTTGAGTGGAGATCGCGACTCGGTGAGCCAAGTGTTGGACGCCCTGCGACAATATGGGATGATGACATTGGAAGGCTGGCTGGTGTGGGCTGGATGAGAATGGCCGAAAATCTGGAGCAATGACGTGTATTAGGTGAGACCTATGTCCAGCAGTAGACCGAGTGTGGGTTGCTGATGATGAATGACATGAATTGTAAAGAAAAAACCGGCCAAGTGCGAGTCGGGCTCGCGCACAAAGGGTTCCGTAGCAGCAAATATCGTTTTCAGTGTAAGCACAATAACTTAACCAAAATTACAGTTAAATCAACCTATCTCAAAAACTATAAGAGATACTTTGATCAAACCAAAAATCGTTGAAAGAGTTAATTAGCATGCATCACCTCTATTTTTTTTTAGAATTTTATACCCCGTAGTTATAAAAATAGAGGGGGGGGGGACATACTTTTTACGACTTTGAGAGCTGATATCTCAAAAACCGTTCACTTTAAGAAAAATGTTTTTTAGAAAACTTTATATCATTTTAAAAGACCTTTCCATTGATACCCCACACGGGTATGTACATCGAAAAAAAAAATTTCATCCCTCAGTTACATGTATGGGCCCCACCCCCAATTCTTTTTTTACTATTTAGTGTCATATTTTTGTAGCGGTTCATACAACACATATTCCCATCAAATTTCATCACTGTAGTACTTATAGTTTCCGAGTAAATCGGCTGTGACAGACGGACAGACGGACAGACGGACATGACGAAACTATAAGGGTTCCGTTTTTGCCATTTTGGCTACGGAACCCTAATAAATGGCCGCAAGGTGCACGCCGCCCACTGTTCCGCGCGCATCGAGTGACCACGCGTAACTATTTCAACTTCAAGTTAACAGATTTAGATTAAGTAGCAGAATTTATTGGTATATGATGCCTATCTCTGTTAACTTAAAATTGAATGAGTTAGGCATGGCTGCAACGATAAAAAATTAAGTTAAACGAATTTGTCATATGAGTTTCTGGCTCATTGATACATTTTTTTTTTTAAACTGTCTTTAGTGCCATATAGATCACACTTTTAAGAGTATTTCGCACTGGTTACGCGTAACTCGTATAATTTAAAATAGCATACTTGTGCGTAACAGGGCAGTATAGTTATATTATGTTTAGTTATTCTTGAAAAATTCACGTAGCGCGCTGTCACACAATTTGTTTTATTTTGGTAGTTTTATTTTTACTTAGGTATATTTTCCTGGTACCACAGAATACCAGCGCCATACTCGTAGCTTTCAATTATATCCTCCTAACCAATATTTCGTCTATGGTGGCCAATCTCGTATACCGGCATGAATGGGCCGGCTCGAATGTTGGGATACCACGGCCTCATAGAAGACCAGGGTGGAGCAGCGCCTACGCTGCTTAACTCAAATATAAAAACAAAATAAGTACTTAAATAAAATAAATGCGCCAGACAATCACACAAATCAACCTGGTCTCAAACTAGGGCAATCCCTGTACTATGGGTAGCAGGTGACAATAATAAACTGGGGGCGTCAACCCAGAACTTATAAAATGTACTTTCCTTAATGAACTTGACCGGGAATCGAACCTGGGACCTTTTGCGCTGCGAGTGAACACCCTAGGCACTGCGCCATCGAGGCCATAGGAATAAATGCTACTTGGCAGCTTTTTTACCAGTCCATTCTTCTCAGGTGTCGATTGAAGCAGCACACCTGTACGACGGAGTGACCCTGTGGGCCAGGGCGGCGACGGCGGCCATGCGAGCTGGTCTGCAGCCTACTGATGGAACTACCCTGATGAAACTGCTTAGGCCTACTACTTACCGCTCCGTTCAAGGATTTGACGTAAGACTTTATCATCATCATCATTTCAGCCAATAGACGTCCACTGCTAGACATAGACCTCCCCCATAGTTCTTCACACACCTGTCCTGTACCACCCTCATCCAAGAGACTACCGCGACCTTCACCAGATCGTCGGATAACCTGGTGGGAGGCCTGCCACGGCTGTGGCCTCCTGCACGCGGCCTCCACTTAAGGACCTTTCAAACATAGCTCGGGTTTGTTATCACCAATCCGCATTAGGCAAGCGTGATGAATCAGCTTAATCCCATCATAGTAGCGATGACTTGATTTCCATAATAGAAGCCTTTGCCCTGCAGTGGGATAGTCTACAGGCTGATACTTTACTTTTTTATCATTTCTCGTCATTATTAGCCTGTTTTTTGTGTGATAGGTGGCAGACGAGCAGACGAATCACTGATGGCAAGCTATTGCCGCTGCCAATGGACACCTGCAATACCAGTAGAGTTACTTAGTGCGCTGCCAATCTTTAAGCCCCTTTCCCTCCAATTGGGTCTCTGGTACCCCCATTCACTTGACGAAACAAAGCGCAGGCGCAGCTTCACGCCTGGAAATCGTCACTCAAAGAAAGTTTCTACGTACGGTTGCTTTCAGCGTAATTGCTGGCTGATCTCGATTTCGTAGAAATGACAATAATTACATTGGGATCGCTAGCGGCATGATGTACAGACAGCCACACATCAAGTTACCACAAATTGTCAAATTTCTTCAATTGATATTCTACCTAATGTGTTTGACAGAAAGATGAGAGTCGATTGAAGAAATTTGACAGTTTTGTATACTTTGATGTGTGGCTGTACGTAGGTGCACTTGGTTTTCCCCCGCCTCTCCCCCCTGCCCACCCCACTTGAATCAGGAAACATGTAATGGAGTTACCTAACATTGTTTCGATAGGAGCAACTCGCTAGTGGCTATTATTAAATATAGTACTTATGAAGACTGTTTATTTTTAGCTGTTATGTCTGTGTAATTCTGAAGTGATCTGGTCTCAAAGTCACGATCTTTCTATTATCAATGTTAATGTTTTCATCTCAATATTGCATGATATTACCTCTAAGGCTTTATTTGACCTATCTTTATCCGAGTCATCAAATCTGTGTCATCCTCTCCAGCAGAACCACCTTTACAAAAAGCGGTGAAATTAATGTTGAAATAATGTACATTGAACGTACATAATGTACATTGTACATGCTTTGTATATAAATGTAAGCATACGGATTATCGAAATATTGCACTTTGAATGTGGCTCTGCTGGGGAGCTTACGCTAGGTATAATGTGGCACTATTCCGCGTATTACTTATAATTATATGTGTTAAAACAATCCGCAACAATTTAGTTGTTTTATTAATTTTCAGTATTCAAAAATATTCATACCAAACGCCTGATGTTAGCAGTATCATTTTTAGGGTTCCGTAGCCAAAATGGCAAAAACGGAACCCTTATAGTTTCGTCATGTCCGTCTGTCCGTCTGTCCGTCTGTCCGTCTGTCCGTCTGTCCGTCTGTCCGTCTGTCCGTCTGTCACAGCCGATTTACTCGGAAACTATAAGTACTACAGTGATGAAATTTGATGGGAATATGTGTTGTATGAACCGCTACAAAAATATGACACTAAATAGTAAAAAAAAGAATTGGGGTGGGGCCCCCCATACATGTAACTGAGGGATGAAATTTTTTTTTTCGATGTACATACCCGTGTGGGGTATCAATGGAAAGGTCTTTTAAAATGATATAAAGTTTTCTAAAAAACATTTTTCTTAAAGTGAACGGTTTTTGAGATATCAGCTCTCAAAGTCGTAAAAAGTATGTCCCCCCCCCTCTATTTTTATAACTACGGGGTATAAAATTCTAAAAAAAATAGAGGTGATGCATGCTAATTAACTCTTTCAACGATTTTTGGTTTGATCAAAGTATCTCTTATAGTTTTTGAGATAGGTTGATTTAACTGTAATTTTGGTTAAGTTTATTATATTTGCTGCTACGGAACCCTTTGTGCGCGAGCCCGACTCGCACTTGGCCGGTTTTTTTATCATTAGGTTTGATAGAAAACGTGGTCAAAGGGATGTAAATATTTATAATAGGTACAGATACACGGCACAGCAAACGAAATCGATCTTGCTCTCCAACGACGACGACTGGCCAGTAGGAGAAGCAGTCGCACTGGTCGAAATCGGCTGACATCATCATTACTGACAATTTTTCCGTAAACAGGTAAAGATGGACAGCGCCGGCGACGCCGAGGGCAACTTCACAGTGATCGGGCTGGTCCCAGACGAGGCCGCACCGGGAGGATGGAGTGCACAACCTGTCGCCACCTTCCGATACGCCAACTCCTCGGACTTGTTACCTGTAAGTATTTTATTATTTAGACGACCTGTTTAGCGCCGTTGAGTGTCGGTTTAGACGCAAAGGTCGCGGGTTCGATTCCAGCACCAACACAAATGTTTGTTGATGAAACAGATATTGTGTTAGGTCTGAGTGTTTGTGGTGCCTTCGTTGTTTCTGATTTCCATAGCACAAGGGAAAAGAACTAGTTTGGTATCAGAACAATGTATGTGATGTAGTCTTAATTATTGTAATAAACATTTTGGCGATTAAAAAGAGTAACTGGCGAGTTTCTTGCCGGATCTTCTCGTCAGAATCAACTTTCCGATACCGGTGGTAGAATCGCATTATGTCTATTTATTTTTTAGTATATCTTATGTATCAAGATATATATTTAATTTCATTTAAATCATATACATTATCTTTAAATAGTTTTAAATATTTTCTTTATGTATGACGATTTGTAAGTGCTGTGTACAAGCCTATGCAAATAAAGAATATTTGACTTTGACTTTGACTTTGACTTTATTACTATTTATTTATTACCTGTGGACCTACTGACAATACGATAAGGGAGTGTGATTTTTATTTTATTTTAAGGTAATAGAAGTACCTAATTTGATTTAGGATGGTTGATAGAAGGCGTGACTAACTGTGTGAAAAATGATATGGCTGTAAAAAGTGGGTGGATAATACGAAGACGAATGAAAGGCACGAATGAAAGAAGGAAATACCCCAGTTAACCTGGGAATAAGGCAGGAAGATGATGAGGAATAGAAGACGTGGCTAAATATACATGTTTACAGATACATCCTGTATTCCTAGCATACTGCAATGTCAATGGGAGCAATAAACCATCTTTTATTTATTTATTCAGCTGTGATATTGCGTGCGACCTCCGTAGATGACTTAACGTAGACTTTTGGCTCTTGGGAAAGCTCCTCAAACTAGACATAATATTCCTGACAGGCAATTTTCCGCCCCAAATATTTGATTATGTGAGTAGGTATATCTATTGTATTATTGTTACTTCTGTAAATATTTTCGGTAAAGGATTGGATACGGATTATAAGATAAAATGATAAGATACCATTTATTGGCCACAAAAACATAAACAAAATATAATATAAAGATATAAAGTTTTTAAACGTAGCAGGTGGATCAGCTAATGTTAAGCGATTGCCGGCGCCCATAGACATCTGCAACACTGCATAGGGAGTGAAGAAACGCACCGGAGAAAGAGCCCTTAGCAAGTACCTGGTGAGCATCTCCTAAGATTCGGTCCGTATGCCGAGACGGTAGGAAGGACCATGGGCTGGTGGAGGGATTGTGTCTGAACCCCTTAGCGCCTGCGCTGTGATTCGTCAAGAGAGTGAGATACCGGAGGCCTAAATGAAGGGAAGGGGGGTTATAAGTTGGCAACGCACTTGTGACTCTACAGGTGTTGCAGGTGTCAGTAATCGCTTGCCATCAGCTGATCCGTCTCCTCATCTGTTATCACATAATAAAACAACTAAAACAAAACAGAAGAATCTATAAGGGTTCCGTTTTTTGCTATTTGGCTACGGGACCCTAAAAAAGGTAGTCTGTACCTAATATCATATTTGAAAAGCACGTCGTCTTTCCAGGAACTAGTGGGGGGGAATAAAATATTCTGGATCGGAGGACACCCACCCGAAGCCGAGCCAGCGTGCGGGTTCAACGGAGCCAAGTGTTCTATGTCTCATGGAACCAGAGTGCTGCCAGTGGTCGCTGCTTCAGCCGTCGCAGCCGCCGCAGTCTTGGCTGCGGCCCTCTTCGTGCGCCACTACAGATACGAACAGAAGTTGGCGTCGGTTCTTTGGAGGATCGAAGCTAAGGATCTCACCTATATATCGTCCTGCAACTCTGATAAGGTAAGTTTCAGTATCAAATCTTTGACGTGTCAACAAAAAGCGACGATAAATAGATTACCAAAATAGGCTCCTGAAAGCCATATCGTTTAAATATATAAATTTCTCCCGGTACTGTGACTGAAATGTCAGTTGAAAAGCATGGACAAGGTTTCATTAAAAGTTATTTTATCCTGATCAACTGGCCACCCTTCACTTTGTTGTTAGTTTTGCAGATAAATAAGATAAAATAAAGTATCAGCCTATATACCGTCCCACTTACATAGCCAATGCCTCCATCATAGAAATCAAGTCCTCTTCATTTTATTTTATAATAATTCAGAAAGTAGGTAATTGTAAGTGCCTACGTATCGTATTTTAACACACAACTATGCCCCTAATGACGCCAGATCTTCATTCCTTTCTTCAAATAAGCTTGATGTTTAAACAGTTTCCTTGTTCATTCATCATCATGACGTCAGGAAATTAACTGAATAGGGACGGGCGAACGTCTCCCGTCTCGAATTAGTTTCATACGGAGTCCATTTTCAGAAGTAAAATTACCATTTGCAGTCCACACAAAGAACGACGTTTAAGACCCCGGCTCATCGGGTTAGGTAAAAACTCGTCCGAAAAATCTCGCCCGAGAATTTCAAGATTCTTTGGCCGGCCACTGTTCTCACTAAACTCTATTAAACGAAAAAAAATGATGAAATTAAGTTGACGAGCAAAAAATCTTGAAATTCTTGGGCGAGTTGTTTTCGGGCGAGTTTTCCCCAAACCGAGCTCATCATATCTACGGCTGAACTCCTCCCCAATAGGCCTCCCCAAAAATGTCCTTACAATGATCTATCCTGTGCCGCTCGCATCCAAAGCACAAAATTGTTTGGCATCCGCAGAATACCAGTGTCGTATACTGAACGGAGACCATTTTGGTTACATTTATTTTTTACTAGCGGCCGCCCGCGACTTCGTCCGCGTGGAAAAGTAACTTTTTACCCCACTTTAACCCTTACCAACCCCTTTTTCGCAATAAATAGTAGCCTATGTCCTTTCTTAGGGTCTAGACCATCTTTTTACCAAATTTCACTTAAATCCGTTCAGTAGTTTTGGTGTGAAAGAGTAACAGACAGACAGACAGACAGAGTTACTCTCGCATTTATAATATTAGTATGGATGTGCTTAAAATGAAGTTTCATGGTGGTATTACTTTTTAAAATAAGAAATCCTATACAAACTTTCAACCCTTATTTCACCCCCCTCACTGGTCGAAATTTCAAAAATAATAGAACAAATGTTTAATTATATCTTATTCGTGTGCTTAAATATAAAGTTTCATGGTATTACTTTTTAATATAAAGAAATCCTATACAAACTTTCAACCCTTATTTCACCCCCTCACTGGTCGAAATTCAAAAATAATAGAACAAATGTTTAATTATATCTTATCGTGTGCTTAAATATGAAGTTTCATGGTATTACTTTTTAATATAAAGAAATCCTATACAAACTTTCAACCCTTATTTCACCCCCTCACTGGTCGAAATTTCAAAAATAATAGAACAAATGTTTAACTATAATCTTATCGTGTGCTTACATACGAATTTTCATGGTATTACCTTTTAAAATAAAGAAATCCCATACAAACTTTCAACCCTTATTTCACCCCCTCACTGGTAGAAATTTCAAAAACGCTAGAATAATGTTTAATTATATCTTATTAAGTGCCCAAATATAAAGTTCCATGGTTTATCTTTTAAAATTAAGAAATCCATACAAACTTTCAACCCTTATTTCACCCCCTCACTGGTCGAAATTTCAAAAACGCTAGAACAAATGTTTTAATTATATCTTGTTAAGTGCCCAAATATAAAGTTTCATGGTTTTATCTTTTAAAATTAAGAAATCCCATACAACTGGTCGAAATTTCAAAAACGCTAGAACAAATGTTTAATTATATCTTGTTAAGTGCCCAAATATAAAGTTTCATGGTTTTATCTTTTAAAATTAAGAAATCCCATACAAACTTTCTACCCTTATTTCACCCTCTTCATCCCTATTTTTAACAATTAAAAGTAGCCTATGTCCTTTCCCTGGGTCTAAAGATTGTCTGTGCCAAATTTCATCAAAATCGGTTGTGAGGTTTAAGCGGGAAAGCGTAGCAGACAGACAGACAGACAGACAGACAGAGTTACTTTCGCATTTATAATATTAGTATGGATTAGTATGGATTAAGTTTAAATGTTGATTTTTTGTGTTATATATATTTTTTGGTACCAAATAAACATTGCTTCTTTCTTACTTTCTTTAAATTAAGTGTCGGTCCACCTTGTAGGGGTCTGCCACGGCTGCGACTTCCTGTACGCGGCCTCCAATCAAGGACCTCACCGCCAGCGCGTCCCAACGGCCATCTTTTCTCCCCGTAATGTGTTGTGCCCGTTGCCATTTGAGCCACGTAATTCTTTGGTTACAGCTATAGATATTTATGTTACTAGTCCAGCTACTGCTATAGACATTTTGAATTTCGTGAATGCCGTAACTAAATAATTATATTTTTTAACTTGATTAATTTTCGGCCTTAATTCATTCTTCCCTCGCCCATTATGTAACTCGAAAAAACTTAACTATTCAATAAGATTTTTTACTTGAATAGGTACCCAAGCTAACAAAAAAACTGAAGAAACTTTTCTGACTGAACAATAATCTGGCTTGTTCTCCGGAAATTGAGTTAACTACACTTACATGATGTTTTCCCTAGTGGTTAGCGAAATCAACAAACACGATTGATGGGATAACTTCGACCTTTAAACCTTTGTTCACTTAAGTTAACGGGAAGTTTGATAAATACGTTGGAAAGCTAATTTAATTAAAGTAAACCTTATGGCATTGGTGTTACAGTACAGGGTTGTCAAATCGCTCGTCTTTTCAATTGCCATCAAAAGTGAATACACAAAATCTTTTTTTTTCTGTATTCGAACAAAGCTCGGGTTTGTGATCACGAATCCGCATTATGCAAGCGTGGTGATTCAGCCCAATCCCATCATAGTAGCGATGACTTGATTTCCCCATGGCCTCTGCCTTGCAATGGAACAGGATAGGTATAGGATGATCGTATACTTTAATTTTTTCTGTATAAAAAAAAGTCTTAATGCGTTTTACAAATAATAAATAATAAATTGAGACAACATCGAATAACATCTACTTACCAAGTTTCAACAATATAGCATTTTCGTTTCGGAAAAAAAATGGCTGTGACATACGGACGGTCATACCTACCTACAGACAGACATCAATTGAAAGAATTTTATAGATTCTTCCGCTCACCTATAGTGTCTTAACACTGCACAAAAGACAAAACAACAGTATTTTACTAGCCGGATGGCGCATTTGAGAGTCACCCTGCCACATACCTACGCCAAACATCTGATCTGAAATGAGATGCTGTGTGAATTTATTTATTCATAACGTTTAATTTTATTCGCATGTAATTAATCAAGAGCAGGTATGTACAATTGTACACCTTTTAGCAGGTATGTAAGCCCATTTGTTTTCTAAAATACCTCTTTCTATAGATATGTAATGAATAGCATTTCTCGTTTTTACGCGTTGGGTACGAAACCATAATTAATGTGGTAATGTAATTTATGTCCATTCTAATCTTCCCATTGTATCGCGTTCATATCCAAGAACTTTAAATAAAGTCTTTGTTCATATCCCTCTGCCACCTCTACAGACCCATATCTATCTACCCGACAGCTGGCAGACATCAAGAATTTGATTATATGTACGAGTAGGTACTTACTTTTCCGAAAATCGCAAATAAAATGTATTCACGCTATTTACAAAGAGATTAATTCTATAGGATGTATCTGTGAACATTTACATCCCTTTAACCACGTGTTCTTTCAACCATTCTGATCAACATTTGTTCAACAACTTTTCGAAATTCATCAAGAAAATTACAAATCAATAAAATTTATCAACTTTTCGAAATTCTTTAAAAAACACTTTATATAGATGTACCTATTAGTTGGCAAATGCTCAAAATGATGTCCATTTTGCATATAGGTACCTACTTAGACATAGAACAATTTTGACATAATTGAGGCTACGGTATTGAAATAAGATCACATGTGCTTCAATGTTAAAAATCGAAAACTAATATTAGGTTGGGAATATAACATGATTGCTTTCCAAACATTTTTTTTTGTTATGAAGAAGAATCGTTGCCGCCCTCGACTTTTGGGTCCCTCTCTATTACTGTACTGGCACGAATGGTGGCACATGACATCGCTTGAGGTAGGGGAATGAGATCGATTCGATCGAATATAGCCCCAACTGGACCATAGTCGGGAAATGTGGAAAATGGGTAGGAAGACCCAGCAGTGGGACACGACGGCACACGACGGGCTCTTAATAATATGAAGACTATATAACTCTACTTGAATTCAGCACTATTGTCGAAAACTAACAATCCAGTCCTATTACCAATAAAAAAAAAACATAATAATAATAACATCTCTTATATCCTATAGCAACCCGCGATGTCACAAGAGATGGACACACGGCGTGCGCACACGACGATCGCTCTGTACCGCGGCAACATCGTCGCGGTGAAGCGCCTGCGCAAGAAGAGCATCGACGTGACCAGGGCCATCAAGAAAGAGTTGAAACAGGTTCGTCTTTCATATTAGCAATCTTCTGTAGCAACCCTAGATGTCGTTAGAGACGGATCAAGAAAGAGATGAAACCCTGTATCATTTTTCGTATTAGCAATATTATGTAGCAACCCTAGATGTCACTAGAGACGGATAAAGAAAGAGTTGAATACAGGTTCGTCTTTCATATTAGCAACGTTCGCATTCTTACCATTTGTGTGCCTTAAGTGACCAAGCCATCAAGAAAGAGTTGAAACATGTCCGTCTTTCATATTAGCAACCTTCTTACCATCTGTAACAGCCTTAAGTAACAAGAGCCATGAAGAAAGAGTTGAAACAGTTTCGTCTTTCATATTAGTAACTTTCTTACCATCTGTAACAGCCTTTAGTGACTAGAGCCATTAAGAAAGAGTTGAAACATGTCCGATCTTTCATATTACCAACCTTCTTACCATCTGTAGCAGCCCTAGTGGTTGCAAAAGATAAACAGGAGACAGTCGCTCCGTACCGCGGTAATATCGAGGCGGCGAAGTGCCTGCGCAAGAAAAGCATCGACATGACCAACCTATATAATATAGAAAGAGTTGAAACAGGTCTGCCTTTCATATTAGCAACCTTCTTATCTTCTATCTCACTCATTCGGTAAAACACTGCGCTGGTTCACGCCGGTCTTCTGTGAACGACTCTGCTATAGTAGGTACACACATCATGTTACCACAACCTGTGAAATTTCCTCAATTGATTTTTAACTGAATGTGTTTGACAGTAAGATGACAATCCATTGAAGAAATTTGACAGTTTCGTATACTTTGATGTGTGGCTGTACGTATCTACCTATTTCCGTATTTGTCCCATTTCCATATTTGTATGTAATCCGTATTTATAAAACATTCTAAATACTTAGGTACATTTCCATTAGTAAATTGCATCCGCGCGTGCAAGGATCTCACAAAAAGACGATAACTTAAAAATGGGTCGTTTGAAGTGATTTATATCCAAGACAGGCACAGTGTAACATAGTTTATGTCAAGGTCTACTTTGTTGTACAATAATGTCTTAAATCCCTTATTGCCCCTAACTTGCACGTACATTGTCTACTATTTTACGAAAATGTCGGGGAACATGTAGGTATTACGTAAGCAGATTTTTTGGGAAATTTAAGCCTCCCCCCTTGTCAGCAAAAATAGTCGATAAATTTTACTTTCTCGATGTAAGCAGAACTGAGCCAAGAACACCCCCCCCCCCCCCCCCCATCTCCCACATCGACGCTTACGTGATAATTAAACGGTCCCTCGTTTGCTGTCGAACAAGCTACAGTGAAACTAACTCACTAGATACTGTACGCAAACTCCTTTTTGATGCGAACAGCCAAGGAATGGAACTTTTTAACTGAACAATATAACCTGGATCTCTTTAAGGCAAGAGTAAAAAGGTTTTTCACGGGCAAACCTTAGACCTCATCTTCACTAAACATCAGATGTTATTGAGGTCAAAGTCCCCTGCATCATACGCCAAAGGTCGTGGGTTCGATCGCCACCCTAGACAAACATTCGTGTGATGAACACTTGTGTTTGTTCAGCGTCTGGGTGTATTATAATGTATGGAAGTATTATAATTTGTGTTGTTGTCTGTTATCTGTAACACAAGTGCTAAAGCTGCTTAGTACGGAGTCACGTCCATGTATGAGAAGTTGTGTGTTCCTATTTATTTTTTGCTATTTTTATGTGATAGTTGGGAGATGAGCAGGCGGATCACCTGATGGTAAGCGATTGCCGCCGCCCATAGACAGTTGCAATACCAATTTTCCCCCCAATTGGGCCTTCGGCACCCTCACTCGAGTCGACTTCGTCTTCTGTGAGGCAATCGTGTAGCTCCGGTCAAGTCGGCCCATTTATGCCGAAACGTGGCTCTCCCACGGTTCTAACTTTGCATATATTTTCCTTTATTAACATGCTTTAAACCAATTTAAACAGCATTTCTCTATTTATTTTTCGTTCATTATACAGTTCACCACCGTCTTTCATATCTTATTTTTTATTCACATCTTTTGATAGATCAATCGTCACGTTAAGCTACGGTATTATGAGTCAAGAACGGCCCATTTTAATGATGTCGGTTTTTGTTAAATTTGATTCCATTCCTAATAGCGTAATGACAAAGTCCGAATATAAGCAAAAAGAAAATTGAGAGACCCAAGGCACAATGTACCTTCTACACCAATAAATTAAGCTTCAAATCTGGATCTTTTCAATACTGCGAATACTAAACAAATTATTAGATTTACTTATTTTTATTTATTCGGAGCAGCCATCTTACTTAACCGTGGGAGAGCTACATTTCTACCCCGAAGCGTTTTTTGTCGATTTCTTATCAAGTTGCGTTTGGCGCTCGAGGTTCTATTACCTACTTATGTATTCTGTGGCTCGAGGTCAAAACTAGGATTATTCCTTAGCATAAACGGCTTGCAAAAAAACCAAACTACCTTTGACGTGTTAACTTAAGATTTACTATTACTTACTCCACTGGCTCAGCGACCCGAAACGAGTCTTTGCCTCCGATACAAGAGAACGCCTACTTTGGTCGATTCTGCACTCCTTACTTGTTACCATTCATCAGCCTGAAGTTCTAGAACAGTGGTTCTTAACCGGTGGTCCGCGGACCACTGGTGGTCCCTGGAGGCATTCCAAGTGATCCGCGAAGACATCGTAATAAACAAGTGACGTGACGTGATGAGTCGAGTCAACACAACGCAAACGGCGCCGCGACGCATGTCGCATGCCGCGACACATGTGTGGTCCCTGACACGACAGAATTTTGGTAAAATGGTCCCTCATGACTTAAAGGTTAAGAACCACTTTTCTAGAAGAATGTTTTTGATAATGTCTTTACCAGCGATACCTAAAAGAACAAGAGGCTGGAGAATACAAACGCTACAAATGCCAAAACAGAGAAGATTGTGGACACACCTCACATCAACTGCAAGGCCAAGACGTATCGTCTTCGCTGGCTTGGCCACCTCGAGAGACGATGATCGTATTGTGAAGAAACTTTTCGATTTACCTACTCATATCCGAGTCTTGCAGCTCCAGTTTTACCTGTTAGTAGGTAAGAAACGGTTAGGTATTAATTTTGCAACACATTTCACTGTCGGCAAAGTTTTTGACCCAGATTTCTGTTTCATAAATTAGGGTTCTATCATTATTTGGTCGTTACGTGCCTGCTCGACCTGAGTGGCTTCAATTAACCTAATTTACGTTTAAAACATTTTGAAATTTAACAACATTAACACTAGAAGGGCCGGGCTTCATGCTATACCTTCAAAGACCGCAGCGGTCAATTTGACGGTACTAGAGATTAAGTGAGAATACTTATGAAATTATTAAAGATTTTAAATAAAAAAAAAATATTATTTTAATAGTAGTAAACAATTAAGCATTAAAGTTAGTACCTAACATTATAAACAAGTTATAGTTTTTTAAGACTTTTTTGTACATTTTCCACAGTCAGCTTTCTTTTAGATAGTGCAGTTTTCACATTTTTTATTTTTGTTACAATTACTATTGATTTGACATTGCCGCCTCTTATTGTTTGTAGTACATGGTACTCTTGTTTCAGAATTAGTTTCTGGTCAGAGACCAGTAAAAGTGGATATTTTTTTCCAACATACTCTTCACGTAGTCCGATAGTGAGCGGAAGGATAAAATTATGACGAGTTTTTTTGTCCTGTGACTTTTTGATATAGAATCCACGAGTTTATAGCTGGTAAATCAAGTATATTGTAAAAACGTTAACGGGCCATCTCCGACTTCCAACTCTTTCGGTGTATTTGCGTGCCATTTTATTGTCTACGCCAAATTTTGTTGCATTATAAAATTCATCTGTTTGAGGCAACCTTTTTTGATCAGTTACTATGCTTACGTTGGGGTGTAGAGTACCTACTCAATATAATAACATTTTATCCTGGTTTTCCTTGATATTTGATAGTAAGGAAGGGCTATATCGGTATCAGTTTTCATTAAGAAGTCGTTGTTTACTATTCTTATTGCCGCCTTTATATGTATGCGGTCGTATTGACGGTGCGCAGTCTTAGTAGGTATTTGTCATCGAAACTCATAAAAAACATATTGTTATTTTCTTTTTCATACAGATTTAGCTTAACAATAGCAAATTAGGAAAAGTCATAAAATATGAAAAGAAACAAAAACATAGTTTGTGAAATATTCAACAATGAAATTGCTTTGCCGCCAATTTGACTGCCTTGGTCTTTCTAGTGTTAATACCGTCCCTCTTCAATGCAGTACTCTAAAGCAATGAAGCAGAAATTAATCATTTATAGGTGCTAAGTAATTGGTTGGGGTACTGACCTGTCCAAGGATGACCTATATTCAGACGCTTGCAGCAATAAATTGTATCTGATACCTACGTTGAGTAATTAGATTACTTTACTAAGCTAAGCAATCAGCTAATGATTGGTCGCGAAGCTTGTTATATAATTAGCAGTAATCGGATTTGGTAGTACAATTTAGGATCAACGTACCTAACTCAACAAACATTACATTGATAGTTGCGCCGCTGAGTATTACCGAAATGACACTTTTTTTGTTTTACATTTACATATTATGTAGTATGATTAGAGGTCGTCCGCCGAATTTCAAAAATGTATAATTATGTTATATTTAACTATTACGGGTAAAATATTTTTTCTCATATTAAATGGTCAAATATTTGTACAGATAGATAATTTATACTTTATTGCAAAAAATTTACAAAAAAGGATTAAATTATTTCCTAGCGTCTTTAGTTTTAGTAAATGTAGTTTTAAAAAATGTTTGTTAAAATTGTCAAACAAGGAACTATTAGAAAAATTATGAGGAACTATTAGAAAAATTATGAGGACTAAACTGTTGAATAGTAGAGTTCCTCGATTGTACTTGACCTTGTTTTGAATACCACGTGTTGATCCTCACTCGCATGTTGAATATGTTTTGTTACAAATGAAGTTATATTAACTAACTTAAATTCTCGCTGTAGTTACAGCTCACGTTCCGCCATGATTAAAATGTTAGAGGCACGTAGTCACGTAGGTAGATTATTGTTCTACAACAAAACTTACTAAATACAATAGGCTTGTTTCCAAGGTTAGAGATTGGAAGATTTTTTGTATAAAATGGAGAACTACGGTAACAAAAACAAGAGAAACAAGAATTAGTTTGATATTTTTGTTATCAGTCATTTAAAGTTAGATCTAAATTTGATACGTAACTTGATTTGAAAAGTATTACATTACTAAATAATTATATACAATTAGATAATTCATGCAATTTTGAGCAACTTTCTTTTGAAACCATTTTCATAACGCATTAATTAATATAGCTATCGAACAAAGGTCTCCCGTGATGAACACAAACTAGCACGCTGTGACGTCACAGCGTGGCAGGGCCGTTGTATGGAGCGTTTTGACAAGGTTTATTTATGTGATCTTTGAATGGTGATATCTCGGAGAATATTCATGCTAACAGAGTAATCTTTTGCCGATGTTTCTACTTTGGAGAGCTTCTTTGATAACTAATCAGAAAAAAAAATTGGAAACAGGCCTATTAAATGTATGTAACATAACTAAGTAGGAGCAATAGGATTGTGGGTCACATCCTTTCATGTTTTTAGATCCGCGAACTCCGTCACGAGAATCTGACCACCTTTGTCGGCGTGTGCGTCGAGAGTGGCGCCTGCGTCGTGTCCGCGTACTGCTCGCGGGGGTCTCTGGCCAGGGTCCTGGCTGACAGGGACCTTCATCTCGACGACATGTTCGTGGCCAGCCTCGTCGCTGATTTGCTGCGAGGTGAGGGATGATGATGGACGATTTCAAGCTTTTACTCCGTCACAAGAATCTCACCGCCTTCTTCGGCGTGTGCGTCGAGAGTGATTTGCTGCGAGGTGAGAGATGATGAAGGAGGATGGACGATTTCAGGCTTTTATTCATTTACTAGCCGCCTGCCCTCTCTTCGCTGCGGGACAGCTGTGGCGATGTGCGTCGATTAGGTACATCGCGCTATTGGTTTGTATTTTTGGTTAAACTATAAGCCTTGTCGTTGTCTATAAAAGTTATCTCTTTATAAATAGTAAATATAGATATAGGAGATTTCAAAGTAGAAGTATAGATATAGGAGATTTAGAAGTAATCCGTTTTTTTACATAATCATGCAACAGTCACCTACTTTTTTGATTGTACTGTAAGGTCTGTGAGTAAAGTCTGTAAGTTATATTCCTCATAATACCCATAAAGTTAATGTTTCCTTTGGAATTCTTAATATAAATATTAAAATAGGTGAAGTAGTGTATGACTACACATAACTTGGGATGAAAAAACTCGTTAGGGCTTGTTTCCTAATATCTTCACATGTTTATAATAACCTATAATTAGGTATGTGACAGTCACATATTAAGCTAATATTAGGTACTTTATATGTGTGGGTAATGCTGAATATGTATTTATAGGTACACTAATTCACTCATATTACATTCCTTCGTGTACCTAATGACTACTTATGTTTGTTCAATGTCTGGGTGTAATACGAGTATATTACGTATTTAAGTAATATAATTGTGTTTCCTCTGTGGTCTAATATCTGTAACACAAGTGCTTAAGCTTCTTAATTAGTACGGAGTCAGGTCTGTATGAGGCGTTGTGTGAATAAGATAATATATTATACCTATTATTATGTTTATATTCATTCGTTGTTAGGTCTGACGTACCTGCATGACTCGGCGCTGGTATCGCACGGCAATCTGACGTCGAGCAACTGCTTGGTGGACAGCAGATGGGTTCTGCAGATTTGTGACTATGGACTGCATAATTTGAAAAGTAAGTTGATTCAACAATACCTTAAATTCTAGAGCAGGAATGGAAAAACCAACCTTTCCGCCCCTACGGCCGTCTGTTCTCCTCCCTTTGCTAGATACTTGGCGAACGCAATTCTTTGGACTATGTCTGCGGGCTTAGGTTTCCTATACGGATCTCATAATTTCTGATACGTTCACGCAAGGAGACGTATAAATTGTGCTCTATGGCGATAAAATAGGTATAATTACTTACTTACTCCAATGGCTCGACCCAAAATGTATCTTGGCCTCCGATATAAGACTCGATTAGACTAAGATCTATAAATTATTAAAACGGGAATTAACGCGACGTTTATTTTTAAGTACATCGTATGTACTTACTGCTTGACGTTTCGGCTACGTTGCAGCAGCCGTGGTCACAAGCGAAGCGAGAGTTCGTTATGTTAAAGCTTAAGCTAATCGGAGAAACTAGAAAATACATTTTAAATACATACCTACTATTATTTAAAAAGCGTAAGTTACCAACGTGCGTAATTTTGAGAGAAAATATACTTGATATCATTATTTTGGGTAATAAATTAGATTTGTTAACGTGTTTTAATTAAACAAGATTAATTTTACGTGTATAAGGTACAAGACAAAATTATTACACATTTTGCTTCGCATAAGTATGTTTCATTTTGATTAGAGTCAGCGTAATAAATAAGTAATGAGTTGTACCCTTGTAACAATGATAAAATAAAACGAATTATCCAAATTGTATCTCGTAGGTATTATGTATGTCTCGTAGTAATGATTTGCAGGCTGTTGCCGTGCCGAGGCTAAGTAAGTAAGTAAGTTCTGGGAAATGTTTTAATCTTGTACCTAATATTACCTGCCTAGAAGTATTCAGTTAAGATTTAGCTTAGGTACCAAAGATGACTCATTTTCAAGTTTTTTTTTGTTATAGTGAAAGTCAAAGTCAAAATATTCTTTGTTTGCATAGGCTTGTACACAGCACTTACAAATCGTCATACATAAAGAAAATATTTAAAACTATTTAAAAGTAACGTATATAATTTAAATAAAATTAAATATATATCTTGATACATAAGATATACTAAAAAATAAATAGACATAATGCGATTCTACCACCGGTATCGGAAAGTTGATTCTGACGAGAAGATCCGGCAAGAAACTCGCCAGTTACTCTTTTTAATCGCCAAAATGTTTATTACAATGTTTCCCTCATACCACCTCCTCCTCATACTATATGTGGCAGACGAGCGGACTAATCACCTGGTGGTAAGCGATTACCGCCGCCCATAGACACGATCAGTAGAGCCACAAGTGCGCTGCCAACCTTTAACCCCCTTTCCCCCAAAACCTGGCATCAAGATATTAATTTTTGCCGGCCCAATACTCCTGCGTGACTGCGCTATCGGTAGGATGCAGGAGTTCACCGTATGTGCAGCTGTCTGGGCCTAAAGGGCAAGCCAGCCGGGCTAAGATGCGCGCCACGAGATAATTTGTCGACACTCGTATTTTGTCGGCGCAAGTTGCGTCTCGCTCACCTGACAGAGCGATGAGCGGGACAAAATTTTGTCGCGGTGCGCATGTTAGGGCTACAGGAGATGAGCCATGGTTTGGGGGCGGCGCCGCACTCGCAAACATTGCATGATGCGTCCGCGAATCCCCATTTACTCAGGTTATCCCTACAGTGATCGAGCCGAGTGCGCAGCCTGTTTAGGGACTTCTACGTTTGCCACATGACAGTAAATTGTGTCCTGTAGGCCTAACATGCGCACCGCGACAAAATTTTGTCGACTCTCGTTTGCGAGAGCGCATCCTTCTATCCCGCTCATCGCTCAGTCAGGTGAGCGAGACGCAACTTGCGCCGACAAAATACGAGTGTCGACAAATTATCTCGTGATGCGCATGTTAGCCCTGCTGGGGGGAGAGTCACTTATGGTGGATATAGTAAAGAGGGATACTCTTGGGCCCACAAATCGGTTCTGTTTCGGGATGGGTTACTAAAATTGCATTTTTCAGATTATTCAACTTGATTACAAGTTCATTTTTCAATAGGTGGATGTGCGGATGCTGAAGACGCATTAAGGATGGAGAGGCGGATGCTGTGGAGGGCGCCGGAGTTCCTCAGGGACCCCAGTCCACCTCCGCGAGGCTCCCAGAAGGGAGACGTGTACTCCTTCGGGATCATCCTGTACGAGATTCTAGGGAGGAATGGCCCTTGGGGGGATACAAACCTTACAAACGCTGGTAAGTTGTTGTTTAAGTTTAGGATGATTGTGTGTAGGTAGGGCATTCTAGATTTAGGGGACGGCAAAGTAGTCTTCATCATCTGTGTGGAGAACTTTGGGGAAGGCCTATGTCCAGCAGTGGACGTCTATTGACTGAAATGATGTTGATGATGATGGTGATGAATAGAGTCTTCCGCCACTGGGTGGCAAGAAGCAAACAGATCTGATGGTAAGCGATTGTCGCCGCTCGCAACACCAATGCTGTCACACGTGTATTTGGACGACCCGTTTAGTGCAGTGGTTAGCGCCGGTTGAGACGCGAGGGTCGCGTGTGGATTCCCGCACCAATTTTTTTTTTTTATATTATAGGAAGGCAAACGAGCAAGCGGGTCACCTGATGGTAAGTGATCACCGCCGCCCATGGACATCAGCTACACCAGAAGGAGTGCGGATGCGTTGCCGGCCTTTAGGAAGGTATAGGCTCGTTTCTTGAAGATTTGAATGTCGTACCGGTCGGAAATACCGCTGCGGGAAGTTGATTCCACAATGAGGAGGTGCGTGGCAGAAGTGTCGAGTAAAGCGCACGGTAGTGGACCCCCATCCATCCAGGTGGTATGGATGGAATCCGAGTTTATGGCGTGTAGTGCGGTGGTGAAATTTGATGAAACTGCTTTTTTAACAGAAATAATAGGGCGAGTACGTCAACCCATCGGCGGGATCCTCTTCAGGCCGCCGGTGAGCGGGCTGGCGGCGCGGCCGTCGGTGCTGGCCGTCCTCAACGCATGCTGGAGCGAGCGGCCCGAGAGGCGCCCGGACTTGCGACTGGTCCGATTGAGACTAAAGGACATGCACGCTGGGATGTGAGTATAATAGGGTATTGAACTGTCGTTGAAATAAATTAAGGCAACATCACATATGTACATTGTCCTGGTCCCAAACTAAGGTTTTCCCTTGTACTATGGAAACCAGAAACAACATATAAAAATATCGAAATCCAATACCTAGACTCGATAATTTACTGTATAAGTCTGCTGCATGAAACAATAGCGTTGACCTTGAGTGTGCGCAGAAACCAATTTTAAGTAGAAAGTCTTTTTTTTAAGTGCGCAAACTGACGGTCATTGCTTTTCTTTCATGCCGCCAGCTATACGATTATTGAAGAAACATTTTTAAACATTTGAATACAAAAAAGTTATAGAGCAACAATCTTTTGATATACTTGTCTCTTTCTTAAACAACATTTTGTACCGCGCTTGTAGGAAGCACAAGCCTAGTGACGTCATTAATCACGTATCGCTTTCCTTTTCTGATTGGGAACTTTGCAACTCTATACCTTTGGAACTACCTAATGATGATAGATAAAAAAATAAAAAGGGAGCTGTGATTCATACTTCAAAAACTTTTCGTCAAATACCCTATTCAAACGATTTTTTTATGTTGCTCACAGACAAGCCTTTTACCTCGATCACCCCTGGTAAATAAGTTCACACAACATCTCAACCCAACTCAACCCGTCATCATCATCATCGGGGGACATTCTCGCCGGGGCGAGAGTACGGGCCTCGAGCCGAGGCTCTTTACCCGGGCTGCATCTCCTGGCCCTCCCGGGTCCAGGGTGTTGTGGGGGTGGGCCGCGAGGAGTGGTGCCTCCTCGAGCGGCCGTGCCTAAGTAGGCCAGTCGTTATAAAAAAATTCTAACGTCACTCAACCCGTGACAAGCCTATTCACTCTTACCTTGAAAAGGTCCAGGTTACTTAACTTACTCCTCTGTTCGCATCAGAAGTTCACGTAGCGCTTAGTCCACATGGGAAAATTCGTAGGCCCGAACTTCAATGTGCAGTGATCTATTTGTAGTTTTTTTGGTTCCAGTTTTAGGAATAGGTACCTACATCTATCATCTATCTTTTTTTTTGTCATTGCATGCATACATGTGGTCCTGTTTTGTTTAACACAATTTTTTTTTCTATTTTAAATTATATTTTTTTGTATCTGTTGTTATTGTCTAGTCTTTTTTAGTATTGTTGGTATTGTCTTATGGCGTCACCCAAGGTCCAGCCTGAAAACCAGCGCTGCAGCAACTGCTTGCGGCGGCTGCAGCATCATGCTGATGCTGAACCTTGTTGGCCGCAACTTTTATGTTTTCTTTATTTTGTCTGTGTAAATATGTTGTGGTCAATAAATGTTTTCTTACTCTTACTCTTCTTACATCTTTTGTTAGGTTCTTGAGCGAGAAAGTAGCCGTGAGTTCTAACTCACGGCTACTTTCTAAGAAGTTGTTTCTAAGTTGTCTACAACTGCCTTACAGTTCGGACTATTTTACGGTGACATATAGAATTTACATTTTATTTATTAGATAATAAATAACTAATAGAAACCCGCCGTTTCTATTAGTTTAAAATTGTATGTACCAATAGATTTATTTATTTAATTAATTAACACGGTTCAATATTACATTAGTTAATAAAGTATAAATTTTTGACAAAAATATAATTATACTAATTTAAAATATATATATATTATTGTATATATAAATCATCAATCATACATCTCGCTCGCAAAATTTCAGGCATTCCGCCAATACGACTCTCCAAGCATCCGCAAACAAATCAAACTTAGGGTTGGCTGGCTACTATGAGTGCGTTGAGTGTCGCTTAGATCGCGCAAGTAAAAAAAAAAAGGTAAAAATTATTTATTACCAATAAACACTTTAACATAGTTTACATTATGCTGGTCCTCACACTAGGCTAGGCCTGTCCTGTGAGGAACAGTAAGCGATTTCCAGAAAAGAAATAATGTGACACATTGTATGTACTTAGCTTAGGTTACAAAGCAAACCTAAATATTATATTAAAAACATTGCAAGATCTTCTACTATTGTTAAAGACTAAATTACAAAATTGTTAGGTACCTACATATCAAATTTAAAGTGTTCCGCTATACCTATAAGCCGTGTGCCCTGTGGCTAGGGGCGTTAAAAATACTGCCAAGGTATTCCCGGCCTGTCGTAAGAGGCGACTAAACGGGCTTCGGAGTACGTGAGCATGCCACTACTGGGGAGTGGCTTGCTCAAAATCACGACTCCGCGAGGGAAAAAATCCTACTGGGTGTCCTGGTAGGTCGCGCATTTGGGAAGGGCTGCATTGCGCCAAACAATGTGGTTCAAAGACCTGGATAAGCCGTGTTGCATAATTTTACTTCTTTACAAATAGTAAAGAAAATAGATAGATGTATGAGATAGTGTCGATTAGCCTGACACTCCCGATGTTAGGATCGATTTTCCCTGGAGCGACCGTGACCATGAGTGTGCTTCATGTTTTATTCATCGAAAGTTTCCTTTAACCGTTCAACCGTAGAAACGGTTTCTCTCTCTGTAATTGTTGACACAATGGAATGTTTAACATTCATACATTATGCCCAGCTGTACCTACGCTTCGTAGGGAATTTTCTACTAAGTTTCTACTTCAGTTTTTAGGAGCTATTTGTTTTCGAGAAAGCCTAGCATGAACTCGTAAACAATATTTGCAGAGCTCCTTTATCGTACGTGAGTAGAACTAAAAATTATCGTAAAAACGTCAGAAAGAATAGTATTGTAACGCAAATATTTGTTGTGTATAATTGTATCATTATCATCAATGCCTTTACATCTGTGGCAGATGTTTCAAGCAGCATCATGCGATGTGACTTTACAGCTGCGCTGCTGGCTGTTAAGAGGCTATACGAATGAAACTAGCGCCGCCGACCTATTTACACTGATTGTGGTGAAAATATGTTATTTTTGAAGAAAAAAAACATTACAGACTTATTTAAAAGTAAATTGAATTTTTCAAGATGCAATACATTATATAAAACACGCGACAAGTAACAATGATGTCAATTTTGCTAAAAGTGGCCGTTTTTAGCAATAAAAAATTAAACTTTTCGCGTGTTAGAAATATTGTATTGCATCTTGAAAAATTCAACTTACTTTGATCTAAGTCTGTAATGTTTTGCTTTCTTAAAAAATATCATATTTTCGCCACAATCAGTGTAAATAGGTTGGCGGCGCTAGTTTCATTCGTATAGCCCCTTAAGTTCTATGCGGGATTGAACCTTACGTCCACATTTTGCAAAAGGCGAATTGCCTGAGGTGAAACTTAAATTAAATCGAAAGCAGTTACGGTTCGGTATAACACTTTTGATAAGATTTAACCGCAAATGGCAAGTTAAGACTACCCTGGATGAATGAATACTTATCCTAATGGGTGTTATTGGTCCTTGAAGTCGAAAATAGCAAACGAAATTGATTATTATCGTTCAAAGGGAAATGCGTAGGAGTGGGATTAGTGATGTACAAACAAACAGGGTTTGACTTCCTGAGAAAACCTCGATACGAAATGGCAATACTCGGTAGGCTCATAAGTTCAAGGCCTGCAAAGTGGCCATAAAGTAAGTTTTCTTTTTAGTGTAGGTAGGAAGGCGAGCACGAAAAATTAACATGAATGTCATTTCAAATCTGGTATAGGTTTTTTGAAATCCTAAAATTATTAAAAGCTCATCTATGCTATTTATGCAGATGAAAATTCTTTAGTCACTGACAACGTTTATGGCTTTGATATAATCAAAGGTTTATGGGTAAACCGATGGGTTGGTTGTATATTATTTTGAGCACAATTGTAATTTGTACACCGTAATAGTAGTCAAGTTCAAAAATATGTATACACTTTAGGATCTTGTCACAGTACAGATAAGAAAACGACTTCCACTTTCTTATAAATATGTATTGTGACAAGGTCCTAGAGTGTACATATTTTTGAACTCGACTGTACAACATGTTGAAACTTTCTTACGTTGACATCTGTATGTACACATGTTAGAGAAAATAAATTGTATTATCTTTATCTTTTTATCTTTTATCGAAAAAGCGTAACACTTGCGCGATGTAATGGTCTCCCAACGCCATGTATTGGTACTTTTTGAAACTAATGACCCGAAACAAAATGGGGGCGGACCACTAGTCATAAGAAAAAACGCAAAAGATACTAAAAGTAACTAGTAGTGCGATGAAAAATTCTCTAGCCCCTTCAAGGTCTTTCAAGCTCTTAAAAATGACTCGGGTTCTGAAAAATACTCCTTGATCTTTAACACATAATGAGGCTAACCTTGTAAACGATACCGATTCTAACCATAAGGACCTTAAGGCTAAAGGCTTTGACTCTTGGGCATCACTATGTAAGATCATGGCAGGTAATTTATCATCTAATTTCGAGCAATCGCCGCTCTCCTCAGACAAATAAAACAGCTTAAAATACGTTTATAAAGCCTGAAATCTTAACGACAAAATGTAAATTTCAATAGAATCTGCCTGGATGAGGAGAGTCTTTAGGGACTAGGCGGACAAAAGATAGGAGTACCAAAAGTCTCTTCAATTTGACCCTAACTACCACTAACAAAAGATAAATTATTGTAGAGCGATACCGGTCCCAGTAGCCCAGTGCATAAGAACGTGCCTAGCATGCTTCCATACGTGGAGCCGTGGTTCAAATCCGAGCATGCACTTCTGGATTTTTCAAATCCATGTGCATAATTTTACCATTAGCTAGGTGAAGGAAAACATCGAGATGAAACCTGCGCGTTTCGGATAGTTTCTGATACTTGTACCTAAGCATGATTCAGTTTTTTTGGTTCCCCTTAGTCGGCAGTCGCTTCATTATAATTATGTTATCAGACACCCCAAATCCTGAATCATAGTCTAAGAGTAACCCGGGCTCTCCACTCCTGCTGCGCCACCGAGGCAGTCATAGTCATTTGCTGTATACATGTCGACTGAAGCCTATCAAGTCCCCAGGGCTAGCCTATTAAGCGCGACGCAATCCACGCCCAGCGCCACCTATTGGTAGAGAGTGGAACTAATGTACTAAAACGATGTGAGGGCATGTCACCAGTTAATGAATAAAATCTATTTCCTCTGGACAGGAAGACAAACATCTTCGACAACATGCTCTCTATGATGGAGAAGTACGCCTCCAACCTCGAAGCCCTAGTCGCTGCCAGGACTGAGCAGCTGCTGCAGGAAAAGCGGAGGACTGACGATCTGCTCAACAGGATGCTGCCAAGGTATAAATTCTCATCATCATCATAATTTCAGCCAATAGACGTCTGATGTTCTCCACACAGATCGATCCTCAGCCACTCGCATTCAAGGGACCCGCGAACTTCACTAGATCATCGGTCCATCTTGTGCGGGGCCAGCCACGGCTGCGACCTCCTGTACGCGGCCTGCACTCAAGAGCCTTAAATTCCTCGCTTCAACAATTAGTTACGTTCGACGAAGTCCCACGCCGATCGGGCCAGGCCAGCAGCTACGACAGGCTCGCGGTCCGCACACAGTGGCTCGGCGAGCCACACTTGGCCCGAGACCCGTTATTTGGTGACCCCTGGCTATTAAGTATTCTGTGCGGGTATATGAGAGACGCGACTGGTCGCAGAAGGCACTCCACCGCGCCACAATTCTTGACTCCCTACAAGTTGTAATCTCTATCCTTGTCCCTATTATTGTCTAGCACACGCAATATCCGCGCACATCTCCCCCGATTCGGCCAGTATAACCGTTGTGTTGGTATGGCCATTGGAAGGTGGTGGGTTGGTCGCAGAAGGCCAAGGAAGGGGAGACGACGCCAACACAATCTACGTCTTCCTCTTCTCCGAAGAAGGCTAGCCGGTGAGCGGTACGGAAGTACCAGTGCTGGCATTGCACAGACCTCTACCCTAAATCTGGTAGGGACGGCTCTACGCTCCCGGCTGTTCCTCCCCCCAACATAATTGGGGGAGGCAGTACAGGGCCCGCAGCGTAAGCGGGCTTTTTGCCTGGGGAGGGACGTGAAGTAAGGTTCTTCAACCCGTACTTATGTCTCCTCCCCACTCTGGCGATGAGGGAGCGTCGCTGGGGTTTAGTCGATATGCCTTCGGTCCGCCTGCCTTCCGGAAGGAGGGTATGCATAAGGAGTCGCAAGACTTCGTTGGCCCACTTCGGGTCAACAAAAAAAAGGTATATGAATGAATGAATGAAATCTTTATTTGACACAGTAAGACATTATGACGCATGAACAAACAATACAATATTAAAAGTTACATAAATTAACTCAAATAATAAAAAAAATACACGCAACTGTGGGAGAGCCACGCTTCGGCATGAATGGGCCGGCTCGACCGGAGTGATACCACTGCCTCACAGAAAACCGGCGTGAAGCAGCCCCTGTGCTGTGTTTCGTCGAGTGAGTGAGGGTACCGAAGGCCCACCCGGGGGGAAGGGGATAAAAGGTTGGCAGCGCACTTGTAACTCCACTGGTGTTGCAAGTGTCCATGAGCGGCGACAATTGCTTACCATCAGGTGATCCGCCTGCTCGTCTTCTACCTATCACATAAAAATTTGACCCAAGAAAGAATAAAACAAACGGGCTGAGCTAAATTAAACCGTTTAAAAAAAAACTGTGCCAAATAGGCGACCGCTCAGCTTTTGTCCGAGCTAGCCAAATATAGCTAGCGCCGACGCTGGTTTTCAGCGGCTGGCCTATGAGATGGCTGGTATATGAGAGGTGATGATAAATGATGTTCAACAGGACAGTGGCGGAAGCCCTGAAACGCGGCGAGCGGGTGCAGGCCGAGAGCTTCGACTGCGTGACGGTGTACTTCAGCGACGTCGTCGGCTTCACCGGCCTGGCGGCCACCAACACTCCAATGCAGGTAGGAACAAACATCTTATCCTACTGAAGTAGATGTTACTCGTTGTTACGCTTAGGGGGCAACTCGAGCAGGAATTTTAAGGCTTGTACATGCGCTAACGGCCTTGAGCATATAAAGAGTACTCGCGTTCGCGTATAGAAAAAACAGAATATTACTAATAAAAAATTTATAAACCCAAGAAACAACAATTCCTCGTCAGGGATTGTAGTGTACATTGTATTGTATTGTATATTTAAAAAATCAGTCATCTGAAGTGTTTAGTTTCGTAGTTTATCCAATATTTTGCATAAAATCGATGTTTAGGTTAAATTTTTTTCCTAATGAACTATAAACATTAAATAAAAATCCTCGTCAGAAATTCAAGATCGAAATTCAGTCTATAACATGTATTTTTTTAAGGTATCGTTCTTAACGATTTACCGAGTTAAAACATTCACTATCCCAATCCGCGCATGTACAAGCCTTAAGATTTTTTAGCTGATCAGTGTTTAGACTTAGCCCCACCAGAATATTTGTTGTGATATTAAGTATACAGGCTGTAACAAAAAGGGGGCATCAACTATAAAGGAAAATAATGTGTACCTTGTGTATATTCTATATGCAAAGTTTCAAATTATTAAAAAAAAAATGTATAGGAAAAGATGAACAATCTTACCATAATTCATTTATAAAATTTTGTATTCAAACAATTGTCAGGAAGGGGCGGTAACTATTCAAAAAGGAGGGGTCAAAGGTTCATATCCCTATCAGTTGCTTGCTCATTAGAGATGTGCGAATTGAAATGGATTTCACGAAGAAACATATTTCAATTAAATATTAATAATCGTAATACTAACTTTGCAGGTTAAAAACTCTTATATGAGATTTGTAAAGTGTGTCAGGATCGGTTCACTTTGGGATGATACCCCCTTTTTGTTACACCCTGTATACTAAACTCTGTGAAACAAAAAATATTGATTAGGTTAGATTAGAACGGTGACCAGCTAGAAAATCTTGAAATTACTTTTTTCCCGAGTTGCCCCCTTAGGCGATGTTTTTTTGCATGATGATGGTTGGCGGGACGGAAAGAAACGTGCTCTCCAAGACAGACTGATTTCAAACTTAACGAAGCTCAGTAGATACAGTTGGAAAGGGTGTACCTCGTCTTACGTGGCTATTAAGTACTTGGTCCCACATCACGTAACTCTGGGACATTATTGTATAGAAAGTACAGTCAGTCCATTGCACCAGGATCAGTGGCATTCTCTCTGAGAAATCAAAAAACGTGTCACAACACCCTTAACAAGGATTATTTCATTAGGTTTAGGTTTAAAGATATTTATTCTCATAAAGAATCATAGTATATAATTACCACTTAAATGACGAAAATTTAAAACGCACTGAGATTATTAAGGACTTAGGGGTAAAACTTGACAGCAAGCTCACATTTAGCACTCATATAACTAATATCACCTCTAAAGCCTTCCGCATGTTGGGTTTTGTGCTAAGAACTGCTAAAGACTTTAAGCTTCCCGAAACCCTGTTACTTCTGTACAACTCACTAGTAAGACCAAACCTGGAATATGCGTCCGTCGTGTGGAATCCTGTTTATGCCGTATATATAAATTCTATTGAAAGAATTCACCGCAAATTCTTGAGAATACTAGAAAAAAGATTTGGTGCTTCTTCGGTGGTTATTGACAAAGATATGATGACTATGGATCAGCGTCGTATGGAAAGAGATCAGATATTTTTATTTAAAATTTTAAGAAATCTCATTGATAGCCCTTTTCTTTTACATAGTATTACATTTAAGTGCCCTCGGATGAATGCTAGGAAACGTGATCTGTTTTACTTACCCATTTGTAAAACTAATTATGCACAAAATTTATTTCTGTACAGATCATGTCGAAATTATAATTTAAAATTTAGTGATATAGATATGTTTGAACATTCGCTCGGTATTTACAAGAATAAGATTAGAACTGCTCTTTTTAAGTTGTAATTTAATTTAATTGGTTGAATTTGTTATTTTTTGTTCATACTCGTATTATAAGTAAGTACTTTTCAAATTATGCTCAGTTATATGTACTACGTTACTGTGGAAACTTTGCTGATTTATGTGTTATTTATATTTGTACTAACCTTAAGTATCATATAATTGTATGTTTCCCAAATAAATAAATAAATAAATAAATAAATAAATAAGACAAAATACAGTCGCTTACATGAGAACAAGCTTACTTACTAATTCTTATGACATACTTTTTCGTCCAAGCTTCCAAAATACAGAATCGTTCATTGATTAAATAGCACTAGTCACAATACAATTCAAACACTCAAAAAATACCTTTCTACAACATACTCAGCCAGATTTGATTTGAATAATCGAAAAGAAGTTTCACTTTTGATATCTGGCGGTAGAAGGTTATAAAGTTGTGCTCCTTCGTACGTGAACATTTTTCTACCGTAATTTGTTCTTATCTTTGGCATTCATTCCCCGTCCTTTACTTCATCTTTGACCCTTTTTGATCAATTGATCAGAATGATTTCCGTCGCCCGTAGACATCTGCGGAGTTAGGCACGTTCGCTTAGTACGCTCCCTGCTTTTTAAAATATTATATAGATAGTGATTTCAGACTGGTGGCATTTGATAATGATACCTATTCTAACCAGCCACCTGCCAGCAATTGTCAACAATGTCACAGAATACTTAATAGTACAAGGTACAGAAGACCCACTTCTAAAAACCGTTTATGGAAATAAAGACTCAGACTACTATAATCTAACGTTGAAATTCCGACCGCTCAGCGTTCAATGCCTACCATTATTCATACCTAGAAGTGCGTTCTCTTTCTATCGCAAGCAACAGTCGCGCGTGCGTCGCCGCGCGCTCGTGATTTTCTACTAATTTTCCCCTCCGGAGGTGACGCCGCATGTACTTGCAAATTCGTAGGTACACGCGGAGTGGGACAGGCCTGACATTGTTTCAAATATTTGAGCTTCGTAGTCTGTAGGTTAAATAACATAAATATGTTCTCGTAGCAGTCAAGTTGTACTCGTAGCACTTGTGAAAAATTCCGTAGCGCGTAGCGTGTTTTGTAATCGTAGCCTACGGGCTAGGGCAAGCCCGTAGGCGTTTAGTTATCCGGATTAGTTTTTCGCTTGAAAAGGAATTTTTTGATATAATGACTTCGCCGTTTCGTTACAAGACCTGTTTATTATTTAAGTAACAATTTTGATTAAGGCGAAGCTTGCAAAGTTAATCTTTGTTGAGTTTGGGCGTAAGCTTAAAAGCTTGGCCCATCATTGGCATTAGCTTTGATAACTTTTCGAGAGTGCGAACCCTAACATAGTTACGCCTTGGAAACATTTTCACATTAATATTAAGGTACCTACTTAGAATAATAACTTATTATAACATTGTACAATATTTAAAAAACCGGCCAAGTGCGAGTCGGGCTCGCGCACAAAGGGTTCCGTAGCAGCAAATAAAGGTTCAGCCATCGTTTTCAGTGTAAGCACAATAACTTAACCAAAATTACAGTTAAATCAACCTATCTCAAAAACTATAAGAGATACTTTGATCAAACCAAAAATCGTTGAAAGAGTTAATTAGCATGCATCACCTCTATTTTTTTTAGAATTTTATACCCCGTAGTTATAAAAATAGAGGGGGGGGGACATACTTTTACGACTTTGAGAGCTGATATCTCAAAAACCGTTCACTTTAAGAAAAATGTTTTTTAGAAAACTTTATATCATTTTAAAGACCTTTCCATTGATACCCCACACGGGTATGTACATCGAAAAAAAAAAATTTCATCCCTCAGTTACATGTATGGGGGGCCCCACCCCCAATTCTTTTTTTTACTATTTAGTGTCATATTTTTGTAGCGGTTCATACAACACATATTCCCATCAAATTTCATCACTGTGGTACTTATAGTTTCCGAGTAAATCGGCTGTGACAGACGGACAGACGGACAGACGGACATGACGAAACTATAAGGGTTCCGTTTTTGCCATTTTGGCTACGGAACCCTAAAAATCAAGGAAAGTTGATATCGAGAAAAATGTAAATAATCATTGGTAAAATCTAAAAACAGTTGAATTTTTTACTTACTATCCAAATAGCGTCTGAGGAAAAATTCTAATACTGACAGCGGATAAAGGTTATCAACGAAATGTCATGTCCTTAATGATATTATCCTTGTATTTAATTACTATATTTTTCTTATATCTAGCAAATTTTCCTCTTGTTGGGCAACTGTACAAGGTCATGGCCAAGCGTCCATACAATTGGGACATAGCCTTTGAGAGACATACCTACTGTTACTTGAGAACGAGGCTCTTCGGTCTTCGATTGTACTTCGCGTCTTCCCAAGTGACACAATATCAGCTAATTCACCCTCTTTTAAGTCTGACGTAATTTGTATACAGGGAGTATCTGTGGAAATTTATATCCCTTTAACCACCTCTTTTAACAATCATTCTGAACAACAAGAAATCCGCATAGAAAATGTCTACTTTTCATACAAAGTCGGTCACGTGACTTGGTAATTTTGTAAGGGACGTCGAAAAAATTTGGACGAATTTTCAAAAGTCGTAGAACAAATCTTGTTCAAAATGGTTGGTAGAACACGTGGTTAAAGGGATGTAAATATTCTAGGGATGTAAAGATCCCCCTTTTTTCCCCCCTATGGGGCAATGCCGCTTCCTTATGCATGCATACTTGTCCACCGGGGGTAGACGGGTTACGTCGGGCTCCCCTCCGGTAAAACCGGAGGCCTACCGACTAAACCCCCAACGACGCTCCCTTCTTCGCCAGAGTGGGAAAGAGACAATATGTCGACTAGTTGAAGAACTGTAACGAGGAACGTGTCCTCCCCAGATACACCCTGTATAAGTAACAGAGAATTAGGATGCCGCCCTCAGTAATTAAGGAATAAAAGCTAATGAATCGGTTAGTCAACATGAGTAGGTAATGAAAATAGCGTCACCGATTGTTTACAGACGATCAAATATATTGTCTGAAAACTGAACAATGTCTCCTGTTGTTGGTTTGCTTTTGAGACACAAAGGAACTACAATGGCATTGTATCGAGTAAAAAGGGGCCTTTTTAGGGTTCCGTAGTCTACTAGGAACCCTTATAGTTTCGTCATGTCCGTCCGTCTGTCCTTTTTTTTTATGTGATAGGTAGCAGACGAGCAGGCGGATCACTCCTTGCTTGGCTTGCTTGTCCTGGCTTGTTCTCCGCCTTTTCTGCACCGATTGCCACGAAAATTGGTGGAGAGATGTATACTGATAATCCAAAAATTGATTTTTAAAATTATTTTTCACCATGCTATTTTTCACACGCTCTTGGTCGGTTTTTTCACATACGCGGTATCATCAGTTTAGAAACGACACCTATTTTATTAGGCATGCCGAAAGTGAAAAGACATAAAACAGTAGCGTAGCGTAGTTTGTGGGGCAAAAAGCCAGTTTCATCCTTTTCGAGGAAAGAAAAGAGAGCAGCAAACGACACCGCTGCCAGTAGTAGCATAGTGGAGGTGGCAGGCATGTGGCAGGAAAGGAAAAGATAAAAAAATTAAAAACAAATGCGCCAGACAATATTAACACAGACGGTTTAACTGGGGGCGTCAACCCAGAACACCCAGACCCAAGACAACTTAGAAAATGTAAAGAAAGGTGATTGTGTCAGAAATGATGAGATCCGCAGGAGATCTAAAGTGGCAGTGGGCAGGGCACATTGCGAGGAGAACAGACGGCCGTTGGGGTGGAAAGATCCTTGAGTGGAGGCCACGTGCAGGAGGCCGCAGCCGTGGCAGGCCTCCCACCAGGTAGACCTGGTGAAGGTCGCGGGAGCCCATTGGATGCGGGTGGCACAGGACCGATCTGTGTGGAGAACTTTGGGGGAGGCCTATGTCCAGCAGTGGAGGTTACTGAAATGATGATGATGAAAGAAAGGTGAGCGGGCAGTCTTCAGCTTTCTGCCACGGGCTGCCTATCTACTACTACGCCACTGAAATAAATAGTAAGTAGGTATCTCAGCGATCGTTAAGTAATGGGGTTTGGTCGGCGTATCTCCGTCCGCCACCGGAAGAGAGCCCGACATAACCAGCCTGCCCCCCGGGCAGAAGGATATGCGTAAAGAAAAGTTACCTCAGTCGCGGCGTAGCGTGAGTTGACACCTGGGGCGATCTTCTAACTGCTCATTTACTTTTTTACTAGTAAACAGTAATAAATTTTGGCAATGATTGTTGTGCTACTACGGTACAGACAGCCACACATTAGGTTACCACAATCTGTAAAATTTCCTGAATTGATATTCAACTTAATATGTTTGACAGTAAGATGACAATCCATTGAAGAATTTTGACAGTTTTGTAAACTTTGATGTGTGGCCGAATTGTACTTTTTCATGTTACACTTATACATCAATTGTATAAGGTATAACCTACCTTCTGTCTCTAGGCGCAAAATACGGGGACCAATTAGTCGCATGTTAGCCCCTTCTGAACAAGATCTGAAAGACAGCCGTGTGTGTCACCCTTTGGCGGTTACACTACAGAGAATATTATATAACACTACATAGCGGTGGCAAGGATTACTCGACAGCCTCTGTAGGAATTTAATCCGGCAAAATTTAATACAGTAACCATATTTATCTTTCCGACGCGAAGGCAACTAAAATTTTACCGGCTTTACTAAGTTATACGATCAGGCCGTTAACGATTTCGCAGGAAAAATTACTTTGACTTTAAAATGGAGATGCCTGAATTAGATTTTGAGAGTGTTAAGTAGACTCCCCACTGTCCCCACATATTTATTTTGGGAGGGAGAGAGATTTTAAAGTGGTGGGAATGAAACATCACTAAACCAAGAAGGTCGAGTAAAGTTAATAAAGATACAAGATCTACTTAACACATTAGCCAGCAGAGTTTACACATTTATGTAATAATTAACTGAGCATAATCTGAATCCGACCTTAATACTAATGAATTAAGGTCGAAAAGTGGTCTACCGGGAACTTTGCTGATAGTACTTATACTCTAAGCTTAAACCACTTCAAACAAAATAAGCTAGACGATAAATAAAATTACAATAACTCCCACAGTTTCCGAAAAGAGAGGAAACTTTTTTCCATTTTTAAACGCGGAGCAATCAAGCGTAATATTTAAAAAAAGACTTCTAGGAAAGGCACGGGCAGAGTGAAACTATTTATAGAAAAAAAACACCGAATTTTTCCAACGTAACAAACACCTTTAAGCCCTTAATTATGATTAAATGTTTCCGCGGAATGAACAAAGGACCGAACAAAAATGGCGAATTTTTACGTCGTAGACCCACCTTGGATCGCTGAGCCAACGTAGTACCTAAGTAAGTAAATCATAATCCGGTAACCGCCCAACATCGCCTGAAGTAATGAGATTCCACCAAACTGAGACAAGGACATGGCGCACACTTGTGATTCCTCTGGCATTGGTGTCCATGGTCAGCTTACCATCAGGTGTTCCATCTGATTGTCTGCCACCTATCACATTAAAAAAAAATATTTGTCGGTCAGGTTGTTTAATAAATGAGGACCTACAGTTTATTCGTTTCTAAATAGATATTTGTACTATTTCAAACGGACAAACAGACATAACAAAACTATAGGTATGGGTTCCGTTTCTCGCCATTTGGCAACGGAATAATAATAACTACAAGTAACTTATTTACGCTTTCAATACTTATTTACATGAAACTAAACTTTTGGTGGTAACAGACCCTTGAAGGAGTTACTAAATAACAACAACAACGAGAAGTACCTTCGTAAACAAGTCCAAATCAACGAGACTCTCACTGAGGGTTGCCAACTTTTATATAAGACCTTCGGTGCCGTCATTTCCCTTGAAACAAGTCAGACAGACACACGATATGCTACAGGGTTTCCCGCTGAATACAACGTCGTGACGTGCCAGGCCGCAATGAGTCTATACTTCGAGAACTCGGCATCAGGCAGCGTTTGTCATCTTTGGCTCAGTCCCGTATCGTTACCTTTTTTGGTCACGCATGCCGAGGAGAGGCTATTGAGCGACTTGTTGTCCAAGGAAAGGTTGAGAAGAAGATCGCCTATGAGGTGGACTGACCAAAGAAAAGCAGCAAGTGACTCATCATCACTTAATGAATGCACGAGGAAGGCGGCCATCATTTTTTTCAAATTTAATTTAGGTACTTAAATAATTACATTACTGAACAAACATAAGCATTCATCCCATGAATGTTTTTCCAAGGAATCGAAAGCACAACCTTTAGCATATGATGAGTGGCGGCGTGTTGTAAAGCTTGCCACCAATTCCTGTAGTGATGACCACGACCACTCTGTCAAGAGTGATACCGACTTAGAAGAAGACATGCCAGAAATGACACGGCGCGACTTATGCTGAGCGGGCGCCTATTTGCCACAATAATTTTCCTTTCTTCACTCACAGGCGCTGCTTCTGATCTTTTGTGAGGCCGTGATATCATTCCAGTCGAGCCAGCCCATTCATGCCGAAGCGTGGTTCACCCATCTTTCGGTTTATACTATAGCACAGCGACCAATCTGAACTTACAAAATGATTTTAAGTAGGCATACTATAGAAAATTTTATATTTATTTGTTTATCGAGATTCTGAAGTAGATTGGATTGAAAGCTAGCAATTTAAATCCATTTGATGTCGATTACGACTTACCTTTCACCTTAATTTGAAAGCCGATGGCGATGTATTTTTGGAACTATCTTAGGCTTATACAAAGCCAAGTAATATTTAAAATTAATTAGCCTATTAGCTGAGCCAGCGTAGTAAGTAAGTAAGTAAGTAAGCCTATAGTAAAGAGTTATATAATGCATCAAGAAAGTCATAAAATTAATTGGTGGAGCCACTGCCGCTTACGTCATAGAGTATGGTAGCTCCCATCCATAACTAATATTATTATAATCGCACGAAAGTAACTCTGTATGTCTGTCTGTCTGCTACTCTTTCACGCCAAAACTACTCAACGGATTTAAATTTAATTTGGGTATACAGATAATCTAGACCCTGAGCAAAGGACATAGGCTACTTTTGTATTGCAACAAAGGTGGTTGTAAGGGGTGAAAGGGGGGTAAAAAGTTACTTTTCCCACGGGCCGGGAAGTCCCGGGCGGTCCGCTAGTTTGTTATAATACTTATAATACTATGGAACTCCGTAGTAGTTCCTCAAGAATACCTACATTTCATGACTTTAGCTAGACTATAGCGCCTCGGCTGTGACTGACTGACCGATCTATCAACGCACCGCCGAAACTACCTACTGGACCTAATATCATGTTGAAACATTGACTACCTACTGGACCTAATATCATGTTGAAACATTGGTAGTTTTTATTAAGTAGGCGGACACTAAAAACGGATTGACAAATTCTAAAGGGGTGAACGACGGATTAATTTTAGTATCAAAGTGCCTCAATTAAAAGAAATGGATTATGTTTTTTTATGAAAAACTAGTGGCCCGCCCTCACTTCGCTTCGGGACCATAATTCAGAAATGAACCAATAGATGGCGCTGTGTCCAATTACATCGCGCAAGCGTTTCGTGTTTTCGGTTTACCTATAGGCCTTGTCGTTGTCTATTGAAGTTATCTCTTTATAAATAGTATAGATATAGAAGATAGATAGGTATAGAAGATAAAAATTGTTTCAGCTTTTTTTTAATAATAACTTGTCAACTTTGTTCCCAGGTTGTGGAGATCCTAAACGACTTGTACACGTGTTGCGACTCCATCATATCCTACTACAACGTCTATAAGGTAAGTACGATAACTTTTTTATGGCGACAAACAAGAAAGCCGATCACTTGATGGTAAGTAATCACCGCCGCCCATGAACATCTGCGATATAAGAGAGGTCGCTGATGCGCTGCCATCTTTTTAGAAAGCAGTAGGTACGCTCGTCTCTTAAAGATCCTTAAGTCGTTGCCGTCGGGAAATACTGCCATTAAATAGTATCAGCCTTATTGTCCCACTGCAGAGCATGGGCTTCCATCATAGGAATTAAGTCATCGCTACTATGATGGGATTAGGCTTAAACACCACGCTTGCCTAATGCGGATTGGTGATTTCAAACCAGAGCTGTGTTCGAAAAATTTGTAACATAGATAGATACTTTTGCTCGACCTGGGCCCCTCGATTATGGCCCAGTAGTTAACCCGGTACGTATATTGGTATATACCAGCGTTAAACAAATAACCATATTCCAACTGGTTACCCTCGCCGGTAAAGAACAGGGGACTAACAGGCGTTTTCTACTTCATCATAGGGGTACACTCATAGTACAGGGGATGCCCTAGTTTAAGAAAGACCAGGTTGATTGCTGTGATTGTCTGGCGCATTTATTTATTTATTTATATATTTTATCAGATTTACTTTCTCCTCTCCTCTCAGGTGGAAACCATTGGAGACGCATATATGGTGGTGGGAGGTCTACCCGAAAGGTGCTCGAGACACGCGGCAGAGGTCGCCTCGCTCGCCCTCCACGTCCTCGACGCGGTGCCCAAGATCCGGATGAGACACTTGCCCGCTGCCAGATTACATATCAGGATAGGTTAGTGGTAAAAGTAATAAATTCAAACAACATTCTCAAATATTGACCTGACTCCATACTAAGTAGCTTAAGCACATGTGTTACAGATATCAGACAACAATTACAACTCTATTACAATTTAGATGCTTAAAAACATTGCGTTACAACTTCGCCCGTAAGTCGCAGCCATCTTCCTCGTTTAACCGCAGATCAATTGGAGCGGTCTGGCGTTGGAGCGGTCCAGGCCACCCGAGCTAGGATGGTGGTCCACTATCGACACACTGATTGACTGTCGACAGACCATCGATAATAAAAAAATCCATTGTATCAATAGTCTATCGATAATGTCGATAAGGAAATTTAGGCAATACCTACCTACTATTGATAGTATTGCTCAAAGAAAAAAATCAATATTCAAATAGTTTTAGCCTGTCGATTGTTATCTTTAATAAATGCGCTATGTTCGCTATCATAGTATTAATGCATACCCTCTGTTCCTCTCCTGAATGGTTTTCAAAGTCAACAGTCGATACTTTAGCAACACTAGTCGTCGCCACAAACCCTTTACCATAGATATTTCTAGGGCCTGGTAGAGCCGGCTACTGTACCTGACTGTACGATCACTGAGCAAGTAATCACTATGTACGATGACAAAACAAGTACAAGAAGTAACTTTGTGCAAAATATCGTCCACTAGTGTTTGTTTTGGTAGAAAAACCACGAGTCCCTCATATGTCATTCAATGCCATCTATCATGGAGATATTATTGATACTTTTCTTTTCTGTGTCTTTAACTACTCTATCTAAAACCTAATTACGCTAAAACCTAACTGTTGGTTGCTGCGTCTATTTGTAGTAGCCGTTAGGTAATTGTTACTCTGCGCTTACAGTTTAAATTCTTCTCTTCTTAGGTATTCATAGCGGACAATGCGCAGCTGGGGTAGTCGGGGTCAAAATGCCCCGCTACTGCTTATTCGGGGACACTGTGAATACCGCAGCACGCATGGAGTCGAGTGGCGAGCCCCATCGCATACACGTCAGCAACGATACATACAAGCTGCTGAAACAACATGGCGGCTACCACTTTAAGGAGAGGGGGATCATCAGTATCAAGGTACTTATAGTACAGTACAATACAATAGTCGATGTCAAGGTACAGTAGAATACAGTCGATGTCATGGCACAGTACAATACAATAGTTGATGTTAAGGCACAGTTACAATACAATAGTCGATGTCACGTCACAGTACAGTACCTACAATAATCTGCATAAAGGCACAATGGCTTCAGTACAATAATTTTTATCAAGATATAGCAACGTAAAGACCGAGACCCCATTTGGGATCGTTGAGCCAGCGTAGTCAAGTACAGTATAGTACAATAATCTGCATTAAGGCACAATGCCTACAGTAGAATAATTTACATAAAAATATTGCGACGATAAAACCAAAACCCTTTAATGAATCGTTGAGCCAACGTAGTAAGTAAGCAAGGTTCAGTACCTAAAGTACATTAATCTATTACATATAGCTTTTGCCCGCGACTTCGTTCGCGTGGACTTCAGGTTCGTAGAAACCTCAAAAATTGTAGCCTACGTGTTATTCTGATGTATAAGCTATATTGTGGTAAAGTTTCATTCAAATCCATTCAGTAGTTTTTACGTGAAAGAGTGACAAACATCCATACATCCATACTTACAAACTTTCGCCTTTATAATAGTAATAGGATTATGCAACAGTATAGTATAATAGTAATCTACATCAAAATATAGTAGTATAATCAACGTCAAGACTAGGTGAGTGGATTCTTTTGACCTAAATCAAAATAAATTGAAAAGCAAGTACATTTTTGTCGTCAGGGTAAAGGAGATCTAAAAACATGGTGGTTGGTCGGCGAAGATCACGATAGGAGAACACACTGCTTCTACAAAGCTCGTAAGTATTAACAATATAAGTATTTGTACTTAGGATTGAGTAAAGGTAGCGTTTACCTTAGCTTCAATCTATAAGATGTCTTCATTCGAATATTATTTTTAAGAAATAAGATAGAAATCGGATGAATAGTTGTATAACCCAAAGAGTGTCTTTTCCTTCTACCTTAACTATTGGTTTCGCAGAACCAGTTTTGGACCAAACGGGAAGCAGACAGGAGAACAACGACGAGCCCTGGTGGAGTCCACAAAGGTCGATCGTGAATATACGAGATCGAGCTCGTCTCTCGTGCGGAGGCTCCCTGGGCCCCGGCTCAGCCTTGTCATCCCCAGGGCCCCCCGCTTGCGCCTGCTTCGTACCCCCTAGGGACCACCACTCCGCCCCGGTCGTGTCCTTCTGTGATGACTGACGCTAACCAGACATTCACACACTCCATTACTTCTGGATCAAGGACAGTGATGGATCATTGAAATCAGAGGATGAATGCGCAAGCGAGATTATGATGCCAAGGTATAAGATAGATAATGTATATTTGGATGATTTTACAAATTCTTATAGGGTGATCTATGAGTGTGAGATTAGGGAATCAGATTTTAAAGAAGAAACTGAGAAGCGGGCCAAGGGGCTAGCGGCTTTACAAAGACTGTACTGTATAGATTACGATTTTTGGCTGTAAGTATACGAATCTCAATTTAAATAAAATTCTTTGAAGGAAAGTATTGTAAAAGTTACGCGGAATCTTCGGGATTAAGATTTAGTAGTTATGGAAACCAATGATTGGAGACTTCTTAGAATTGAATATTTAAGAAAATCTTGTTACGTATTTACTAAGGGATACAATTGGTAACTATTTAATTAGGTATAAGAGAAAGTACTCTGTACCTTATCGTATTTTAATAGTGATTGGGCTTATGAAAATGTATAGCCAAATGAAAAGGGGCATGGAGAAGAATACATAGTTTGAATACAATAAGTATCGTGTAAAGTGGAATTTTTAAATTTGTTTTATTTGGAATCCTTTTGGATAAATGTTACTGTCTTTGAATGTACCTACTTACTCTCCTATATTCTGATTCATAATCATGTAAAGTAAACTGACAGATGTCAATCTGTCATCCCCATACATTATCACTTAATTTGACACATGCAAAATGTCAAATTGCATAGAAACTTGTCATTTTCATCTGTCAGTTTACTTTACATGATTATGAATCAGAGTATAAGAACTTATCGACTTTCAATGAAATATAATTATAACACCTATGTACTTGATTTAGTACCTTTGTATGCGTGAGGCTGTCCGTTAAAAAAGCTAACCAATTCAACAAACTGACAAATTAGGTAGAATATTCTCTTGGAAAACTAAATTCCGTCCAAAAATGTCAAATAGCTAATCTATCTAAAAACCTATTTATTCCGTATGTTGTATGTATGTACCAACGACTTGTCAATTTCATAATATTTTGCTACTATGGACAGTCGAATTGAAAGGAAATGTAGCTTAGATAGGGTCTAATGAAAGTAATTCAGGGTTTTAAAATCTATAAGGGTTCCGTTTTTTGCCATTTCATTACGGAATACCAAAAACAACGTTTCTTCGTTCACCGATCCCTTCTCCAAAACTAAACCTTTGAAATACCTACTTTTTGTATCAAATTCTGTTTTTGTTTGTATTTTTTTTATAATGTTGTCAATTTGTTTTCTGGACGTTAAAAACATGTCCGGAAAAGATTTTATCCTTTTAGATATCTAATGAATGTATTTATTAATAGAAAAAAAAACGGTACCTGGACATGCTTACAGTTGCCATAGATATTCAGGGACAAAAACATTACTCTCCCGGCAGTTTACAGGGATCAAGGATCTATTTTTGTATTATAGTGAGGTTCGTTATGGAAAAATTTAAAATTGATAATTTCTTGAAATAATTATTTTTAGAACGCCCCGTTGCATTTGTCCAGTGGTTTAAGTACACCGGACCCGGTTCGTGATCTGGGATCCCGGATCGAGCAAAAAGTATGTTACAAATTTTTCGAACATAGCTCGGATTTGTGACCAACCGAATTAGGCAAGCGTGGTGATTAGGCCTAATCCCATCTTAGTAGCGATGAATTGATTTCTATGATGGAGGTCTTTGCCCTGCAGTGGAATAGTAGGATAAAGGCTAATACTTAACTATGTAATGGTTGTAGCAGACTAGGTAAAAATAACAAACTTAGTACCAAAGTTTTACCCACTGTTACCAAACGGAGACAAAATTTTAATAAATAAATAAATTGACAAAATGATTTTGTATAGAAGTGCCCGTTTCTTGATGTCTAAGGTCTCGTTCAGACACGGCGGGAACCGCGCGATTAAATAATCGCATGGAAATCGCGCGGGTCTTATTTATATGAGTTAGTTAGTAATCGTTCAGACATAACCGCGCGGTTAATCAAGCCGCGCGGTTACCGCAACCCAACCGCCAGAAAATAGAATCGCGCTGCTCCCGCGCGTTTCTATTACTATGGAGTCTTTACTTCGCGTTCAGTTGCGTTGCGGATACCGCGCGGTGAGCACGTCACTGTTCGTGAATTCGCCATGGATCGTTTCGAGACTGAACTATTTATTGATGAGGTGGAGAAGAGACCTGCAATATGGGACATTCAGTGTGATGATTACCATACATTCTTAATTTGGGATATAATGTTACGAACTGACCATGTACTAGTCGGTCACGTAATATTGGATGCACCCAATACCGCCTTTTTCTTTTCTTTTTTTAAGGAGCAACCACAGTAAACACACCTTCTTCGTCGACCTCCATTTTGAAACTGACGTCGCTATTGTTTATTCATATCTTTAGCAAGTAATACATACATAAGTAGGCAAGTAGGTACGTACTTAATTAAAGGACCAAATAATATCACGTTTACTTAGAGAAAAGTAAAATCTATTTTGGATTTAAATTGGAGGTTCAATAATTACCCAAAAAATATTCATACGTAAGTAATTAAACGGCCTCTTTACTAAAGACATTTATTGATAGGAAAATTATATACCTAGGTATAATGTATTATATAAAAAACCTGTGTATTTTTAAGTGAGGCGATCTACCTAAGCCATTTTCCAAGACAAAGGTAAACAATGGATTACCTAAGTCTCATTTTTACCTAGCGAGTTAATAAGTAGGTACAAAATAAAAAAGCTATTATTTATTTAATTAACGTCGTAAGACCCAGACAGCAGACACAATACAAAATCAATTGTTTTTGCCTCATATTAGGCTTTTGGGCCGTCAGACGTTTATTAAATAATTTGTAATATAGGTACTGGCTTAGAGTTTCCCAAACTTGCTACATTAGGTGCTCTGTACGATAATGATTTCTTGAAAAGTTCGTGCTAGTCGATGTACTGTTTTTGAGCTACATATCTTAAAGGCGTAGTTTCACAAACATGATCCAACCCACACAATTTCACTTGTGTGTTCGATCCTTTTTGTGAAACTACGTCCTATATTATAATTGTGCGCATACTGTTGTTACAGATAAATACTTATACGGGCTGTTATTGTATCTAGTTTTCAGTCGGTATTTTGTTTTCTTTAAACCTGTTATTAGACTATACAACCAAGCCGATTTTGTTTGTAACCAGTGTTTAATCAACGTGAAAATTATTTTCTTAACATTGATAGGATTTTGAGCAAAACATCCGCGTTTTAAGATTAATGGTACACCGATTTAGGTCCGACACTTGTTTACAATGTTTAGGAAGGAGGAACCTAAAATCTGTAGTCATTAATTAATCAAAATTATTTACCAGCGCGGATCTACCGCTGTAGGCACGGTGGCCCCATAGACTTAGGCTGCGTTTCTACTAAAGCGGAGCAGGGGGCCAATTCTCTGGGGGGAAATTCTCGAGCACTCGACATTGAAGTCGAATTAGAATTTTCTATGGACGAATGACTTATTACAAAACGTGGTCTAACTTTAGTCTCCTTTTTGTAATAAGGGGGAGTGGGTCTCATTAGATCGTCCTCCAACCGATTCAGCTACGGCGGCCGATTTTAACGATCCGCCAAGTACGCCGGACATACTCGTATTATTATTAGATATACCTAGTGTTTGTGTATTTGAACGATCCGCCGTAGGTAAGCAGGATATACTTGTATTACATTATAATGTTTGTGTACGCAAAAACAGTTGCACTCTCAATTCCCTTACCCTCAATTTCGATGGGACACAAACACGACTCAAGAAAGATCGGGCGCAGGATGTAGGATGTATCAAAGCAAAAGTTTTAAGTATCATTGATCCATCCTAAAGACAATAATATTACCTACTTCGTAATTCGGACAATACGTTAAACACGTGGCGTCCCCTGGTTGTTTTCACGTCCATCGTTTTGTCCTTATTTGTTCTTCCATTCTGTTACCCTTGAACCACGAACGCCCAAGCCTAATGTAATCTTTGATGGGCTTTTCATTTTAGGGACCGTTCAATTATTACGTAAGCATCGATGGAGGGGGGGGGTCTTGGCACTGCTTACTTTTGATAAATTCATGAAGAAAAAGTATATTTTTTCGACCATTTTTGCTGACCACGGGGGGAGGGGGGTTAAATTTCCCAAAAAATCTGCTTACGTAATACTTGAATGGTCCCTTACGGAATTCTCAACCGCACTTTTATCCGGGGATAAAGGTTCGGTTGAGATCTCCGTTTTGTTTATCCTTTTAAAACGCGCTGTGCGTCTCTTTTGTTTGAATGAGATAGGTAGGTATATTCTGTCGTTTTCAGATGTATATTCTGTCGGAGCGGTTTCGTTATAACCATGTCTTCGATTTTAATAATTAGTAAAATCTCAGCTCGGATATCAAACCCGGTCATTAAAGATATCTATTGTGTATCTACCTACTAGGTCTTAAGTGGTAAAATTTCAAGAAACATGAATGAACCCCTGTCATACTTTTTGGTTTCATTAAAACCGATAAACAAAAATATAACAAGGTCCAATACAAAAAGTTAGGCTAAGATAATGTACTATCAGCAAAGTTCCCGGTTGACCACTTTTCGACCTTAATACTAAGGCATTAATGTCGAAAATGGTCAGCGCCGGGAACTTTGCTTTGCTTTGTTCAAACTTTGATGCCGACTGTACTTTTAAAATATAGGTAGATAGGTTTTATGGTTAATTTTAGTAAATAATAAATGTGCTAATGATATAGTTATTAAATGTTTATGGTTATTAACTGTTCATAGTGTGATTCAACACGCGTTGATAAAATTAAATGTATTTCTGGAAAGTAATGTATGGTATTTTAATGTTTGGTTGTTGAAAGAACAAATAAATTTGTATGAAAAAGTTTCTAGTTTTTCTTTTAAATAAATTTACACATCTCCTAGATTGACCTGACTCCGTAATAAGTAGCTTAAGCACTTGTGTTACAGATATCAGACAATAGGGGAAACACCAATATAATACATAAACCTACTTAAATACATTGACTACACTCAGACACGGAACAAACACAAGTGTTTATCACGCGAATGTTGGTCCTGGGTGGGGATCGAACCCACCATCTTTGGCGTAAGAGCCAGGGTCAATGCCAAATGCGCCATCAGGCAAATAATGACTGATTTAGTAATATATCATACATTAATGTAGACCCATACAGAAGGGTTAAGGCGACGCGGGTAGGGCACATTAACCACGTTAATTTATTTATAGCTACATATTTATCCGGATTTGTTTCTGAGCTTTGGCGTCTTGCTGGGGATCTCCCCATACTAGCTTTTTCAGGCATGGCGTAGACATAGTAAACGCTATAAAAAAAGCTATTGTGGGGAGGTCGCCGGCGAGTAGCCAACGCTCAAAGGACGCTAGTGTGGTGTCACTTTAAAGAAAACTATCAATTCCAATTCTATATGTTGATTGCATGCTACATGGAGATAAAGATTCACTAGAAGAAAGCATCAACACAAACTACTTACTAACTAATACTAAGGCTACCTGCCCACCGAAGAGGAGCAGAGTGAAATCCGCCAATGGAATGGCATAAAACTATTAGTGGATTTCACTTCGCTTCGCCCCGCTCAGCTTCGATGGACAGGCATAGAACTACCATCTAATAAAAAAAAATAAGCTTATTTATAGTAGTAGAGGTTTGAGATCAAATAAAATAAATGTTTGGACACAATATTTGTTATTATGTCATGAGTTACCTTTAATTTAATTTGATTCTTACATGACTAGACTATGACTAATAAATTATTACTAGTATAAAATCAACAATATTTACCTAGATTATTACTATTTGATTACTTTTTTAACCGTATCCTTAGTTCCATTTCCAAATAAGCTTTCATAGAAGGATCATCTACCATCTTCAAGACTTTATCACTGATCTCAGGCCCTGCATTTTGCATTTTATTTGCTAGCGCTTCAGCCCACACGATGAAAACACAGTTGGAGCAGCCTGTGCGGCAGCAGGCGGTGGGAGGCTCATCGATAGACGCCTGCAAAAGAATCTTATATGTACCGTTGAAAATTATAACATTTCAATGATAAAGAAATAGAAGCCCCGCCTGCGCTGTGTTGCCGAGTGAGCGAGGGTTCTGATGGCCCTATCGGGGGAAAGGGGTCAAAAGGTTGGCAGCGCACTTGTGACTCCACGGGTGTTTCGGGTGTCTATGAGCAGCGGAAATCGCTTACCATCAGCTGATATGAATGTATGCTCGTCTGCCATCTATTAACCTACTAAAAATACAAAAACACACTAAGAACTCACTAAAAGTTCACTGATTCACAGTATAAAATAATTTTAATTACATTTAATGTTATATAATAAAGTTATAGTATTTGATCTTACGTCTTGTGCTATTCTCGCCAACTCTCTTTCTTTTTCTTCCTCAGTAGCTGCTGGAGAATTATTTGTACAGTACGGTTTACATTTTAAGGCCAAAGATTTCGGCGTTTGCTGTTTTAATCTGTAAATAAAAGAAGTTTAAAACATTTGTTTACAATTTCGTGTATCAAACCTCGACAAAACTTTGACCACTTACATGCAAGAGCGTATGAAACTTAATCTAATCATGAATGTATTTTTGAAAACAATAGATGACTTAAAATTTTATATAATCGCTAGTTTCAACATTAAACAACTTATTAAACAAAATTTTAATTAATGTCAGCAAGCAAATTCAAATGTCATTATTGAATTTTTAGGTTACTTTGTGTAGTGTTGTTACTTGTTTGTTTATGTCCATCATCTGTGCCACGATAATGAACTCTAGTGTAAACTAGCTTTAGCCCGCGGCTTCGTTAGCCCCCCCCCCCCACTTCTCTAAAATGGGGGGTTAGAAAGGGCCAAAAAGTAGCCCAAGTTATTATCCATCCCTTCAACTATCTCCACTTAAAAAAATCACGTCAACTCGTCGCTCCGTTTTGCCGTGAAAGAAAGACAAACATACAGACAGACACACTTTCCCACTTATTATATTACTATGGATATTAGATACTATTGCGTCAAGAAGTCGTGCGTGCGTGACAAATGGATGTTTGGAGAGTTATTAAGGTTTCATGTACGCTCAAATAAAAATAAGGCTCAAGTTAACCGTATAGCTGGAGGCATGAAAGTATAGCGATGACCGTTATTTTGCGCACTTGTAAAAAAGAAGACTTTCGATCAAAATTGGTTTCTAGCGCACTCAAGGTCATAACTACACTTTCTTACCTCGGACTATACCTACCCTTTATGACGGAAGTAGTAGTGGCGCCATAATTTATGTTAACATCCTATCTTGTCCGTTATAATTGCCTTGAGATCTCTGCAAGTATATTCTTCTACTATAAAAAAAACTTGGAAAAAAATACCACTGTATTCGTCTCTAATAGTAGTCCTTTAATAAACTATCGACAGTTATATTATCGATATCTAAACAACACTGGTTCATTAGAACATAGACAAAAGACCAGCTATAGAGCATGAATCACCACAGATGTCACAAATACAACATATAAAAATACTGTGTATAAATAAAGCCAGTTGCACACGTATCCGCAAATTACGCGCAAAATCGTGAAGGAGAAGTGTAAATATAATGTTTTCTCAGTTTCGCGTTAATAAAGGATAAATCTTTTGCCTTTCTTCGACAAACAATCGCGATTATCTCTTTGAGGACAAAGAGATAATCGCGATTGTGTTCCGATTCGCGGCCTCTCGCGGTATTTTTTTTCTAGCTATAGACAATTTTCAACCATAGACGAATTAAATGGCTGCGACAACCGGAAGTGTATCGTCCGTCATTTTTGATCTATAGATTTTACAAATTGCTAATTTTTCGTGGATTTGTTTAAACTTTTGGTGCTTTTTTGCCCTCAATAAACTGCGGAATATTTTATTGGCGTTTCACTCAGCGTGAGGCTTTTATTGTAAAGTAAGTATTTTTAATATTCCTTGTATAAATCCTGAATTGAAGCTATAATCTGATAAGCTTCTGGTTGCAATGACGAAGCCGCTTACATATTGTGTTATTGTCGCCGCTATACCGCCTCGCTGTCGCTGAACCTTGTCGGTTAAAAATATCTTCATGTTTCATTTATTAAGTATAATTTTTGCATACTGATTTTCTGACTTGTGATTCACGTAAGGGCGGTTCCTCGCGGCGTGCTTCTTTTTGAATTAAAATCGAAGCGGCTGTTGAAACTTGATATAATAATCAATGGAAATACAGAAGACGTACTTGTGCATCAATTTGTTGACCTTTTGAAATTGCAATGAACTTTTTATCCGCAACCAAAATTAAATTTCGGACCAAAGCCGTAGGGGGTAAAAATATGTTCCAATTTTGATGACTGATGCCTTTTTTAGTTCAAAATGTCTGGGGAACCCGAAGTAGCACGCACTCCTGAGGAGGAGGAAGCGGAAGAGGAAATCAAGTCGACCTACAAGCCTCCACCCGAGAAGACTATTGAGGAGATTCTGGCGGCTGACCAGGAGGACGAATCGCTCCGAAAATACAAGGAGGCGTTGCTAGGACAAGCGCAGAGCGGGACTGTTGTTGTTGGTATGTGCACAATGCAGTATTTTTAATGTTATAATAAACACCCCAAAGTTCAATATTACCAAAGTTGTTGAAAGAGGTGCGTTATTACATTGTCTTCTAGATGACTAATGTTCACTTCACTTGGCATTCATGGGTTTTAGGATCTGTATAAAAACAAAATCTATATTGTCTATTATTTGTTCAGGCACACAGTCTAGTATCTCAATCAAGTTTATTCAAGTGGTTTTAGCTAGGCTTCTTCTATCTGTTTTAATGATCAGGTGAAAATTCATCATGCATAATTTCTATTCATGTCTCACTGGTCATTGTCCAAATAATAATCCCCTCCCCTCCATATGTATGTATGTAAATAATAGTCTGTGCACTATGAAAATACCTACTATAAAATATTTATCTTGTCTTTTGAAAGTCTATAGTATGAATTATTTACAATAACCTACTCAAAATAACAACTGAATGAATGTATTCCATTCTAGATATCAACAACATTCAGTATTATCGGTACATAGTATCCCATGATTTATTCACAATTCAATTGGTTTTGTAAATGCAACTTCTAGAATAGTTCAATCAACTTACCATCGGATATTGTTTGTTAACACACTCACCGTTATCATTATCAGTATAATCACTAGCTATCGTGGTGTCACTGATATTGTACGATAACAGCAATAGAGATAGCTGCGAAGTCAGAATAATCTGTAGGCCATTTTAATTATTTTGCTTTTTGGGCATTTTATCTTGTTTACATGGAATTGGTGCTTTATCAGTTATCACGTCATGCTCTCTCATTTGTTTAATATAGGTGTGTTTCTAATATACCTGTATCATGAAATGAAAATTCATCCCTGACCTCACATACCCTTAAGAGGGGTACAATATAGGTAACTTAGAATGTATTTGATTCTCATCTATCATCTATAGAGATCTATGAAGTCAAGAGAAACCCCACTATGATATCGATCAATGTATATAAGATGTGAAGATGTCTTTGTCTAGGTAGGTTATGTACATTTAGATAATAAATACCCCTAATAAGTTGATACAATATCCTCTTTTTCCTATAGATACTAATGACCCTCGCAAAGTCATAGTGAAGAAGCTGGCCCTGTGTGTGGTGGACCGGGATGATGTTGAGCTGGACCTTAGCGGGGACCTGACTGATCTTAAGAAACAGGTATGAACTGTCTTTAATACATTCTATCATCGTACTAGACTAGAATGAGATGGAAGTTGGAAAAAAATCAGGGATGTTAACTCCATAACTATAAACGAAACTATTGGATATACGATATAAAACATGTCTGTATCAATTTCCGAAATATATACAAGTTTTGGATAATATTGGATTGGGACAGCCTAATAGAGACCCATAACTTTTCTTCCGTTGACTTATCGTATCTCCGTATGGCTCCAAAAGTAAAGTACAATTTTTAAATTTTTTCTAACATTTTGATGTTATCATATCCTGTTGATTTAATTTCGTTATTCACTACAGTTATGTCTCGTAAACTCATACGTAACTTTATCGCTAAAGCTAATCTATGACCCGATTTGTCCTGTAGCCGAATATGGTATGATTACACTAGTTTTGCTACTGCATTTATCACTGGGTTTTCCCACAGTTCTTTTTCAAGCGTTGGACGCTACATTTTAACTGGCTCTGACTCTGTCTATACCATTGATTTTCCCTTTAACCTTGTTGAGTCGCTTGTGCTGTGGTGTTTCACGCCCCATTTGGGGAGAAGTGACATTGAGATGGGCCAAAGGCACAGACTTTGTAGGGAGTGAAGAAACGCACCGGGGAAAGAGCCCTTAGCAAGTACCTGGTGAGCGTCTCGCAAGATTCGGTCCATATGCCGAGACGGTAGGAAGGACCATGGGCTGGTGGAGGGACCTGTGTCTTTCCCTTTAAACCTAATGTAGCATTTCACATAAATCTATGTCTGTACCATTTATAAAGAAGTAAATTTTGTCACTCTCTCGACGAAACAGCGCAGGCGCTGCTTCACGCCGGTCTTCAGTGAGACCGTGCTATCACTCCGGTCAAGCCGGCCCATTCATGCCGAAGCGTGGCTCTCCCACGGTAAAACTACGTTTGTGACAGGTGCAGTAAACTATGCATCATTACACCATCAGCGGATGGCCCATAAAGCGACGTTCGTAATTAGCAGCGACGCGTAGAAATGGCGGCGTGCCAGGAAGCCGTATACAGGGGGCGGAGAAAACTCTTTGATTTTTGTACACCTGTGACTTGGCCACCTGTTGGTCGGATGTGGCCGTGACCTAACGTGGGATCTAATAGGGCTGGCGATGTTAAAACTTCATTCATTCATCTATCATTTAATAACTTTTCTCTATTTTTCAAGAAAGACAGAAAGAAGTACTTATTCGTTTTTGTGAACTTTGTGAGGTTTAGAAGGCAGACTTTCTGCCACGCACCTCCTCATTGTGGAATCAACTTCCCGCAGTGGTATTTCCGAACCGGTACGACATTCAAATCTTCAAGAAACGAGCCTATACCTTCCTAAAAGGCCGGCAACGCATCCGTACTCCTTCTGGTGTAGCTGATGTCCACGGGCGGCGGTGATCACTTACCAATCAGGTGACCCGCTTGCTCGTTTGCCTTCCTATAATATATAAAAAAAAAAATTGAAAAAGTGTTGTCCTTTTTAACTTACCCCCTCTCTCATGTCGTTTCGAACTTTCGAGATTTAATTTTTCTATTGGTTCAAACCTTTTCCAAAAGATGACACTGGGAGTCTATTGCTTCGCTATCTTGCTTAAGATTTTTCGGTTTTTGTATAAGGTTTATCGGTGAATAAACTATTTCCCCTTTATTTCAAAAAATAGATTAAGTTAGTCTTGCTTTATAAAATACTAGCGGCCGCCCGCGACTTCGTCCGCGTGGAAAAGTAACTTTTTACCCCCCCTTTTAACCCCTTATAACCCCCTAATATTATTATGTTGATTAGTAGTGGGCGTTAATAGTTATAACCATTAAATTAACACGATAAAAAAAAAATACCCATTAACAATGTTAAGAAAAATTCCCGTAAAAAGCTAAATTTCACTTTTCGTAATTCTTTATGTAGCTTCTTGCACTACAGCATCACCTAGTGGATTCGTGCGGAATCATGTACCAATAAGCGCGTATTTATTTTTTGCTAATATGGCGCCGAAGGAATGCGACGATGCGACGAAACTCAGATAGATGGCACCAATGGCGCGGTAGTATTAAAACTGTTAAAAACTGTGTTTACGGAGTGAGAGAAAATGACGTCTATTACAACATAATATGGTTCATTATTGTCCGAGAGAAAAATTAACTGAAATAAGTTAATGTTTAATTCGTCTAGTGGTGTGTTAAATTTAGTGATTTGGTATTTTTTATTGAATGAGCTAAAAATAACCTTTGGGTGAATTAACTTATTCGTGAGTTGGTATTTTATCGTTTATGCGAAAAAAATACGTTTTGTGAAATTAACTGATTTCGTGTAGTTTGTTAAAATTACGTTTTGTTAAAATTACGTTTGTTAAAATTATTGAATCCGAATTTGCTTTCATGCGTCGGTATTTATTTCAGTAACAGAATTATGTTGTTTCGTGAGATTCTGATGAATATGTGGTTTCGTAAGATTTTTAAAAACTGTTGTTTCGTAATATTTGTTTTGTTTTGAACTTTACTTGAAAAGTACCTAATTGAACTTAGGAGTCTGTGAAAATAATTATTAGTGGTGGGTGCGAGGGGGAGGGGGGGGAGGGGGAGAGGGGTTGTGAGGGGGGTAGGGGGGTGAGGGGGGGTGAGTGGGGGGTGATACCGGAAGATAGGAAAAAGTTTTTTTTTTTTTTTGCTCGACTTGGCGGGAGCACTTGCCGTACTGCATACTAAAGTTATAACAAATAACAGTTAAGATAGCCGGTTATTTTTAATTAGCATTAACTATTCACATGTTAACAAAAATAACATTTAATCCCAAGTCTAATGTTGATAGCCTATAGCCTTCCTCGATAAATGGACTATCCAACAAAAAAGAATTATTCAAATCGCACCAGTAGTTTCGGAGATTAGCGCGTTCAAACAAACAAACAAACAAACAAACAAACAAACAAACAAACAAACTCTTCAGCTTATTATATTAGTATAGATTCATCCAAGACTATCTTTAAGCTGCGCTGAAGCGGAGCGGAGTTTTGATGCAATTCTATTGGTGGTGGTACTACTCTGCTTAAGATGTAATAAGGGGGTGTAAATTTAGATAAGTTTAAAATAAAAATCATGGTGTTTTTGACATTTCACATCAATCATCTAGGCTCAAATTAGGACTTTGAATAAGTACTAGATGACGATAACCGTGGGCGATTTCCAGTACACCCAGATCAGACAATAAAATAAAAACAGTTTTTCTAAATCGACCTTCCACGCTTGGGCGAATCAGCCTCCGCGCCATCGAGGTCGCCAAATAGTAGGTAATCTAAATTCCTCAAGCGTGTTTAAGGCTCAAAAACAAGTATTGAGTATTTCTAATACCTCTCGATGATCCTTTATCCACAAGTTTGATATTCAATAACACATTCTCCGATATCAAGGTCAGTTAAAGCCGACATTCTGAGTTCACTTTTTTATGTGGTAGGTGGCAGACGAGCAGACGGATCACCAAATGGTAAGCGATTGCTGCCGCCTATAGACACCTGCAACGACAGGCACAAGTGCATTGCCAACCTTAAACCCCCTTTCCCCCTAATTGAGCCTACGGTACCCTCACTCACTCGACAAAACAAAGCGCAGGCGCTGCTTCCCGCCGGTCTTCTGTGAGGCCATGGTATCACTCCGGTCGACTCATTCATGCTTATGCGTGACTCTTCCACAACTGTTTTACTAATTAATTTTAATTTTGGGCCACAACTGTGTATAAAAACCGATTGGGAAACAATTTTCTTCCTAAAGTTATGTCTATATTATGTACTTTGTTTTGGTACGAATGTGTTTGTTTTTTTAAAACGTTTAAAATAATTCTGACTCAATGTCTACACAAATAAAAAACGAAACGTACGATTGATCCGATGGTGCATTGGTAAGGGATGGTGCATTTTTTTATTTGTAACTTGTCAGTCGCCCTCACTTCGTTCGTTTCGGGCCAGTAGTTCCACTATCTACCAATTAAATAGATGACGATAGAAGTAGATTGCGTTTCGCGTTTCGCGCTTAGTTTTCGGTTTGTATGTCACCGCAAAATAGTCCAAATCGTAGTTTGATCAACTTCCAGAATTCTAATCCTTACTAATATTATAAATGCGAAAGTAACTCTGTTTGTCTGTCTGTTATTCTTTGATGACAATACTACTGTACGAATTTTAATATTTGGTATACAGATGGTCCTAGAACCTGAGAAAGGACATATGCTACTTTTTTATTGTGAATAGGTGGTTGTAGCGGGTATATATTAAGCCGGTGGATGATTTTGGGATTGGGTGTCTATTTCCCTGGACAAACGTTGTAATAAGTATTTGTGTTCCTCAGTCTCTCCCTGTTATGATTTATTAAATGGTCAAGTGTGGTAGTGAAACTAATATTTGTGACTACTTACTTTCTGTCTGGTTCTGTTCATGTTTATGAGATATAATAAGATAGTGCTAAACAGGTGCTATGCCATTATCACACTTCTCTACAATGCTCTATCATAGTACACGCCAGAGTGATTGATAAATTCAATGATACGAAGCCCCATAAAATCGCAATAAGAACCGATAACGCTGCGCTGGCAAATTGCCAACTCGCCTTATGATACAGGATGTTGTCACAGTAAGAATATAGAAGGAATAGGGTATTTTACTGTCGTTGAAATATCGACATCCGATACCTAGACTTGATAATTTGCTGTATAAGTGTACGATTTTTGAAGAAACATTTTTAAAAGTTTGGATACAAGTTTGAAATATTAGTTTCTTAGTCTTCTTCTATACTAATATAATAAAGCTGAAGAGTTGTTTGTTTGTTTGTTTGTTTGTTTGTTTGTTTGTTTGAACGCGCTAATCTCCGAAACTACTGGTGCGATTTGAATAATTCTTTTTTTGTTGGATAGTCCATTTATCGAGGAAGGCTATAGGCTATCAACATAATATTAAGGGGGTTGTAAGGGGTTAAAAGGGGGGTAAAAAGTTACTTTTCCACTAGTATTGAGATCTTCCATTCTTATGACCTAGATATCGGTTTTTTTGTTGTTGTCACTTTTTGTGCAATAAAGAATATCTATCGATCAATAGATTCAGTCATATCTATCTTATCTATCATAGACACGTAGATATACTTCAACAATTCGGCCGCATTATTGCATCGACTCTAGCATGAATGATTTACGCGCAGACAAGTATAGTTCACTGCACGATCTAAATACTAGTTGAATGGCGCTGGAATTAAACTCATGTCGTCGTTATTTGTGTTTGCTTGCACGCGATGCCGAATGCAACCTTATGCCTATGGAAATAAGGTGAAAATAAGGCAATGGCCACACGTGTGATACGACAGGTCTGACGTAGGAGTGGATTAGTGCGATGAGTTGACGCATATCGCTGAACGTAAGTCTGGAAATGAAACGAGAAATCGAGAAGCACGGTAGCGTGCTGGCCAAGTTTGTGAGGAAAGCACGTGACACAGAGGTATTCAAAAATCGCACTTTGCTTTCTATCTGGTTTGATGAAGCCATATTAATGAGACCCCGTTTGATTTAAAATAGTATCTTAATAAGCTCTAAACTCCCTATTTAAAGTAAAGTTAAAATCAAATTTTAGTAGCCTCATAATTATTATATCATTAAGCCCTATGTAGTAGTACCCCCAAAGTTATAATACAATTTCAGGAGTTTCAGAATTATATCATTACTCTTTTTGCCCCTTTATGAGGGAAGAGTTTTCGAAAATCTCGTATTCATCGGTGTTTCCAATACATGCTTTATAATGCACTAGCGGCCGCCCGCGACTCCGTCCGCGTGGAAAAGTAACTTTTTACCCCCCTTTCAACCCCTTACAACCCCCTTTTCGCAATAAAAAGTAGCTTATGTCCTTTCTCAGGGTCTAGATTATCTGTATACCAAATTTCATTTAAATCCGTTGAGTAGTTTTGGCGTGAAAGAGTAGCAGACAGACAGACAGACAGAGTTACTTTCGCATTTATAATATTAGTGTGGATTAAGAAAGTCATGAAATTAATGATGGCGTCCCTCCCGCTTACGTAATAAAGTATGGTAGTCCCATTGGTTGGGCACTCCATAACAGTTCCTCAAGAATAATTTCACGACTTTATTGACAGAGAATAACTCCGTTATCATCTTTATTGGTCATCATTAATCTAGTTTCTGTGTCTTAAGATTTTTTTTAACTTGGCCCACCACTTCACTGTAACAATTTTGTTGGACTAATATTTTGTCATGTTCGCATTCTGCTAGTACCTAAATAACGGCGTGTTGCACAACCTCAGACACATGGGTAGCGTTGTAGAAGGGTGTCCATCTACGCGTTGATGGGCGGGCAACGTTGCTAAATTTTTTTGGAGAAAGTGGGATTTCGAGGCTATTTGAGTAAAAATTGAGATTTTATTTGTACCTAAAAGTATTTTTTTTCTTCCATTACATCATAAAAAGTTCAAAGCTCCGTATATCAGGACACTTCTCCTGTCCTAGTATATGCCCAAAAAGCGGGACTTCTATTATAAAAAGGATTATAGAAGGACTTATAATGAGTCCTTTTATCGCATCAGCGACTTCTCTGATCTCGCAGATGTTTATGGGTGGCAGTGATTACTAACCAGCAAGTGACCCGCTTGCTCGTTTGCCGCCTCTAGTATAATATAAAAAAAACTTACTTTCTTTCTTCTTATAAAAAGCTGTGCTAGGAGTGGTCCTATGCCGCATTGGATAATTTTGGCCCAAAAAGAGGCACAATCCTGCCAAAAACGGGACGTCTGGTAACGCTGGTACCCATGTATCATTTGACGGTGAATCAGAAATGTAAACTATTACGCGATTCTGTGTAAGAATCTGACGCATCTCCAAATGTTACATGACGTCGTATCTTCTAAATCTATTTGTTACCGGCAATCTGTATAATCCGTCATTGCATACAATGCCTAGGTAACGCATTGAACGCCTATAACGTCTGGACACTTACCATTTTTTTAAATATTTTGCCTAGGCATTCTATGTAAATTATTACTTGCGTATAGAAGCGCCATAGAAAACCCCAATTTTTCGCGCCATGAGTTTGTTGTAATTTTGATCAATAAGATCAATTTATTTTATTATATATTCTTTATTAAGCCAAACAATAATGTCGTATTGTATCTCAAAATGATAGGGTTCTCAAAATCCTTACGTAGTTTGTGACGTAAGTTGAGACACGAGACTTTGTTGTGCCTAAAGATTATAAAAATCCGATTATACAAAAAAAATCTTGACAAATTAGTCATTATCACCTATGATTTGCATTTCATTCATTATAATGTCAATTAATAAATAAAAGTAAAAATGTCGCAGTATGGCTGTCCTAGGCATTATTTATGCTGCAGCCCCATCGTATAATCTGTTGTATTACATTACGGCTAGCTGTTATTATAAACAAGGCCGTATTGCAATGCAAGGGATTAATGATTAGCCGCATTGTCATTGAGATACGTTCCTCAATAAGGCGGCCCTCGTTTTGCCGCATCGCACTACTAAACAAACACTCCGGCTGCGACATAATATACATCGACTAGGCATTGTATGTAATGCCTGAATTATACACATTGCAGGTAACATATAACATGTTTTTCTCTCATCTTCCAGGTGTTCGTGATAAAGGAGGGTGTACAATACAGGATAAGGATCGACTTCATCGTGCAGCGCGAGATCGTGCACGGGCTCAAGTACGTCCAGAAGACGTACCGGCTAGGCGTCCCAGGTAAACAATGATTATCAGACATTTTAAGAAATCCGCGGTCGCGGGAGTCCCTTGGATGCGGGTGGCATAGGACCGATCTGTGTGGATAACTTTGGGGAAGGCCTATGTCCAGCAGTGGACGCTATTGGCTGAAATGATGATGATGATGACTATAAGATAAATAAATAAATCTTCAAACTTAACGATCAGCCACGAACACAGGACATATCGATACATATCGCAAACTCAGGTACACTTTCTATTCCCATACTCTCCTAATAGGGTAGTTGACTAATATCGATGTAGTAAAAAATATTGATACTTTACCAAAATATTGGTAAATAAGAACCAATAGCCTACATTTTCAGTTAAAAATATAACGTCTAGCTGGTTTTGTGAGCATTCAAAGTTCATGGGCAAGTCCATTTTTAAAGTTTATATATTATAAAAATAATTATATCATTGAACTCCAGCTATACACTCTCTGTTCCCTTACTTTCCTAATTCGATGGTACACCAGTGTGACACGACTGAAGAGAAGTCGGCAGGACCAACATCTTATCGTGTTTGCCGAAGTACGACCGACTTATTGAGGCATTGACTTATTAAAAAAAGTGTCCCAAAAATGTGTGTTTGGCTTGACGAAACATTTTTTCTGAGAATGATCAAAGTTCGGGAAATTTTTCACTTTGCTGGGAGTCCGGAGGTAAAGATTTTAAAGAAAGAAACTAAAATTTCGCCACGATTCCATTGTATTCATTTATTATTACGTATTTTTTGTAATGGTTGATGTATGACATTTTTAGTATAAAGTAAAATCAGAATAACTGTACTATATTTTCCCTATACGTTGTTGATAAGACTATTGATGGCCTATTATTTATTTTTCCTGCTTCCTGTGGATGGATAGTTCCCGGTATGTAGATGTTAGTGATGTATGAGCAGTATCACTCTGGTTACTTGTTTGGCCCGATTTGATCAATCTTTATCCGACGATAAATCTATGGTAAAACGCTGCGATTCGTATGGAATAACAGCCTTATACAATAGTAGTGGTCGGGATAGTAGTTCTACTGTCTGTCTACTCATAGATGGCGCTGAGCGTTGATTGCAACGCGCTAGTGTTTCGCCTTTTTTGGTTTGTATGTAATGTTTCGATGTTATTTATCTCTTTATAAGGACTGATTTTTCAATGCATGGATAACAGGTTATTCGTCAGATATGGTTTTATACTCCGCAATTGAAAAGTAGTTGTCATTCGTATCTCTCTTGCTTTTACATTGACATTTACTTTGGTTCGTTATTAATTTAACTGACTGATAGTGGCTATCTGAAGATTGAAAAATCAGCCCTAAATAGTATAGAAGATAACTATTGGATAAAGATTGGTCGAATTGCATCTTAGTTAGTTAGTACTCCTAGACTTCATCGTCACTTTCTATCCGGTGCGATTGTGGTCAGGCGTAGGCCTATAGTATAAAAATAATAAAATAAGCACATCATCGGATTATTCATTAGCAAAAACCCTCATTCCTATTCTTGTTACATGGTTAAATGAAACGATAATTCGCATTTTTTTATTTAAATGTAATTTTGGTGTGAATAGGTTTCTTGTATCACATCATGGGCAAATTACTTGCAAATTGTAGTTCGCTATATGGAACTGTGCTGTGGGTAAACCTTATTAGTTTGTGTTCACATTTCAGTTATAGCGTGTATGTGTCAGCATAGCTCATATGTTATGCACAGGCACGCGTGATCGAGGCCGATTCTTATATTCAATAAGAGTCGGTCAGAAGATGTCAGTTGCAAATAGAATTATTAATTAGTTATATAAAATTTCAAGGCTTGAAGGGTACTGAGTTTTCCTTAAATAGATAGAATATAATTTAATTGCGTGGAACGTTGCACATGATTCTGAATGAGTCTGATCTCACATACAAAACAGGTCTTTTTTTATACTATTGGCCCCCATTCGTTTTGGAATATTAATTCCACTGTCTACCAATAGATGGCGCTGGGCGTTGATTGCATCGCGCTAGTTTTTCGCCTTTTCATTTTGTGTATAAGATTTGTCGAATAATTTAGATGTTTTCAACGTTCAAACATATTTAGGCATAATTGATAATTTAAGTCACGAGTTTGCTGGATAAGGGCAACTGGGAAAGCAGCAGCAGCTTTTTAAAGTTCGTATACGTCTCGTGAGAGCGGCAGTTAGAGTTTTTACACAATAAAATCGAATGGTAGAACAACTGGACCGAATATGCCTTCCTAAAGCATTATTCTGTGCAGACAGACATATTTACTTTTGTTTATTAATTGACATTATAAAACGAATTTTGCAAATCATAGATGATAATGACTAATTTGTCAAGATTTTTTCATAATCGGATTTTTATAATCTATAGACACAACAAACAAAGTCTCGTGTCTCAGCTTACGTCACAAACTACGTAAGGATTTTTGAGAAACCTATCTTTTTGAGATACAATACGTCTTTTTTTTGGCTTAGTAAACTTATTATACTTAGGTAATAATTTGCATGTGATGATTACATGTTATGTAAATGCCTAGTACCGATACATAAAATATACTAACTTAAAAAATAAATTAACATGCGGTTCCAACTCCGGATTGGAAAGTTAAGTTTGGACGAGATGATCCGGCAAGAAACTTTTCAGTTACTCTTTTTGATCCCTTTTGAGTTTTTGGAGAGATTTAGAATTCCAGTATAGCATTAGCGTATAACTGACACAATCAAAGTAAAGTTGTATACTAGTATACTGTCCCACTGCAGGGCAAAGGCCTCCATCATAGAAATCAAGTCATCGCTACTACGATGGGATTAGGCTTAATCATCTTCTTACCTAATGCGGATTGGTGTTAACAAACCAGAGCTATGTTCGAAAAATTCGAAACATACTTTTGCTCGACCCGGGAATCGAGAATCCACTCCAAGATCCGGTTGCGGCCCGGTATTTACACCACAAGACCGACGGGGCGTCTAGTATTATAAAATCATCTTCTATGTATACTATTTATAAAGAGATAACTTCTATAGACAACGATAAGGCTTATAGGTAAACCGAAAACACGAAACGATTGCGCGATGTAATTAAACACAGCGCCATCTATTGGTTCATTTCGGAATTACGGTCCCGAAGCGAAGTGAGGGCGGGCCACTAGTTATTATAGTAAATAATGATTCATGATCATTAGTAATGACTAATGATGTTTGAAACGCTCGTCAAACGTGAGTTGGGCGCTAATAGCTGCGACACGAGTCTGACTACTGTTTTTGTATAACTGTGAACTGTTTCAAATAACAATTTGTATTATCATTCCAGTTGACAAGATGACCCACATGGTCGGTTCCTACCCCCCCAAAACGGAGATCCAGTCGTACACGACGCCCCCCGAGGACGCGCCGTCCGGCCTCATGGCGCGCGGCTCCTACACCGTCAACAGCCTGTTCACCGACGACGACAAGAACGTCCATCTCCAGTGGGAGTGGTGCTTTGAAATCAAGAAGGACTGGAAGGATTAAGAGCTTGGCTGTAGGATTGGATTGGGCAAGCACCAGTGCCATATGCAGGTAAATTTATGACATCATCGTACCTCTTGTAATAGCGGGAGAGCCACGCTTCGGCATAAATGGGCCGGCTCGACCGGAGTGATACCTGAAAACCGGCGTGAAGCAGGTCCTGTGCTGTATTTAGCCGAGTGAGTGAGGGTACCGGAGGCCTACCCGGGAGGGAAGGGGATAAAAGGTTAGGCAGCGCATTTGTGACTCCACTGGTGTTGCAGGTGACCATGGGCGGCGGCAATTGCTTACCATCAGGTGATCCGCCTGCTCGTCTGCTACCTATCACATAAAAAAGGAGCTAATCCGCTAGGCGTAGGTAATGTTAGACTGAGGTCAAAATTCAACGTTATTAGTTGTTTAGCGAAATTTTGACAGCTCAAATCAAAAATAACCAATCTTTGTGGAGACTGTTTGATAGAACTCAGTTGTATAGCATACATTTATGTACTTACATCTCCGTAATCCAGGAGTGCATGCTCGGATTAAAACCACGCCCTCTTACCTGTGCGTTCATAACCACTGAGTTATTCTTATAGAATATAGTGGCCCGCCCTCACTTCGCTTCGGGACCGTAATTCAGAAATGAACCAATAGATGGCGCTGTGTCCAATTACATCGCGCAAGCGTTTCGTGTTTTCGGTTTACCTATAAGCCTAGTCGTTGTCTACAGAAGTTATCTCTTTATAAATAGTATAGATAGATTAAATCAAACGTCTTATATTAACAATAAATACAAGTCCTTTAGAAATTAAAAAATAATAACTTCTTTCCTTTTCAGGTGATACCGTTCGGATCCAGATCTTCCGTTTGCTGCCGTTGACTGGGTGGAAGTTTTGATTTCTAAATATTCGCGACTTACATTGACACAACATAAGCCCATCATTCATCTGGGGGCATCAAGTTAAGCAAAAAAATACATCACACAAAGGGATGCAATACTAAGCCAGTGAGAATCTTTTAATGGCTTATATTTAATCAATTTATGTCGCGAATACAATAAATGTGTGACCAATTTGCTTATTAGCACCCTTCTGTCAATACAACATGTAAGTAGATTTTTGTACGACGCTTAAAAAGTCTTGATACATTTACTAATGTGGCATTTATATTTGATACAAATCTAGTTATTGGCAGAAGTGAAATAAACTTGGCTGCACATTTATTTTAAAAACATTAGCGTTTGAAAATAGACTATGTGTTTTTACATAAGTCTTGACATACGATTTTGGATAGTAAAAACGTGATAGTAATGTTAAAGGAAAAAACTAACACTCAGGAAAGTGGTCATATTCTAGGTTTTTTTAATACTATTGCGTTACATGCCTGTCTGTCTCTAAGACCTAACCATCGAGGCGAGCCTCATTAGACGGGCTTATATGCTCACTTTATAAAAATCAAATCCATTAAATCTCATTTCACTCTATATAAAATTAGATACTTAAATCTTTTTAGTGGCATGTAATGCTTCATAAAATTATAAAGAATATCAGACGACTGTTGGGACCCTGTAGTCACAAACTACTATGTAGTGCTGTGACAATAACAGTTAATATATTATTACGCTATAAATGTATAGAAAGGTACGTAATGTGTCCAATCCAGTCTGCTGTGTGTCGGAAATGGTGGCTGACTGATGTATAACGGTGAATTAAATAACTATTGACAAATAGATGTAAGAGTCATTAGATAACCACTACATTTAATTATTATTTACACATTACAAACTCAACTTTTATAGTCTAGAAATCTAGTTCTTTGTATGAAAATGAAATATGTCACATAAAATTCAATATAGTGCTAATCAAAGTATTTACAAACTATTTTAAATATGTTCATTATGTAAGTTGTAGCAATATTACTTTTTAAAATGTTTACGCGCTAGTGGTTATACAATCTAAATGTTAGAGTGTATATTTCTATAATTTAGAATAAGTTTAAGTAAACACAGTGGTTCTATGCGAGAGTGATAAAAACTATCAAGATCAGTTTGTTGTAGTTTGTTATCCAGGCAATGTGTCAAGGCAATGTATTCCTTATTTCTTTAAGGGTGAGGTTTAATTTTCAAGATTATGGACAGTATGCACAATAGGATTAAATAGTTTTAATGCTGTGAGTCAAAATCAGGTATGCGACGGTTACCATTCCTTCGGCTATTGGATTTTTGGTTTCGGTCACGCTTACAGGTTTCCAGTGAACGTCGAGTTTTAGCTCGTGTGTGATACATTTGCTGATGCTTCTGTACACGCATTAAGATGTAAGAGTCGTGTAGATGGAGTGGGGAGTTTCAGCTTTGTCTGTTTACGCCTTAAATGTATGACGCCTGGCGATGGAAGCGGGGAGTTTAGGCCACTCTATTTGCGTTACTCTATTTGATGTGTTTCTCACTCTCGCATATTAGACCGAGCAGATTTCGAGTAGTCAGCCCACTATTGATAAGTTCGACACATGATGCTATCATCGTCATTCCTGTAGCATTTGAGCCAAGCTGATTCGTGACGCTTAGTAGATATTAAATTCCTTTTCTTTTACTTTTTGTTCCGCTGAATGAGCGATGTCAACAAAATCAATGTAAGTACCAAAATCTAGTATTAAAAAGTATATAAGGGTATCGGTGCACCAAATAAAAGAAAAAATCTATTTTTAATATTTCACATATTGCTTCTGAACAGTGGCGGAACGTGGCAATAATATTGAAAAGTATTAGTATTCGAGTTTTGCTGTCCCTTGTATAAATAGTCTAAGCGGCTACAAAGTACATGTATGTATGTTACACGAGGAATACTCAGAAGGGCTGTAGTTGTGTGGATGTTTTACGAGACAGAAAAGGTATATCGTTGTAACTTGCAAGCTATCAAATTATAAAATGTGATTGTTTAAAAACGTAAGAAAATCATGCCGTTGATTTTTAAAGTCATTTGATCGTAAGCACGTGCGATTGCTATCTAATCAATTAAGACAAATGTTAGTTAAAAACTAACATTAAGCTTGATCAAAACATGAAATTTCCGAAAAAATATCTTATCGCCTCGTGAAGTATCCACCTGCTAGAGCGCACTTATCAATGTATGATAACTGCATTTATGGCTGGCCAGGGCTTTGGCGCGGGGGGAAGGCTCACGGGTGGTGTTACCACAGAGAGTTAGATTTGCTTGCCAAAAAGTGTTGGCAACTTTTAAACAATAAACTACCAAACTCTGCATTTATTAGCAAGTTTTTGAGTTGGTTTGAAGAGTCACAATGTAATTCTGTGAAACTATACAAAACTACGTTTGCGTTTACTCGCACTAGTACTCGGCGCCAGATGGCTTCGTTAAATAGCATCTATACATCGTGGTTTTACTCTTAACAAAGAAGCAAATTAATAAATCATTACAGGATTATACACAATTATAATAAAATATTGAATCCCAACGCCATCTATTGGGCTAATAGCAAAATAAAGTCACGAAATAATGCATCGTTTGGAGGACGAGTCACTAGTGTGAAATAAGTGATACCTACGTATTTGCTTGTATACGTGCAAAATTGAAAACGTGGAAAATTAAGATCTCGGTACTCACGTGCACAAATGTACAGAAAGAAACTCATTAAGATACCTCAAAAGTCAATGTTATAGGTGGGCTTTGCAGAATTAACTCTCTGTGGGACATTGTTTCCGTGAGAAGAGGTGCTTCAGTGAACATTCACTGGTGCTCTCGTTTTAATCTAATGTAAGGCTTCCCTTTTATAAAAATTATTAGATTAGTAACCCCTTTTTGAATAATAAATTTTTCACGTTGGTCAGTAAAGGAAGATTCTGATGGAACTCTTGTAATTGAAGTATAATGTTTCACATTTTTGGGTTTAGTTTTTAATTATGTATATTTTCGTGCTATATTTTATAAAAATATTGATTTATTTGTTAATAATACAGTAATTAATGATTTTATAATGTCAATAGATGTGTAAAGTTTTATGCATTGTAATAGTTTGGCCAAAAATAAAGCTTATTTATTCAATACAACTTTTTTATTTCATTTAAGTACTCAATTATTATTTATAATGCATCAAGAAAGTCATGAAATTATTTGATGGCGCGGATAGAGTATAGTAGCCCCTTTGGTTAAAATATACTATCATAATATGGAACTCCGCAATAGTTCCTAAAGACTAAATTTCACGACTTTGTATATGTAACCCGAAAAGAACGCTAGTGCGTTGTAATCGACACTCGGCGCCATCTATAGGCAAAGATTAAAACTACAACAAAAATAACTACATGTTATACTATCCGTGCGGATAAAAATGGGATTCAGAAATGGCCGCGAATATATTTACTACTCGCTCGCACAGTATTTGCGTGTATACTGCAAATAGTAGCGAGAAGTGAAATTCGCCGCCATTTCTGATCCATTCTTTATCCCCACGGATAGTATGTCCCGAAACGAAGTGAGGGGACATAGTCAACTAGGGGCCCAGTGATGCAATAATAAGGGTTATTATTTATTCCATGATCTCTTCAAGATTGACGTCATACACCCTGCTGGAGACTATCCTGGCTTGCTCTGCGGTCTTCTTCAGGGCTATCATGACGTGCTGGTCGGTCTTATGCGAGGGACAGAACGCGGTCAGCCGCGCCGGGACATAGTCGCTGTGCATTAGCATGAGAGGCATCGCTACTGACATGCAGCCGCTTTCTGGAAGGAAGGTTACGTCGTAAGAATGACGTCACATCATTTTTAATTACTCGCAATAAGCCCTTTCATTTGATACCCATATTGTAGACATGCACTAAAAAAACTAATCTCTGATTCAGTAGTAAACTGTAGTAAAGTAAACTGACAGATGTCAATGTGTCATCCCCATACATTATCACTCAATTTGACACATGCAAAATGTCAAAATGCATAGAAACTTGTCATTTTCATCTGTCAGTTTACTTTACATGATTATGAATCAGAGTTTAGGTCCTCCATCTTGGATGGTCCGCCATATTGGATTAAAAATGACGTCACACAGACATGTATTGTCATCCATGCTTAACGTGTACCTAGGTGACTACAAAATTTCAGCTCAATCGATTGATATCTGCTTCAAAATTGAGTGGCAAGATTCCACTCGAACATACATACAAACAAACTATCAAAAGGTTTACATTTGAACATGAAGAAACGCTGATGAAACCTCGTTAGTGTACCTACTTGAACTAAATATCACTTATTTTCTAACTTAATTGATCAGCCCTTAAAAAGCAGGTAAGTCTCACCAGGTATTCGTCTCTTTAAGTTGACATTCTCGATCATGTAAATCCCGCTTTTTCCCAGCAGATTGGTGATGGTTCTGGTAGAGAACTCCCTGGTCTGATCGGACTCCAGCGTCGGCGCGTCGGTGGCTACCCCCACTACATGGCTCAGGTTTGCTGCTATCCACTCCGCTAGCTCGTAGCTTAGACCTGACGAGGAATTATTGTGAAAAAAAAAACAAAGATTTTTTTATTCCTAATTTAAGATCCACTTCGGATCTCTGAGCCAGCGTAGTACCTAAGTAGGTAAGTAAGTAATTTGGAAAAGTGGTAAAAGGTTGGGAGAGCACTTGTTACTCTACCTTGTATTGCAGGTTTCTATGGGCGACGGCAATCGCTTACTGCCCGTCTGCTACTTATCCCATAAAAAAAAGTATCCCGCAGCAGCATATTTTCGACTCCCTATACAACGTGAATAAGTCACATGACAGACTATGAAAAGATTAATATTTTTTTTAAAGCAAATTTCTAAAAGTCGTAGACCAAATGTTGTTCAGAATGCTTGGTAGAAGACGTGGCTAAAGGGATGTAAACGTTCACAGATACATTCTGCAGTGTGTCACTATAAAACAGGTTATAATAACATGTTGCCACTGACCAGGTATCGAACACACGCAAGACCTCTTCTCAGTATGATCTTCTTTCCAGCCAAACTTGAAGAGTAGCAGTGTTGGTTCTTTCGGGTCGGACTTCAGCGATATCCACTGCAGCGCCACCTCCAGGCTTAGGACGAGGGCGGGATTCGTCCTGGTTAGAGAGCTCACGTCTACTATGCTCACTAGAAATGGAAAAGTTGCGGTTTAGATCAGTTCTCCTCTTCTCAGTTCTCAGGCGAAGTTTTCAGTTTCTCAAACTTTGTCAAGATGCGTCCCTCTGGTATGAAAAAAAATATTTCGTGACCTCCCTTTCGCCGAATAAAAGTACTTATAATGTCCTTTTTTTCTCCTATAATGAAGAAGTGAATCAATATTTTTTTTAAATTTACAGAAGTACTTAGTTCACTCGACCTCTGGAATTTTTTTAGGAAGGTCTCCCTACAAAAGTTTGCAAACACTGCGCTACGCTAAAGCTTATAGGTTAATATTATTTTAAGTCACAGTGACTCGACCTACGGCGACTATCGACTGCCCGGGGCGGAAGATTTATTTTTATACCTCTAAATCCCCCCGCGCCAGGATGAAGCCTCGATTTGGCTGCCCCCTAAACCCAAAAAGTTTCATTCAATAAGACGTGGCGTATTCAATAAGTGGCGTATTGTTATTGACGTCACCGACTTTTATTCCTCGATTCTGCCCCTTTCCAGGAAGAAGCAAAGAGGGCGGCATACCCTCTGAAAGTACCGCCCGGGGCGACCCGCACCCGCTTTGCTACGCTACTAGGCCCGTGCCGCCCCGCAGTCTGTAAAGCGCTTTAAAGGTTGGAATGGGTTAGAATGGGTGCTCTGTTAGCCGGACATCAGGTTACCACAATCCTTCAAGCTCCTAAATTAATGTTCAACTTAATGCGTATGACAGTGAGATAAGAGTCGATTGAAGAAATTTGTCAATTTTATATTCTCTAGGTCCCTACTTTGACGAGAGGCTGTAGGTCGTAGGTACTTACGTCTCGTTAGAAGATATTCGGTGGGTATGACCGCAGGGTGCATCCCGACTGTGGACCCTGTGAAATCCAGATGCATAGCTGTGCCCAGACCGGGAACTCCGCAGTTGATGCAGACTTTCCTGTAATTAAAAAGTATCTGCCTATATACTATCCCTGCAGGGCAAAGGCCATCCATCATATAAATCAAGTCATCGCTACTTTGATGAGATTAGGCTTGCCAAATGCGGATTGGTGATCACAAATCCGAGCTAAGTATGTTCGAAAAATTCGTAACATACTTTTGCTCGACCCGGGAATCTAGTCCGGTCAGAGATTATATAATAGGCCCGGATGTAATCTGTGCCCGGTACTTAAATCACTAGATCGGGGCGTTCTTATAATTATGTAAGTTAATAGTTAAAATTATTTAATCTGATGTCGATCAAAATGAGGAAATTTAAGGTATTTGTCACCGTAGATTACTTAATCCGAACCGTAAGTTAGGTACTTAATCAACTTCCGGAAAATAACAAATTATTTTACGATGACATACCTACCTTTCCTAATTTTACAATAAGTAGGTAGATACAGACAGCGATTTTTTGTGATAGGCGGTAGACAAACTTCACTTCTTTTTACAGACGATTAATCATGACAACTCAGTTAGGTACTTCAGAAACTCAGAAATTCAAAGTTATGCCTAGGGAATTCCCCTAAATTTACGCCGGTTTATTGTGTGCACGGCGGTATCACTCAGGTCGAGCCGGCACATTCATGCCAAAGCTTAGGGCTCTCCCACGCTTAGTTATGTCCCTTTTCCCCCTATGTTTATACATTATTCTCACCAATGTTTCTCCACTGAGGTGTAATATGAAGACAGCTCTTTCCAAGTGGTGGGTTTCGTGAGGTCCACCACATTTATCTTGGGTATGTTTTCATTCAGTAAGTGATGTCGGTCACTTCCAAATACTTGAGCAGTTAAACCAATAATAAGTAAGATGATCATTTCTGACCTTTCTAAGTACCTAACCTTTAGATTTTAAGATGTCAGTTCGTGTCAGAGTTTAGGTTGAAACTAAGAAGTAGAAGTTTAGTGGCTCGTTGTAATGTTTGGAGTGACGTCATCAAGAGTCTATTGTTGTAAACCATGAAGTCATTTATTATCCAGGCTCGGATTCAGGCTGTCAATTCATAGCGACGTTGTGTTTGCATACAACTTCAAACCCTTTGTTATCCCTTAGGGGTAGAATTTCTGAATATCGCTTCTTAACTAGTATTTTTTCACAAATCAAGGAACCCGTTTCGAATTTCAAGATTAACCTTTTGATTGTCTAGTCGATCTTTCAGCTTTTCTTTCCTACCTACAGGGTTATTTTGAATACTTAGGAAATCTATTACATCACAGTACTTTCCTCATGGCTATGACTTAGAGACCTTCAAGACAAGACTCCTTCATAAAATGCCGGTAACGCATCAACGACTTCAATGATCTCACAGACGATTCTTTATCGATCTGATGTTGTTCTTGTAAGTACAACTTCCCATTCTGCCCGAACATAAATCAGCGGAGGCGCTGCTTCACGCCAATCTTCTGTGTGGACATGTTATCTCTCCGTTTGACATTCGGAACATCCGGATATTCGTTCCGGGACATTAGTTCCACTCTGTAACAACAGATGGCACTGTGCGTCGATTGCGTCGCGTTAGTGTTTCGCCTTTACGGTTTTTTTGGATAAAAGGTTTATCGATGTACTTATATTATATAATTTACCTATATTTATAACTAGCCTACCTATAGATAGGTTTAGTTTTAATAAATGCGTTGAATACGTCCCTGCACTAGCATTTATTTGTTACAATTGTTGTTTGTTTGTAGGCACAGTTATGTTTATTATTTATCTTTGTCTGGCCTGACGGCGCATTTGACAGTGCCTCGTACCCCAAAGGTCATGGTTTCAGTCCTTACCCTTTTTTTGGTTCACCCGGAGAGAATCCCACCGTGTCATGAGGAGTCGACGTCCGCGGCGCCGCCTTACGCATATCCGGCAGCTGTGAGCCAGCCTCTTAGGGTAGGGCTCTCCTTTGAGTTGTCCGAAAGGCATCCACTAAACTCTCTTTTTCATCTTAACGTGTTATTTCCAGTTACATCTAAAGCTTTGGAGTCCAGAATACGCTTAGGCCATGATTCATGATTTGGGGAGTCTGATAATTAGGTACAATAAAGCGACTACCGCCTGACTTTCGCAACATTTTAACGTCTTAAGACCCAAACGCCTTTTAAAATAAGTAAAACAATTGATTTTCTATTGTGTCTGCTGTCTGGGCCTTACGACGTTAACAGTGGAACCAGCCAAACTGAATGTGCAAGTGACCTCCCTCACCGCCGAGCCAATGGTAGAAATACGCACATAGATTTGAAAAATAAATTAATCCAGAGTAGGTACATGCTCGTGTCGTAACCATGACATTGACATTCTCCATTAGCGATCAATAAAAACACAAACCTGAGAATGGATAAATAAAACCAATCAGTTAGTTAATCCATAGGTGTTAATCGTCATAATCACAAAATATGATAAAATAGACACGACAATACCTGATAAATATTTGTATTATTACGTTTATCGCACAAATTAATCTGCCAATAGATGGACCTACTTAAAATCTAGGCAATTCCCTCAAATAATGTTATTACCATAGTATTACTTACTAACCATTCTGATCAACATCTTCTATCTTCTTCTATAGCTATATCTACACTAGTTTATAGAGAGATAACTTTTATGGACAACGACAAGGCTTATAGGTAAACCGAAAATACGAAACGCTTGCGCGATGTATTTAGCACAGCGCCATCTATTGGTTCATTCTGAATTACGGTCCCGAAAATGATGTTGCTCACATCAAGATAAGCGTCCATTTCATGAATTTATGGAGAATTTCATGAAAATCAAATCTACGATAATTATGGCCACGACAGATATATGAATGTGGCTGTATTGAGTCAATCTGTCATGATGGTAACTTTAATTTTGACCCACACATGTACCGGCTTTGCCTAGTAGGATTCACAGAAAACACACTTAGTTTATGGTAAATAAAAACAGAGGCGACAAACAAGCAAGTAAGTCACCTGTTGGTAAGTAATCGCCGCTGCCTATGAACATTGCAGAATCAGAGGGATCGCTGATGCGTTGTAGGCCTTTTAGAAAAGATTACGCTCTTCTCTTGTAAGTCCCTAAGTCGTAGCTGTCAGGAAAGACTACTGCAGCTAAATCGTTCAACAAAACTGAGGAGTTAGAAATGAAATTAAATAAAAATAGTTTGTCCAATGTAGGCCAATACAGGACTTATGAATGTCAATATGTGTACCACTGGTTCAGAAATGTAGTTTTCTGCCTAGAAGACTCGTTCGACCAAGATGGTGAGGCTGGAATGACAGCCACTTGCGTGTGGTTCGATGTTACAAGAATTCAGCCTCTGGAAGTACGAGTAGGTCAAACATGTTAACCAATACAAAAGGAAGCTACCTATATCCCGCCGGAGAGCTAGAGGTCAAGCCGACGTCAGTCACAAACCTTTGGTACCTGGTCTACTGAGGTGCTCCTACCCAGAGATGGAGGTAGTATCCCTTATGTGGCCGAACTTTTGCCTTATGTTTTTAAGCCGATGAGCTGGCGTGAAATTCTGCCCCGCACAGTTATTCGTAGAAGCTATCTTAGCATTATCCTCCAGATGACCGCGAAATCAAGAATTACGATACGGGAATTTGATGAGATTAAGGGAATGCCTTGATAATTTATTGGCCCTTCATAGGGAAGTTTTTTAGCAGTTTTTATTTTTTTTATGATAAGAGTGAACAAAAGGCGTATCAATATTAGTGTCAAACGGAAGACTGCGAACGGATATGGTAATTATGAGGGTAATTAAATATAAGATTAACATGCAGTTTTAACCCACTTTATGTGATGGATTGTTTCATCGCATAATGTGACCTCTTTTGCACACCCTGGGGAAATGTCGAGAGGCTGAATTTGTGTCGTAGAAGGTAGCATATGTCTGTGTAGGTATAATAGCAAAGGCCAAATTCATGGGAGTTCTCCCATTCGATCTGAAAAGTTCATTGGGCATTACCCATTAACACCTCTAAAAAAACAATAAATAAATATACTGACCCATTGCAGGGCAAAGGCCTCCATCATAGAAATCAAGTTATCGCTACTATGATGGGATTAGGCTTATAATCACCACGCTTGCCTATTGTGGATTGGTGATCACAAACCCGAGCTATGTTCGAAAAATTCGAAATTGCCAAGAAAGTTGAAGTGGTATTTCCTTATGAGGTTACGCCGTACCTACAACCTACCTACGCCGTACCTACAACCAAAAATTGAAGGTACTTAGTTTCTGTGATTATCAACCAATCTATCTTCCGTATTAAAAGTTCACCTTTGGTCTTTTGTTAAAGGAATACAGTTGTTTGTTTATTATCTTGGAATTAACAAAGAAGTTAATACCCTAGTTTAAAAACTAGATACTGTTGATCTATGGCTTAACAGTTATCGAGTATTTACCTACTAAAGTATCTACGCAGGAGATACTCGTATTTTTATTATTTATGGGATTAGGGATACCAAAACTCCGTAAATGATTGTTTCTAAAATAAAGTAGTAATATTATAGAAATGAAGGAAAAAGGAATAAAGAGAAAAATTACAGTAGAATGCCCATTTAACCCCGTAAACGTTGGCAAAGCACTAATTGTGACTCCATTAAGTCTGTAGGTACTAAGTAGGTAAATAGCTTTTTAAGCACTTGTATCAGGCAAGAGAGAAGATTTTTTGCTTTCTCAGCTCAGTTTTTAAACTCTATTGTTTCTACGACTATATTGGTCTTAGTGCTGGTTTTATTGAAAAGAAGGTCTAAGTAGTGAAACTGCAGTCTATCAATGTTAAACTGCGATTTTTCGTACATAAAATAAACGACTGTTTATTTTACGAAAATCACAGTTGAATTGTTAGTTGGAGTTTTATCACACGATTAAGTACTCCCATCCTCTCGAGATAAAGCAAAGAAAACGAAGTCGACTTCTTTAGTGTCATAAATTTAAAAAAATTACAACATATCCAAATTAGATATACCTACTTAGCAGCCATAAAATTTGATTTTTTTATATATTCCTAACAAGTGGATTACAGGGTACAGTATCAGATTAATTTACTAATCGCAAATCAGGAAAGCCTTTTTTTCTTTATTAAATAATACATTTTATCAATGTATCGCTGACGTGCTAATCCATTACACGGGCCAGTTGTACCGAATCATACAAATAAAATTTAAACAGGAGTTAATTTAATAAATACGCCAGACAATCACACCAATCAACCTGGTTTCAAACTAGGGCAAACCCTGTACTATAAAATACCAGATGATGACAAAATTAACTGGGGGCGTCACCCAGAACACCAAGACCCAAGAAAATTTAGAAAATGTAGTTTCATGAATTAACTTAACCGAGGTCGAAACCGGGACCTTTCGCGCTTCGGGCGAACACCTTAGCCACTGCGCCATTAAGGCCATCCTATTGCAATACTTTTGGTTGGCCGCTCCGGGTGGTGGACTATTTTGTCGCTCTCTTTTCTTTCTCTACCTCCCTTCCCCAAAGTATGAAGTCTAGATTTACGGCATCTTAAATTAAAATTAAAAAGTGCCCCAAGGTTTAAAACCGATGGATTATGAGTGACCCATTGGTAGTGAAAACAAAGGTAAACAAGTTCAGATATTTTTGACAATGCTTGGAGAGACTGAGTCATCTGACACACCTGCACAATCTGTAATCGCGATCAGTGTTACTATTTCAATTTATTTACCTAACTAAAATCTAATTTGTGTAAAAGATTAGCTAATCATCATCTAAGTAAACAATAGCTTACCCTAATCCAGGAATCGTCTTTATCTTTCACGTATAAACTAACGCGAGTCAACTGCGAATTCAAATCGACGCGACCGGCCCTACAAGTTCTTACAAAAGTCTCTTCATCGCTTTGAAAGTAAACAGTATACTTGCTGTTCCGGCGAAATGTTACAACTGCTCCTCCTGTTGGCGTCCGTGGCTTTAGCCCTTGCAGGGCGTTCTCCACACGCTGACTTCATCGAGGCTACCTTTGGTAGCGGAACAGGCAGGTACTCCTGCAATATTCTGGAAGATGCGAAGCTGGATGTGGTAAGTTCAGTAACACTACTACACATAATTATGTCCTCTTTTTTTGTTGCCGCTGGGGACGCCCTCATATGCATATGTCGCAGGGATATGATAAACCCAGGGATTTGATCAATCCCTAAGGGATTTGATCAAATCACATAACAACACGATTTCATCATTTCCCTAAACAAATCTAGTGATTTGATCAAATCCCTAAATTGGTTCAGTGAAATGACAAAAATAATTTTGCTGTTTATTTTAAAGGTTATATATCCCTAAGACACATACATTCCTGTCCGGGGGCAGGCGGGTTATGACGGACTCTCCTCCGGTAGCGGCCGGAGGCATTCCGACTAAACCCAAGTGACGATCCCTCATCGCCAAAGTGGGGAGGGGACATGAGTACGGGTTGAAGAACCTTACTTCACGTCCCTCCCAGGCGGAAGACCCGCTTACATTACGGGCCCAATACTGCCTCCCCCAGTTAAACTGGGATAATTAATATCGAGTGGCCGGTTGGCGCAATGGTAGCGACCCTGCCTCATACGCCAAAGTTCGTGGGTTCGATCCCCACCCTGGACGAACATTCGTGTGATGAACACTTCTGTTTGTTCAGTGTCTGGGTGTTATATATGTATTTAAGTATTATATTTGTGATCCTGTGTTGTCTGATATCTGTAACACAAGTGCATAAGCTACTTAGTACGGAGTCAGGTCAATGTATGAGATGTTGTGTGAATTTATTTATTTATTTAATATGTGTAACCGGTATCTCAGCTAAGTCGGCCAATTTTAACGATCAGCCGACGTTCGACATTTTATAGTGCACAAATGTGTGCGCAGATAGAAGTGCACTCTTTATTCCCTTGACCTCATTTCGTGTGGAACGTTTAAGAGAGATCAGGCCAAGTTCTAACAACTAAACGTCTGTCCAAGTCATGGTGATATTAGACCACCTTCCTGACTTTGGGCTGACACTGAGAATTTATTAAGAGAAAAACTTAGGTACAAATTTTTGGCCCGGCCCGAGAATTGAACCCGGGACCCCAAGCGCAGCCACCGCTTTAAAGTGCGATCCACTTTTTTTTTTATGTGATAGGTAGCAGACGAGCAGGCGGATCACCTGATGGTAAGCAATTGCCGCCGCCCATGAACACATGCAACAAGTGCGCTGCTAACCTTTTATCCCCTTCCCCCCGATGGGTCTCCGGTACCCTCACTCACTCGGCGAAACACAGCACAGGAGCTGCTTCACGCCGATTTTCTGTGAGGCAGTGGTATCATTCATGCTGAAGCATGGCTCTCCCACATTTAAAACTGCGCAACCAGCTGCTTATAAATTTACTACGTATTTGGATGTTCACATGCTAAAGGGCTTTTTTCGTATTACCTATGAGGGCTTCAGGATCATAAACGTTTAAAATTTAACGGCGTATATAGTTTTTAAATTAGCAAAGTCATCATTGTTAATGAGAAATTCCACAGTCAATTAAAACGTCATAACTCAAAAAATTCGGATTATCTTATCTCCATAATTTGTTACGGATTAGCCAGATTATGAAAATAATCGATTCAATTGACAATTACACTTGTTTATTTATTTATAATGTCTGCATTTAAGATTAAGTAGATAGACTTGAGTGAAATTATAAAGAAAACCGTTACAATTAAGGTACGTAACTCCCTAATTGCAAGATGTTGACAAATGGTAGAGACGGATTTTGAATCGAAACCTGACTAACTGACCTGTATACTTATAGGTAAAGGGGTCCTTGCCTTGCCTGATACAGTGCTTTAAAAGCTATTTATTCGTCACGTAGATACTTTAAGGGAACCTGTTGTACCTCGGTCACTTTTTCATTCAACGATTTTTTAAAAAAAAACAGTTGTAACTATAGCAATTAAAACAACTTTAGCTGTTAGAAGAATTAATGTGGATCATAATATAAATCATATACAAGCATAGATCATCGTTTGATAGGTTTTACAGCTGAAAAAAAATTGGAATGTGGATCAAGGTACAACGGGGGTGATGTACCTAGATCATAGCTAGAACTCATCAAATAAAATCCATATTTCTCGACAAATAGCAAATATTTTTATTATTTTCAGATTCAACATGTCTTTAAAAAAACTTTAGAGTACATAATGCCTCTTTAAAGTACACTTGACAAGTTAAAATGTTTGGCAGCCCCTCTTAATGATATTTTTTTTTCTTTAACTAATTTAATAGCACTAGAAAGTGCTGTTTTTGGAACAGGGGTTCGTTTGATGTTGTTTTTGCTACGAACATTTTACCTGTACAAAAAACAACAAATTATAAATTTGTGCGTTCCTAAACAGAATTAACAGAGTACATTTGTACCTTGACCATATATCAAGTACAACTGTTTTTCCTATGATCAAGGTACAACACCCCTACTTTCATGTTTATTCGCACATAAAAATTTGGGGGTTATGACGAACTCAAATAAGCATACTACATTATAACTTAGATAAAGTACTTGTTTCAATCAAATGGTTTTGAAAAAATATGTAGGAAATAACAGAAGTAATGAAAGAAATAAAAAATATTTAATATTTTACTTTTATGCCGCGAAAAACGTTAAAGTGATCTCCCATGCAAACTCGATACAACGGCCGCCTGCAACTAATTTCATGTTGATTAGTCTTGTGAAAGTTCACTATATCATAGACAAAGAGACTTAAAAAAAGCGCAAACATTTCAAAAACGTAGGCTTTTTAAATCCCGAGTCGTGCAAACTGTGAGCCTACAGTTTGTATGACTCGGTATGTATGTACCTGTACATATCGAATTTTACTTTCGAACCGTATGTAGGTAATACGTAATTTTGTAGCAGCGGCCAACATACGTAGCTAAAACACTCTCGACTATTTCAACTTTCAGAACTAAAACTAATTCTAAGTAAATCGGTTTATCCGTTCGGGAGCTACGATGACACAGACAGACAAATTCCCCTTAATACAAACGGATACTAAAGTTAGGCAAGCTTTAAAACTGATGCTGTCACTTTCACTTGTGACTTTCATGAAAGTGACAGCATCATTGACAAAACAAGTCTACCTCCACCACGTTTTGCAATAAGGGAGATGGGGGTTCTTCTTCTTCCGTACGGGCTTTTCCGCAATTAGGCTGCAAATGTGCCCATTTCGCGTGCGGAGGGTGACATTGACCGGTCTTCACTCCAACCAGCCAAGTTCCTCTAGGAAACCTGCCAGCGCCTTCGCGCTGCGGAAGATTTCCCGGAGACTACCTAGGCTTCCCAGATGGGGGTTAAAAATACAACATATTTTTTTTTTATACTAGAGGCGGCAAACGAGCAAGCGGGTCACCTGCTGGTAAGTAATCACCGCCGCCCATGAACATCTGCGAGATCAGAGAGGTCGCTGATGCGTTGCCGGCCTTTTAAGAAGGAGTACGCTCGTTTCTTGAATTTGTTTTTATTTACTCCAGGTTGGCCTAGCAACGAAATATGGCTATCCCATTGAGACCCACGTCGCGCCAACAGCAGACGACTACATCCTAACGATGCACCGGATCCCACATGGCCGCGACCGCAACAACTTGCCGTACCCCAACAAGCCCATCGTATTCCTGATGCATGGCCTCCTATCGTCTTCAGCAGACTGGCTCCTTATGGGCCCAGGAAACGCTCTAGGTAAGGCTCTTGATTATGTTCTTTGTGGTATTCGAAGAATTTCGGAAAGTTGTTGAACAAATGTTGTTCAGAATGGATTATTAGAACACGTGGTTAAAGGGATGTAAATGTTCACAGACACATCGTGTATATAGGTTAGTAACGTAGGAACTTAAGAGAAATAACTGTGTCACTAAATACATCTCACTATAATCCAGACGAATCTAGAACATTATGTCATAATGTCAAATTAAATGATGGATGACTGATTTGTATCAAATAAACTACATATACGATAACTTTAAACAAATATTGCTATTCATCAGATTATGACGTGGACTTAATTATTATGCTATCGATAATTCACGCTTACGTCCAAAGAAAGAAAGAATGTTATCCATCACCGCCGAGCTAATGGAAATACGTTATAGATTTGAAAAATTCTGGAGTACATACTCGGGTTCGAACTATGTCCATCCTCATGGCGCGTTCTTTTCCACTGGGTGACTGTGAACCATCGTTCCAAGAGCATAAGATAAACTCACGCAACTTTTTAACCGTAGTTAGATAGGCTGGGAAGGATCGTATAGTCAAAGTTCATTAACTAGTAGACTTGTCTCCTTCCTTCTCTGGCGAAGAAGAGAGCGTCGTTGAGGGCTTAGGCCTTCACTTTCGCCAGAAGAGAGCCCGACATAACCCGCCCCGGTAGATGTGTACGCCGAAAGGCGCCACGCGCCTAAAAGTGGTGACGTATTCCTCATCGGGCCAGCGATTCCCCAACGCAAAAAAAGAAGTGGATAGTCTTAAGCTCATACACTTAGACCATACAAGACGATAACTTAAGTACCTATTACACACTACTTATGATTTATTACAAAAACGATAAAATTATGACGAAATTTTTGGCGAAGTGATCAGCTGGTCACGCAGCTGCATGAAAATTAGAAGGGATTAAGTAGGTACTTATACCTACGTCATACATCTTTCAAAGAAAACTAATTGTGAACAAAGATATGTAAAGATTTAGAAATTAAAAATTGTAACTTAGTGACCTGCAAAATAAAGACAAAAATCGCTTTAAAAATGCATAACATAATTATATAACTTAAACATAATTTTATACTTTATTGCAAAAAATTACACCTTAAGAACAAGATTATCACAGAAAAATTATGTATAATTAAAAAAAAAATTATACCTAAAAATGATGATAACCATAACGATCAAGATCAGGTTTTATCAGTAGCTTGGAATAATTAGTCTCTGTCAGTAGACTGAAAACATACAAGTCATCACACGAATGAAATAAAACCCTAATTACAATATTAATCCGATTAATCATGCAACTAATTAATAATAACTAGTTTTCTTTAATCTGATATGGAGAACTCCAAACATTTGTAAGTATTGTCGTGATTACTATCGGATAATACTGTATGTTAAGTATAAACATTGATATTATCTAGACTATGTAGACTAGAGGATGGGCATCGAACTCACGCCCTTGCTATACAGAATGTATCTCTGAAGCGCTACCATGAGTTGACATCTAAAACTGGCGTAACGTAAAATATTGCTCTGTCTCTTTCTAATGCATCACAATGAAAGAGACAAAGCGATAGTTTTCGATAGCGAGGACAGTATTTCAAACTCATGGTAGTGCTACTGAACGTTTAAACATCCTCTTAATCACTTCTACCAACCATTTCTGATCATTAATTTGAAATCTAGCCCGTGTTTTACTTTATAACCCTTATGAATATGAAAATTATGTGACAGCACTTGTAAACTAATAATAAAATAATTAAATATCACAAATCACACAGAAAGGGGAATGCCCAAAGTTCAGAATAGTTTTGGCTGAAAAGCGCACACCAATAATTTTATGCGTAAAATATAGTATATAATGTAATTATTGTTGTGTGGTAATCATCAGATAAGTAAAAGTCGGAATTTCATTTAAAAAACGTTCTTTATTCATCGTCATAAGCAATTAAGACGTCATCCAGAAATTGCGCAGGTACTGCTATATTACTTTCATGGCGAGCCCATCCCAAATACCAGATCACCGACAAGACGTGGGCACAGCATCCCACAGTTCGACGGCCTACAATACAATTGCAACAATATTGTTGTATTGCTGCACAACCTGTATTATTATCTAGAGTTGATCAAGATCAACGCCGATCAGATTTATCAACACAAATAAATGCAACCTTAATAAAGTCAAAAACTTACCTCACGAGGTGCAATTTGACGAGTAATATCTTGTCTAATACCATCCACACGAGGTGTGGTATTTGTCAATGTGTGTGATCTTCTTCGTAAAAGCTACCGTCCACAGGAGATGCATACATGTGTATGACCAACAATTGGTGCACTTTGTTGATCTGCAGAAGTAGGCTGTCTTATTTCACTCCAAGCTGCTGTCCAGCAAGAATAATTCTTGTTAATACCTTAATACTTTAATGTCGTCGCTTGTTAATACCTGTTGCAATGAAAAAGCCCATATAATACAATCATATTGTCCACTGTAAATTGTTAAACAATCAAAAGATATTACGATAATTATTTACCACTGAATTAATCAATCTTTGAATGAGATTTTGCACCTCAGCGATAATGGCGGGCGAGTGGTTGCGGAGGAAGCGGGAGCGGAATCCATGTTCAAGCCAAGGTCTTCAGGATTAGATCCATCACCGGAGTCCATTTTTATGCAAATTCGTTGTTTTACTTAATAAAAATATTATACTCAATTTCAAAAGTTCAAAACTCGAGAGCTAACGTGAATTTACGTAAAATGACGTTTGACGTATTGTAAGTGGGGTTGCCACTGCAAATATAACAATCGATACCTATTGAATAAATGAAACAGTAATCAATATCGATTGTTTCAAATTATTAAAAAAAATGCATTCATATTGTTTGTTGTGTACCTAATTGGTGTCCTGGGATATTTATTTATTATTATTTTTTATTTTTATTGACTCCATTCAGCCTGGTGGTAAACAAAATGGTAGCCAACGGTAGACAACGGATGAAGTATCCCCAGGGTATCCCATCCGTTGGCATCGCCATACTGGCCCGCAAGCGTGAAGCATGGAATCTGTCACGACACTGGATAAAAAAGCGCGAACGACGGTAACCTCTCTCTCTTTCTCAAGTATGGTAAACCCCTGCTGAGTCTCCGGTACCCTCACGCACTGAAAAAAACACAGCAGTTAGGCTGCTATTGACGTTTGGCATGTTGACATTTTGGGAAATTATGAGCTGCTATTAATTGTTCTATTTTGAATAAATAAAGAAAATAACGCGTCCTTAGGTACTTTTATTTAGATCCTTAAAAATCTGCCCCCTTGAGTGGTGGTGCGTACTCTAATCGATAAGAATCGATTTAATTGACGTTTGGCTCTAAAATGGCAACTCGGCTCTGCACTTCCAGGAAAATAATGATTCCTGTGTTAGTGAGCTCAATTCAAAACTTATTTAGTGTGATAAATTATTCTGGACTTTAGGGATAAAACGAATATGTTGACCATTAAAAATAAATAAAAACATAATTTTTAACCAAAATCTTTTTTATGGGCGTGCTATGGCCATTTTTGGGCATCGTGCTTTATCGTGAGAGAAACTATAAAATACAATGTACTCTGTGAGAGAGAAGTCACAGAAAGTACGCGAATTTCCACCGTAAAACAAAAGATGTGCGAATTTCAAATTTGGGACACGCGTTCTTTGGCGCCATAATATAGGCGATGGCTGTATTATGGCTTTGTTTTTCCATTATTGGAAAAAAAAACTAAACGTCATAATATGACGTTTAGTTTTTTATATTATTATAACAGCAGTTCAGCACAGAGGTTTTGTACGGGGCGTTTCGGTAACCCGAAATGCACAATCTGGCACAAACAAATGAATCAGTTAGGTAGGTAGTACCTACTTACTTATCTTATCTTCTAATACGAGCTATGTATTGAAGGATCACTGATTAATGGGTTTTTTGTGTTTATGTATTTGTGAATTCTAGTTAACTAGGTATTAGGTGTAACTGGGTGTAATCAGGAAATAATTTAGCAAACATGTCATCATAGCGTTACGTGTTCGTTCTTTTCTATACATATAATACAAATGTAAAAAAGCTGTGTCTGTACATTGAAGATATTTATCTATACATATAATAAAAATGTAAAAAAGCTGTGTCTGTACATTGAAGATATTTATCTCAAAATAACTTAGGACGACTAAAAAACAGTAACAGAACATGAATCAATGATTTTTAAAATTTTTGTCTGTCTGTTTGTCTGTTTATCTGTTTGTCTGTTTGTCTGTTTGTTCGCGCTAATCTCGGAAACTACTGAACCAATTCGAATGAAACTTTTTTTATTGTATAGCTGTAATATCAGGGCAACTTATAGGATATATTATATTTTGAAGACCAGGCTCCTTGATGTAGAACCACAACAGCCCAGCTAAACTATGAGAGGTAGGTCAATGGCACTTTAACAAAAGTTGCTCAGATTGATGAGCGTTTTATGATGCCATGAAAAAATCAAAGATCATGGAACATCTGGTTTGGAACTCTAAGAGCCCAGCTCCACTATAACAAATATGGAATGAAATGGAATGGAAAATTGTCAAATGTGATGAGCATTTTTGGATGAGATCTTATAAGGAAGGATTTTCCAAACTTAAACCCCTAATGGAGCGAAAAGGGGGTTCCAAGTTTGTTCATCTTTAAGCCAAGAGTCATAAAGTTCACGCAAACGAAGTTGCGGGCGGCCACTAGTTGTAAATAAATTTTTACTTAACAAATTATATACAAATAACAAGAAGTAATACCTAAATTAATGAATATACCTACAGGGTGTATCTGCGTCTGGGTCTCTATGGACGACGACAATCGCTTCCCATTCCATCTACCACGGATGACGTAAAGCAATGTACTGGCCAGGGATATTCAACGGCAATTGTGTGGCCTAAAGCCGAAAGTTACCTTAGTTTTGCTTCAAACAGATTTGTTTAAATAGCTGATTGTCCTCCTTCCAGCGTACTTGCTCGCCGAGGAAGGCTACGACGTCTGGATGGGCAACGCCCGCGGTAACTTCTACTCTCGCAGCCATCGCCGCCTCAACCCCGACCGCCACCAAAACTTCTGGCGGTTCAGCTGGGACGAGATCGGCAACCTCGACCTGCCCGCTATGCTGGACTACATCGAGAGATACACCGGCCAGTCCAGGCTCCACTACATTGGCCACTCTCAGGGGGGCACGGCGTTCCTTGTCCTCACCTCTTTAAGGCCGGAGTACAATAAGAGGTTCATCTCCTTCCAAGGGTATGCTCCGGCGTCGTACTTCACCCACAATGAGCACCCGACCTTCACGGCGCTTGCTCCTTACGAACATGTTTTGGAGGTAAGAACAATCATAATACCTCCAACCCCCGAATGAAACTAGCGCCGCCAACCTATTTACCTACACTGATTGTGACGAAAATACGATATTTTTTTAGAAAGCAAAATATTACAGACATAGATAAAAGTAAATTGATTTTTTCAAGATGCAATACCATGTATAAAACACGCGACAAGTAACAATAATGTCAATTATTGCTAAAAGTGGCCGTTTTTAGCAATAATTGACATTTTTATTACTTGTCGCGTGTTAGAAAATATTGTATTGCATCTTGAAAAATCCAATTTACTTGGATCTAAGTCTGTAATGTTTTATTTTCTTCAAAAATATCATATTTTCGCCACAATCAGTGTAAATAGGTTTGCGGCGCAAGTTTCATTCGTATAGCCCCTTAATGATCAGCTTTAACACAGAATATGTCAAGTGTGTGCGCAAACACAGGCGCTTTCTCTATTCCCTTACCCTCATAATTCGATGGGAAACTAGTATGTTTTAACTGTGGGAGAGCCATGCTTCGGCATGAATGGGCTGGCTCGACCGGAGTGATACCACTGCCTCACAGAAAACGGGCGAAACGCAGCTCCTGTGCTGCGTTTCGCCGAGTGAGTGAGGGTACCGGAGGCCCTTCGGGTGAAGGGGATAAAAGGTTAGCAGCGCACTTGTGACTCCACTGGTGTTGCAGGTGTCCATGGGCGGCGGCAATTGCTTACCATCAGGTGATCCGCCTGCTACCTATCACATAAAAAAAAAGACACGTTACCGAAGAAGAATCGGGTACAGGCCCAACGGCTTAACGAGCTTTACGGCGTGAACGAGAGTGCACCTGTGTTTGCGCAAACACCTGAGCACTATCATATTATTATATCCTGCGTACGTAGCTGTTCATTAAGATTGGCCGCCGTAGCCGAATATCGGTTGAAGGATTTTTACTAATGTCATAATATTTGCGCGCCTGCTGGCATGCTGAATACCGTATGAACCGTATCTAATATTTGTATCATGTGTGTATTAAGCAAATAACGTGTTTGTTTCCAAAAACTTATTTTGCAATAATATGTGTGTATATAGCACCCTTTTGTACTCGTATCATCTGTGTATTTAGCAAATATCGTTTCTTTTTCCTAAAACTTATTTTGAAATAATATCATCATCATCATCATCAGCAACCCACGTTCGTCCACTGCTGGACATAGGTCTCCCTTAATGCACGCCACCGCTCCCGATTTTCGGCCACTCTCATCCAGCTCACTCCAGCCAGCCTTCGAATGTCGTCATCCCATCTTGTAGCAGGGCGTCCAACACTACGTTTGCCGAGTCGCGGTCTCCACTCAAAGACCTTATGGCTCCAACGGTTGTCAGTTCTGCGGCTAATGTGACCAGCCCACTGCCACTTCAGTTTGCTAATTCGAAATAATATGTTTGTATTGTTTTCCAGCCCGCTGTGTTTGCGATGGGCCGTGCCGAGGTCTTCGGAAACCGGGAGTTCATCACGTGGTTTGCCACCAACTTGTGCTACGGAGGCTCCGTAATGGAAACCATGTGCCACTCCGTCATGGCTAGAGATACTGACTACTTCAACCAGGTACGATTAGAACTTTTTTTTAGATTATAGCGGACAAACGACGACCCGTTTAGCGCAATGGTTTAAGCGTCGGTTGAGACGTAAGGGTCGCGGGTTCTATTCCCGCGCCAACACAAATGTTTGTTGATGAAATAGATATTTGTGTTGGGTCTGGGTGTTTGTGGTTCCTTCGTTGTTTCTGGTTTCCATAGCACAAGGGAAAGCCTTAGTTTGGGACCAGGACAATGTATGTGATGTTGTCTCAATTTATTTATTTATTTTAAACGAGCAGACGGCTCACCTGATGGTAAGTGATCACCGCCGTCCATGGACATCTGCAACGCCTGAGGCATCACATATTCAGGGGTTCAGGTGGGACTCGAAGTCACAACTTTCCACAGTCCGGGTGGCTGTATTACCGATTATATTAACCGAACCCCTTACTAAGCCGACGAACCTGAACCCGTCGATGAAATAACTTCAATAGACAACGACAAGGCTTATAGGTAAACCGAATACACGAAACGCTTACGCGATGTAATTGGACACAGTGCCATCTATTGGTTCATTTCTGAATTACGGTCCCGAAGCGTAGTGACGGCGGGCCACTAGTTTACGTACGAATAAATTGCATAGAATTGCTAAAACCAAAAATAAAAATTATTCTTTTTTCTATTTCTATCCACAGTCTAGAGATAGTCTATCGATCGTGGACTAATCGAAAGCCAACACTACTTGCTGACAATAATTGTTATTTGAGACCAGAAAATGTATACTATATCTTTTTAGATAATTTTCTCTTTCTTTTATTACCTTTTATCTAGTACTAGTGGCCCGCCCTCACTTCGCTTCGGGATCGTAATTCAGAAATGAACCAATAGATGGCGCTGTGTCCAATTACATCGCGCAAGCGTTTCGTGTTTTCGGTTTACTTATAAGCCTTGTCGTTGTCTATAGAAGTTATCTCTTTATAAATAGTGTAGATATAGAAGATTATTACGTCGTCTTATTATTACTGTTTTCTTAAATTAACTATTTGTGAATAATTTTGTTGGGCCGTCAGTGACTTTAAAAAATGTATCTGCATTTTTTCAAGGTTAACTAGTAATTCGATTTACCTAGCAGTATTTTTTTTCTTAATTTGTAAAAATACAAATAAATGTTTACATCGTTATCAAAATATACGAGAATGTGTCGAGAACCGTATGACTTTATTATGACTACGAAATAACATAAAAAGTTCATTGTACGATATCATGGTCGCGTTTTATAAAATAAATGGCCTGAGAAATTTTGAGCTAATAGCAATACTCATCTAGAGAATGACTAACTAGCAGCTGTTACAAAAACACAACAAACAAACACAAAACATTATTATTAAACAGGGGAACTATATAATGGTGTATCTGTGAACATTTACATCCCTTTGACCACGTGTTCTATCAACCATTCTGAACAACATTTGTTCTATGACTTTTAGAAATTCGCATGAAAAATGTTCAACTTTTCAACAAGGTCGGTTACGTGACTTTAAAAAGTCGTACCTACCTACTTAGAACCAATGTTATTAAAAATGGTTGGCAGATTACGCGGTTACAAAGGGATGTAAATGTTTGTTAACTTTGTAACATGTTTAAGCTACAAAAACTGTGAGTTTGAAATACTACAGGCGTTTATTTAATAGTACTAACAAATGTTCTAATATCTTTCACAGACGATGGTTCCTCTGAAACTCGGTCACACGCCAGCTGGCGCATCCATCCGCCAGTTCACTCACTACGGCCAGAGCATCAAGTTCGACACCTTCCGCCGTTTCAACTTCAATACACTCACCAATCTCCAAGTCTACGGCTCCAGAACTCCTCCAGACTACGACATGTCCCGCATCACCACCCCAACTTACCTCCACTATGCCCATAACGATATCCTGGTCCATCCCCTAGACGTTGAGAAGCTGGCTTCGAAGTTGCCCAACTTGCAACTCCTGAACAAGCTCGAGTCCAGGACCTTTGACCATGTAGACTTCATCTGGGGCAAAGGCGCGAAGCAAGTGCTGTACTTAAAGACGATATTCCTCATGAGGCAAGCAGAGTTGAAGTTCGGAAGAACATAAAGCCTTTTTGATGTCCAATTGTAAATAGTCACAAAAACGTTAAGTCGTTATTTATTGAATAAATGAGCTGGTAAATGAAATTTTGTATTTTTTATCATCGATATAATTCCACTCTGAAAGCATTTGAAAAAGTGATACAGTTGTACACCTAATATATCCCTATTTTGAGTTCCCAATTATGCCGTCGTGGTCGTACCAAATATCCTACTCAGTACATTGAGTTTCAACCCTAATCCTAAACTTCAATATAATTATGATAAATACCTAATATAATTTAAACCTTAATATAATTATGATAAATGCCACTATTGTGCGAATGGACTGTTTAATTGCAGCCACATATACTACTTATCAATTAACGCTGTAATCTACAATTTCTATAACCAACGGTTTTTGTTAAAATTATGTTTAAATGAGCACAGTTGGACGAGGAAAAGTATTTCCCGTGGTCCACCTGCTTAGTGCACCTATGTATGGACCACGGGAAATATACCTCTAAGTATGAGGATGCAATTTGTACACTTCATTCGAATTCAATTCAATTTAGTCAGGCTTCGAAAGCGAAACTAAGTAGATTTTTTTTATTTATTCGGAGTCACTTTTGAATAATTATGTTAATTTTACAAAGAAAAAATAAAACACTTGAAATAGGTAGGTAGGTATGTCACGCATGGAAATATGTCTGTCTATAGGTAGTTGTTAGGGTTCCGTAGTCTACTAGGAACCCTTATAATTTCGTCATGTCCGTCCTACTGTCTGTCCGTCTGTCCTGGTTCGCTCTCCGCCGTTTTCTGCACCGATTGCCACGAAAATTGGTGAAGAGATGTAGTACCTACACTGATAATCCAAGAGTAAGTTTTTAAAATTATCGAAAAATAATTATTTTACACCCCCCCTACAGCGAAAAGTTAATACGAAAAAAAAATTTATAGAAAGTTAAAATTAGTCCCCCCCCTTAACATTTGAAATACTATTACAATAATTCTGAAAACAATGTGCTGTAAAAAGTATTGTAAGTACTTACTAAGAAGTAAGTAGGTACTTTCAACGAGAACTATAGCGGACACTGCATCATTCAAAGTTTTTTAATACAACTCGACCGACTTAAGACGTGCAGTTGCCCTAACTAAATGGTAATTTAATGTGTGGAAATAACTATAACTTCTTAAGCTTCTTCGTCCTTAACGATTTTTTTTTGTCAAGCGGTCGGCCCAGCGTATGGCTACGGAACCCTTTCATGTGTGGGTTCCGACTGCTCTTGGACGGTTTTTTTTACTGTTTTTAGTAATGCTGAATATTGAAACAAATTGATAGCTGACCTCGAACACTATTTAGAAGTCAGGTTAATGTATGAGATAATATTTTATAAAGTACTCGTAGTAATATATCAAGGAGTGCTCTTTTCAATTTAAGAGTTGGTAATGAAAATTAGTCCAATAGCATAGGGTAAGGGGACTTCGAACGGAAGCAACGATAGTTCATAGTTCGCAGAAACTTACGCTGTACATTTTCGATCTGGTCATGGTACTGACAGTAAAATGGGTTCCAGACCAACGTAGCATAGGTAATTTCAATTGGGATCTTATCAATGTGGCGTAGGTAGGTAGGTATAGTAAGTAAGATTAAGGTCTCTTAAAGGGTAAGGTCGTTCGTAGGTATAACAAAACCGTAAAGCTTAAAAGCTTTGTTGACTACAGAGTTAGGTGCATCAAACTGAAGTTTTGAGTCCATGGTAACACCAAGATCTTTTACCATGGATACTTTATTTAAGGTACCACATCTATATCTATACTATTTATAAAGAGATAACTTCAATAGACAACGACAAGGCTTATAGGTAAACCGAAAACACGAAACGCTTGCGCGATGTAATTTAGCACAGCGCCATCTATTGGTTAATTTCTGAATTACGGTCCCGAAGCGAAGTGAGGGCGGGTCACTTAATGTATAATTAGATGACATTTTTATTTTTTGTGAAAGTGATAGATTTACACTTAGATAAACTAAATAAGATGCAATTTATTCAGACAACAAATTCCGTAAGGCGATCGAGATCACTGTAACCTAAGACAGTCCTCTGTAGAGTTTATTGTACGATACACCTTTAGGTCATCAGCATATAGAAGAAACTGTGTATTTTTAAAGCAACAACTGATGTTATTTATAAAGATAACAAAGATCAAGGGTCCGATTATGGAACCTTGGGCCACTCCGGAGGTAACCTTAATGAGATGAGACTTGAAGCCATTAATTGCAACTCTTTGCGTTCTGAAGCAAATCACCTAAATAAATTGCTGCTTATACCGTTAAATGCAATTTTTATTGTTGAAAAATGTAACATAACAAAGTAAAGGCACGTGATCAAATAAAGGCCTTACCCGTTTTAGGCTTATTTCGCTTATCAGCTGTTTTTCTAATGTGAACTATGTGTAGGTAGCAATTAAAAATTTAAATAATTACTTAGCAGCCAGTACAGTTGTAGGTAAGTAATTGAATTTTAAGTAGTATTTATTTTATCCTTTTTTAGATTAGTTTTCAGTTTAATTCCAAATTATTTTTATTAAAAGCGCAGGTATTTAGGAGAGCCACGCTTCGGCATGAATGGGCCGGTTCGATCGGAGTGATAAGACCTCACAGAAGACTGGAGTGAAGCAGCTTGCGCCGTGTTTCGTCGAGTGAGTGAGGATACAGGAGGCCCAATTACCTAGCGGGAAAGGGGGTTAAAAGAGGGCTGAATTTGGTAGATATTTGAATACATTGTAGATATTTTCATCTAAAATCTAATAAGAAATACAATATTCTAGTAACCTAGTTTAATTTATTTCTATCACGAAAAATATGTTAAAAACGCACTTTTTATGTTGTAATATCAACATAATATTTTAACGGTTTATAAAAAAATGTGTTGTTTCTAACTACGGTGGGTCGAATCGACCCATTTAAAAACAGATATGCTCGATTCGACCCGCGAGGCGAATCCCATTTGTCCATTTCCCATTCTACTAGAAATAAAACAAAATTGTAATAGAAGATAAAAAATTAACTACTTGTTCTAAATTAAAATATAAACACACACAATTTAAATTTAAATAAGTAATTTAATTTATTCATTACAGGAGAACTTTAAATCCATTTAAACTCTTTTTTTTTTTTATCTGTTTTTTAAATAAGTATCTACTCATTATGAGAGCAGACAGTACCTACTTGACTGCCTCGGTGGCGCAGTTGGTAGGGTCGCACTTTAAAGCGACAGCTGCGCTTGGGGTCCCAGCTTCGATCCCGGGTCGGGCCAAAAATGTGCACCTGAGTTTTTCTGTCCAAAAATTCTCAGTGTCAGCCCGAGTCTGGCTCATGTGGGTCTTGTACCTCCGTGCCTCGGAAAGCACGTTAAGCTGTTACATTATATGCCCAATTACTTTAATTTGTTTATTACACATTTTGTAATTAAATATTCATCTTTATGTTCATTCATAATCAAAAGCCTGTATATTTTTATTTATACTGTTCTTTTTGTACCTAAATATTTATAACTTTGTCACTGTAGCCCCTCTAACAAAAACTGGTTCCACTGAAAATCAGCGTTAGCGGCTCTTCACGTCGTTAACAAATGCTGAGTGCAATGGAAACCATTTTGGACTCATGGTTTTATTGAGTTGTACTAGTTACACATACCTACCTACGTCCATTTGATTAATGTGCAATAATTTCAAGTGCCTTTTAATGTGTAACTTCATGTATGTAACTATTTTGTGTGCCCAAAATTTTTTTTTTCTTTTCTTTTCTTTCTGTTGGTCCTGCGCCCAATGTCAAACCGGAAACCGAGACCGAATCACAAGTTTTATTCGACGCCCAGCGCGTCTAGTAATTTGGTTTGTAACTTCTGTCCTGAATTTAGATTATTTTATGGACTACTATAAGAAATCTCTAAATTCGATTTCAATGTCGAATTAAAGAAAGAAAGAAAGAAGAAATGTTTATTTGGAACCAAAAATTTACGAAACAAACAAAAACTGAACAAATACAAACAAAAATATACAATTGGTACCAAAATGGTCTCCGCTCAGTATCCGGCTGAGCGGAGACCATTTTTTTTTTTAAAATATGGAAGAATGTAGGTATACGATCTCTAAATTCGACATCAAAGGCACGAGAATTGAATTGTAGCTTATTTATTATATTTTTGTGTATTTATTGGACAAGTATCTGAATTTGTTTTTTTATATTTTATTTATACCGAAAAAAAGGAGGAGGTTCTATCAAGAATATCTTTACTACCTAGTTTATGCAAAAATATCTCTAAAGATGCAAATTACCCTACTATGAATGTCAGGGACGAACAAATGGTTAGTAACAGACAAGAGTCGTCGTAAAACAGTAGGTACTGTAACGATAGTAAACTCCTTTAGTACTGGCCGCCGTTTATGGCTGATTTTATAATGGGAATCTGTCATGCATTGAAAAATAAACAGACACGCTCTCGGGAGCGCATTCCGATTTGAACTATAGTACCGCGAGGAATATAGTAAGGAGGGTCCAGAACTCACGTTATAGCAACGACTTGGAGGGAATATCCTCCCAGAGTGTCTTAGTTAAGAAGTGCACTAACCTATTGATTTCAGAAAAACAATAAAGGATATTTCAAACAGATACCGCCACCTTTTACTGCTACAGTACAGTACCTATCTTGAATCTGTCAAATCGAAAACGCGATAGAATATTATATTATCACTCTCATAATATAAAAAAGTAAAAAAAGAAAAGTATCAGCCTATGTACTGTCCCACTGGAGGGCAAAGGCCTTCGTCATAGAAATCAGTTTATCACTACTACTACTAGTTAGTTAGTTTATGATGATATTATTAATGACCACACTTGCCGAGCTATGTTCGAAAAATTCGAAACATACTTTTCCTTGACCCGGAAATCGAACCCGGGACCCCGAGACCACGGCCCGGTACTTAAACCACTAGACCAACGGGGCGTTTGATATAAAAAAAATGTTTCCGATATTTTTTTCGATAATTCGAGGCGTATCAAACTTTAGTATGCACTACTTACCTAATCTGATCAGGTCTGATCACTGATCTCAGGTATAGTCTGCGGCATGTAAGAATAGCCACGACCTTGAGTGCGCAGAAACCAATTTTAGTAGAAAGTCTTATTTTTTACAAGTGCGCATCGCTATTCTTAGGTACATATGCTGCGAACTATAACTACGGAACCCTAAATAGCAGTGAGGTTCGACACGCATTTCCCCAATTTTTAAATAGGTAGCTAAGTAACAATGAGACATGATGTAAGTAAATAAAAAAATTACATTCGACAACTGTGCATACAATCGATTGTTTAAAGATATAACAAGTATGCACAACACGAAGGATGTGCAATTCATTTGCAAACATTTCTATCAGCATTTATGGTTACTACCCGTGCGGATAAACGCTGGGATTAGAAATGGCGGCGCCACTATTCATCTCTCGCTCGCACACTATTTGCGTCTATAGTCGCACACGTGGGTACAGACTGACAAAAAAAAGCTGCGTTTTAATAAAAAAATGTGAGCTAGGTTTTCCGTGGTGGAACCTTTCGTTAGTCTTGTCATATTTTGTTAGAAAGATACGTTATTCCTCATTACTATAGGCTATGTATGTACCACGGGCGAAGCCGGGGCGGACCGCTAATAAATGTATATTTTTGTGAGAACAAATTCGTTTATAATTGCGATAATTATATTTTTTTTTTATGCGATAGGTAGCAGACGAGCAGGCGGATCACCTGATGGTAAGCAATTGCCGCCGCTCATGGACACTTGCAACACCAGTGGAGTTACAAGTGCGCTGCCAACCTTTTATCCCCTTCCCCCCGGGTGGGCCTCCGGTACCCTCACTCACTCGGCGAAACACAGCACAGGGGCTGCTTCACGCCGGTTTTCTGTGAGGCAGTGGTATCACTCCGGTCGAGCCGGCCCATTCATGCCGAAGCGTGGCTCTCCCACAGTTATTTGTTTGTGTAAATTATTATTTGTTTATAAACAATTTCTTTTTAGGAAAAAAGAATTTATCGCAATCTAAATTATTTTCATAGATTTTTTACATAAATACGGTAAAAATTACTACTTACTAAATAATAAAACCTATAAAACATACTTATATATTATTTGAATTAATAAAATAACAAAACATTTTCAATGCTAACGATATTTTCTACGATTTTTCAGTTTACTTATATTTAATTATAATTTTACGTACTTAGTATGCTGACGGTACCGACTCGTCCGTCCGCCATTTCTAATCCCAGTGTTTATCCGCACGGGTAGTATGTTTACACCGGTAAACACAAGTCTATGGTTATGGTAAACACAAGTCCATGGTCTATGGTTAATTATGTATAGGTACATCCGTAAACATAATTCATAGTCTATTATATTATATGTATTGGTCGTTTCCGTCACGTATTACGCCAGATGTTTTATAAAAACGTCATTTTTCTTTTAATTAAGTCGGTACATAAATGCATTCACTTATTACCTATAATATTATGTAGGTATATCAACCCGGCATAAATAAATTATGTTCGGTAATTTTAATACGAAGCATTTTCATTTTTTTTACTGTGATTAAAAAAAAAACCTTAAACCATAATTCAGGATTTGGGAAGTATGACCGTCATGCCTATTCACGCGACCATCACCAAGTTGTCGTTCCACCTTGTGGGGGGCCTGCCACGGCTGTGACATTCTGTGCGCGGCCTCCACTGGAAGACTTTTCCGCAAATGACGATAAATAAACCAAAAATAAACCAATGGATTTACGCGGGAGAGGCATTTGCTCAATCGCAGGATAATGAAGGCTAGGTTAAAAGAAACGTAAGAAAGAAAGAAAGGTAAGAAGAGTAGCTTCACTGACATGACAACAGACTAGTGGCGATTTATTATCACAAAATGTGAGGGTGTCCGAAGATTTGCTGCCGGGCCCTAGCAGACGACGCCGTGCACCGCCAGTTCGCTTGTGACCACGGCTGCTGCAACGTAGCCGAAACGTCAAGCAGTAACTTCTTACAATGTACATAAAAATAAACGTCGCGTTAATTCCCGTTTTACTAATTTATAGGTTAAAAGAAACACTGGAGGGAGAGGAGGGGGGGGGGACATATCTGGTCCGTGGTACGGGCATTGCACTGACTCTGGCTGCTGCCTGGTCAGGCTCGCCACCAGCTGTTACAATTATGCCGCCCAAAGCAACGCTACTGCTGAAAAAGTCCCTCAATTTGGCCGCCCCCCTTGCACAGTAGGTGTTGCACACCCGCTTGCGGCGGCCCTGTCCCTGGTGGAGAGAGTTCAGTCCTTCCGGGAGTCCCTACCCCTCCCCCATCCTATCCGGCCTGTCTCCCAACTGCCTAGCGGGTGCCCCGGGCTATCTACCCGGGGATTGTGGTGGAGGGGGTCTCGGCTGTCTCGCCATGACACTTCCCTAATAGAGGTGATGAGGGATAACCGTTTGCCGGCTTCTCGTTAAGAGATGCCCCCACCAGAGGAGAGCTTCACATAACCTGGCTGCCCCCATTAGCTGTGTTATGTATAAGGTAGTTGGTTTATTTCTTGGGATGGCAACATTCCCCTTGCGAAATAAAATAAAGGTAAAATTTTTTTTTGAGAGATTTTCTTATTTTGTGATAATTATGTGGCAGACGAGTGGGTAGGATTACCGTCATCTATAAACAACCGTATCACTAGTGGAGCTACAAGTGCACTGCCAACTTTTTGGCTCCCTTTGCCCCCAATTGGGTCTTCGGGGAGTGAGGGAATTCATTCGGCGAAACAGCGCAGGCACTGCGTCTGTGAGGTGGTATCACTGCGGTCGAGTCGGCCCATTCAAGAAGCATGGCTCCCCCACTCTGTGATGGACACTGGGTAAACAATTTCGGAAAACGGCAAGTTTATTCAGGTGACATTAAGGCGACAATGCGAAGATACTAGCGCCGCTAATTAATTTATATTAATTGTGAGGATTATGATTAACTGTGGGAGAGCCAAGCTTCGGCATGAATAGGCCGGCTCGACCGGAGTGATACCACTGCCTCACAGAAAACCGGCGTGAAGCAGCCCCTGTGCTGTGTTTCGCCGAGTGAGCGCACTTGTGATTCCACTGGTGTTGCAAGTGTCCATGAACGGCAGCAATTGCTTACCATCAGGTGATCCGCCTGCTCGTCTGCTAACTATCATATAAAAAAAATAAAAACAAATATGCAACACAAATGTTTGTTGATGAAACAGATATTTGTGTTGGGTCTGGGTGTTTGTAGTTCCTTCGTTGTTTTGTGGTTACCATAGTAAGGTACAAGGGAAAACCTTAGTTATCCCTGGTCCCAGGGGACAATGTATGTGATGTTGTCTCAATTTATTTTTATTTATTTATTTAAAAAAATCCAGCCATGAAAACATAAAGGAAGCAATAACAATGTTTCGAGATGCGTAACAATATTTTTTTACACGCGCCAAGTACCAATAATTTTCATAATTGCGAAAAGTGACCACTTTTAACAATTATGAAAATGATTGTGATTTGTAGGAAGAAGTTTTACATTAGTGTGCCCCAAAAATAGTTAATTTAATATTTTCTTTTATGCTTTCATAGCTGGATTTTTTTAAATATTATCTCAAAATCTCAAAATCTTCACAATTAATATAAATAAATTGGCGGCGCTAGTATCGTCGCGGTGTCGCCTTAATATTCGACACTAACTCACATGTTCTCAGCATATTTAAGTTCCGGTTCGACACTCTTGAATCATTCTGCGTCTGTGTAGCAAAGGTAAATGTGAACATATCAATTTAATTAAAGATAAGTAACCATCAAAAATAAAACTTGTAAAAATATACATAATTACCTACGCGAGAAAATATAACTTAACTGAAAAAAAATAAGCGAGAACCTTAGGCGAGACCCTATTTTTTTAGAGGTATTGCTTATCCACTTTTTTGGGCAGTCGTATAAAAATAACTTTTACTATTAAATTCCTATGAGTAGTACATTGGACCTCAGAACATTTAATTTAGGTAGTTATATTTTAGACATAGGTAAAAATTTTATTACTATAAATAATAGATATCTAAAAATATATATAATATTTTTATTCCCAAGAGTATGGGATATTCAAATAAATCATCCAAAACCGATATTAAAGATCCATCATTCCTTTTTACTTAAAATTACTTTGTTTTTAAGAAGAAAAAACTGCATTCAATTTGTTTTTGAGTCAAATTGAACCGAAAAAAAAATAAAACAAATTTGGCTTTTTAATTTTACCAATCGATAGGAGTCCATAGATACCTACTAAGAGTAAAGAAACTAAGAGTACCTACTAAGAGTAAAGTACCTAAGTACATAATATGTTTAGAATGTAACTAAGTAGGTTGGATATTGGTTATCTTATACGACAGACCTGTAGAAGAATTTCCATAAATTTTAATTCTATTTTTTCGAACATAGCTCGGGTTTGTGATCACAAATCCGCATTAGGCAAGCTTGGTGATTAAGCCTAATCCCATCACAGTAGCGATGGCTTGATTTCTATGATGGAGGCCTTGGCCCTGCAGTGGGGACAGTATATAGGCTGATGCTACTAACAGTACCTACGCCATTTAGTGGATTTTTCACACACGATAGTCCGCATTGCTAAGTTGACAACTCTGTAAAAAGTCCACAATGGTATCTCTATTATCCTAAAACAAACCCGCAGTAACAAATTTTATCTTTAAGTATGTGTATAAGAGGACATCTTAAACAATGTTTTCCAATGCACTTAAAAAAAAACATTATTTATCTACTTAATTACTTTTTTTTATTTGTGCATTTAATTTACACAAAAATTACTCATACAGAAAGGACATTGAATTTAAAGACGGAGAGCTGACTACGGAAATAGTAATGCAATTTAAAGGCTAACAAAATCCCTATAAACACTGTGCCATACACTTACCATCACGTGACCGGCATACTCGTTTGCCTTTTTGTATCTTAAAAATAAACGAATGTAAGGACCTGGCATCTGTAAGTTATGGGCGTAGGAGTGGATGAGCAACAAAGGGGCTGTAAAATCAATTGCTTAAGGACGATGAGGGAGAGTCCCAGGAGTTTTAGTCGGTAAACCCCGCCTTCTGCGGGGGGGAGTCCGACATAACCCATCTGTTTACAGACGGATTTCTCCTGGGTCACCAAAAAAAAAAAAAGCAATTTATAGAGCTTTGAGTTTGGTGTTATTCTACTCCCTTACCCTTCTATTTCGATAGGACCGACGAAGAATAATTAGGCACAGGACAGGACATATTAACGTGCTCAATTGTAACTGATAGGTTGGCACAAAATTTATTTGTTGGTTAAGACTGTGGAACGTGAGGTTTAACTGTGGGAGAGCCACGCTTCGGCATGAATGGGCCGGCTCGACCGGAGTTATACCACGCCTCATAGAAAACCGACGTGAAGCAGCCCCTGTGCTGTGTTTCGCTGAGTGAGTGAGGGTACCGGAGGCCCACACGGGAGGGGGGGGGGGAGGGGATAAAAGGTTGGCAGCGCACTTGTAACTCCACTGGTGTTGCAAGTGTCCATGAGCGGCGGCAATGCTTACCATCAGGTGATCCGCCTGCTCGTCTCGTCTAAGTAAAGAAATTGAATAGGCACCTATTTACGTAGCTAGCTCTCGTACTAGCTATTAAAAGATACCTAACATATATTTGCGGATAAATGCAGCGGTTGGACCGCCGTAAGACCACTCCGGGGTTTGGCAGATTCAGTCGCGGAGACGCAACAAGTACTTACCAATCTATTTTTTTTTGTGTGTTAAATATATGGTATAAATGTAATTCGTAATACGTTCGTCAAATACTTAATTACTTACTGTTTTTTTTTTCTTTCTAAAGACACTCCAATGCTCTATCTGATATTGACGGTGTTGGCTGCGGAAGCCATCAGCGCCGGGCGGTCGCCTAATGCAGACGCTATAGAGAAATACTTCGCTACCAAAACCAATCCGTCATTTCCCCAATACGTTATTGAAGATGCTACGATTGATGTGGTAAGTGGAAATGTTTTATTTGACGAGTGACGGCCTCGATGGCGTTGGTGGCTAAGGTGTTCGGCCGAAGTGCGAAAGGTCCCGGGTTTCCCGGCCAAATCAATTTAGGAAACTACGTTTTCCAAGTTTTCTTGGGTCTGGGTGTTCTGTAGGCCTAACATGGGCACCGCGACAAAATTTTGTCGACTCTCGTTCGCGAGAGCGCATCCTTCTATCCCGCTCATCGCTCAGTCAGGTGAGCGAGAAGCAACTTGCGCCGACACAATACGAGTGTCGACAAAATTATCTCGCGGCGCGCATGTTAGCCCGGCAGGTTGATTGGTGTGACTGTCGCATGTCGATTCGCGCGTTTATTAATTTAATTTCCACGGGGATGGGATGTAAGAGCAAGCAAGAAGAGGATATAAAACGAATAGGTCACCGGGTGCAATTTTCGTGCACTCGACATTAAAGCCGAATTAGTGATTTGTATGGAGAAATGTCTGAAATCTCTATATACGACTTCAATGTCGAGTGCTCGAGAATTGCCTACCTGGAGGCCAATTCTCAGAAGTCGACTCGACATAGAAGGCGAATTTCATTGTTAACAACGTTACACTATCGTTATATTATATCCGGGCACGGCGGAGTGGATCCTTCTTTTTCTCCAAATGATATTAAAGACCGCGTCACGAACCCAACGCACAAAAGTCGGTCAATAGTCTAGAAAGCTCGCAGCGCGTCTTGATCAGTTCGACGACGTTCGGCAACGCGGGCATTCTTGTCCGTCGTGTGCGTTGATAGTACAGGATTCCCTTTGCGGCTCACCGCCGCGTCGTTTTCAAAGCCTGAGGCGTATAAGCTTCGTTGACTGTCCTGCAATGTTTCTAGTTTTGTTGAGAAAAACATTGTTATTATTATTTTAGTTTTAAGTTTTATTACCTCTGTTTTGTGTGCAATAAAAAGTTTATTGATTAATTCATTAATTTATTCAATCATTCTATCATTTTTTTTATGTGATAGGTAGCAGGCGGATCACCTGATGGTAAGCAATTGCCGCCGCTCATGGACACTTGCAACACCAGTGGAGTTACAAGTGTGCTGCCAACCTTTTATCCCCTTCCCCCCGGGTGGGCCTCCGGTACCCTCACTCACTCGGCGAAACACAGCACAGGTGCTGCTTCACGCCTGTTTTCTGTGAGGCAGTGGTATCACTCCAGTGTAAGTATTAATTTATTAATTCATTAATTGTTTATTGTTTTAAAATTTCAGGTTGATTTAGTAACAAAGTATGGTTATCCCATCGAGGTCCATAACTTGACAACATCAGACGGCTACAAATTGACCTTCCACCGCATTCCATACGGGCGTGACAGCAACAACACACCGGATAACAGGAAACCGAAGGTCTTTTGCCTGCATGGTATTATTGGATCGTCAGCAGATTTCGTATTCTTGGGCCCTGATGTATCTCTCGGTGAGTAGTCTGTTTAATGCAAAAAATATCAAAGAATACGTTAACCATACCATTTTGACTTTTTGATTGGCCGGATGGCGCATTTGGCAGTGACCCTGCCTTTTTAATAAATTTATAACAAATTTGAAAAGATTAAATTTTACTGAGTTTCTTGCTGATTCTTCTCGGTAGAAATTGACTTTCCGAATCAGCAGTAGATTATAAAATTTGACATTCATAAATGTTCTGTAAAGGACTTAAATTGAATAAAGAGATTTTGATTTGATTTGATTTGATTGACAATTTGCTAATTTGTTGGACGTTGAGTGAGCCTTGTTTATTCAACGTTTGGCCTAGTCATTTAATTAAACGTCGCTATTCAATAAACGCGCTAGTCATCCAATCAAATAGCTGTTTTACCAGATGACTGCGACATATATAAGATTTGCCGGTGTCTATAGTATTTTATCTCTTTATAAATAGTTATAGATAATAGAAGATATATTTATCTTTTTACCATTGTTTTTAATTTAGGTTACCTCCTTGCTGAAAACGGCTACGATGTATGGATTGGCAATGTGCGAGGTACTTACTACTCCAGAGGCCACACAACGCTCAACCCCAACAAGGATAAGGAATACTGGCGGTTTAGCTTAAACGAAATCGGGACTATAGACGTACCCACTTTCCTAGACTATATGGAGGCACAGACCAATGCGACAAGATACCACTATATAGGCCATTCTCAAGGCGGGATAGTTTTCCACATTATGAACTCTGAGAAACCCAAGTATTCATCGAAGATCATTTCATACCAAGCATTCGCTTCTTCTTTTTACCTAAAGAACAGTCAAAGCCCGGTGAATCGTCTTTTGGCCCCAATAGGTGGAGTGATTGAAGTAAGATAATAATCCTATCAAAAACAATACTTGTCAAAAAAACCAAGTCTCGCAACTACCGTAAAAAGTGGTGAGATCCATGTTTTGCCAAGTCGGTTATTCAATTATTGACTTGGCAATCACATTGAAACACAATACATGGTGTATCAGTGAACATTTACATCCCTTTAACCATGTGTTCTACCAACCATTCTGAACAACATATTTTGTTCTATGACTTTTGAAAATTCGCATAAAAAATTTTCATCTCTCCATACAAAGTCGGTCACGTGACTTCGTCATTTTGTATGGGGAGTCAAAATGTTGTTCAGAATGGTTGATGTAACACGTGGTTAAAGGGGTGTAAATGTTCACAGATACTCCCTGTATATCTCACAAGTAATGCATTAAATTGATTCGGTTGTTTAATCTCACCACTGTTTGCGGTAGTTGCGAGACTTGGTTTTTTTGACAAGTATTGATTTTGATGGGATCTCATTCCTTTTTGTAGAAAATTCTTAACATCTATTGAACTGCAAATATAATGTGGTAATCCTATATATCGGTATGATATTTACATAGGATTACAAAGTTATTTTGAAGTTCATATATCTAGCAAACTGGATCAAAATTTAAAAATGTTTGAGTTTTTTCTTAATTCATACACCAAACACTACTTATGTTCCAAATTTGAAGGGTCTAGGTCTGCTAGAAGTGCCTTAAGGTTTTGATGATCGGTGAATCAGTGAGTGACAAAATTAAGAAACTTTGGCCCGTTATAATTCTTAAACTACTGGTTCAAATTGATTGAAATTTGAAATATACCGTGTCTTTACAATGCCTGCATGGTTACTGAAAACTCAGTCTTCTAGTTTTATCCACAACGTAGTTACAGGGGGTCGAAAATGGCCTGAATTGCTTCGAGAAAAGGATGGTACGGCCCGTGCCACTTTTTTTGCTCGACTTGGTGCCGCTGCCGTGCCCCCACCAAGTCAAAATTTCTTAATGAGTCACATTGTTTTCCATCAAAATATTTTGACATACCTACCTATGTACTCGTATCTATCTGAGAATATTTACATCCCTTAAACCACGTCTTCTACTAACCATTCCGAACAATATTTCTTCTACGACTTTTGAATATTCATCGAATATTTTGCGACCACCCATACCTACAAAATGAACAAGTCAATGTCCGACTTTGTATGATAGGTTAAAAAAAAATACCAAAAGTCATTATGTTCTTCAGAATCATTGGTAAAGGACATGGTAAAAAGGATGTCAATGTTCACAGATGCACGCTGTATACAGTCAGATTGAGTTTTTTTTTTAAGAAAAGTTAAGTATACTGCGTTTATGATGTCTGTGGTGATTAAGCCTAAACACATCATAGTAGCGATGACTTCTAAGGCCTTTGCCCTGCAGAAGGATAGTATGTATAAGGGCTGATACTTTACTTTTTAAGATGTCTGGTACTAAACTAATCTCTTTTTTTTTAAGACCTCGGTGTTTGTCACGACCACTGGAGAGATATACCGCGATAATGACGCTTTGATTTGGTTCTTTGCCAACTTCTGCTACGCGAATTCAACCTTCAGCCCCTTATGTTCCAAAATCATTGACAAGGGTCCCAGTGGCACCGGACAGGTAATCATTTGAATTTCCTTTCTCTTACTTTTTTTAATGTAGTTTTTTACTAAAATGCCCCGCTGTTCTAGTAGTTTAAGCACCGAGTCATGAACTTGTGGGCCCGGTTCGGATTCTCGGATCGGGAAAAACGTATGTTACAAATTTTTCAAACATAGCTCGGGTTTGTGAACACCAATCCGGATTGGCCAAACGAGGCAATTAAAGCCTAAACCCATCATAGTGGCGATGACTTGATTTCTATGATGGAGGCCTCTGCCCTGCAGTGGGGCAGAGGTTCATACGAATACCTTATTTACTTTTATATTGTCTTTAATCAAGTGGAAAATACGAATATCAATCGGCAACGGCAGGTCAAGAAAATTTAAAGGACGAAAAACTTGTGCGATGGAATCGACACATTTGAGGGAGACCCACGCTTTGGCATGTACAGTCTGGCTCGACCGGAGTGATATCACAGCACCTGCGCTGTGTGTGTAGTGAGGGTACCGGAGGCTTATTTCGGTGGAAAGAAGAAAAGGTTGGCAGTGCATGTGCCTCTACTTGAGCTGTGGCGATGGAGGCAATCCGTCTGCCCGTCTGCCACCTAACACATAAAAAAACACTATCTAGAAGTATCTTGGCATTCAGCGGCATAAGTTCCAAAAAGAAGCAACACAACAGGTGCTACAGATCTGCATGTGCGGTGCTGACTTTACCATCAGGTGTCCCTTGTTCGTCCGTTATAAGTAATGTTAAAAAAACAGCCGGCAACTGGCTTACAAATAATTTACTTTCTATTGTCCACAGGATGAGAGTCCAATATTTTTCGGGGCCAAACCAGCTGGTTGTTCAATTCGCCAAGTCAATCATCTCGGCCAGCAAGTCGGTAAAGATCAGTTCAAGAATTTTGACTTTGGTTTTATCACCAATCTCATGAAGTATGGAAGTCTAACCCCTCCCAATTACGACATTAAAAAGACCACCGCTCCTAGTTATCTCCACTATTCTTTGCATGACGAGGTCGTTAGCCCGAAAGATGTGGAATTACTAGCAAGTAGGTTACCACTTTGTAAGCTGTATCCAGTCAACTCACCAACACCGTTCGGTCATGAGGAGTTTATCTGGGGTAATAGAGTAAAAGATCTCGTTTACAATAAAATGATAAGCTTAATGCAGCAAGCTGATAATGGAGTATTTTTACCTGATGCTTAATTATTACTGATGTCTATTGCAATCGACGTGCACAGAAAAGTTGCACTAATCTTGTTTCCAAATTTAGTGAATGTAAATAAATGTTATCTAATTCTCTAAGTGTTAATTTATTTGTTAGTTGATAAGGACACTATTATCATCATCATCAGCAACGTGGGTTGCTGATATGTCCAGCAGTGGACGAGTGTGGACTCGTCCACTGCTGGACATAGGTCTCTCCTAATGCACGCTACCGCTTCCCTCAAGGACACTATGATAACAGTTATACTTAGGTGAATTTTTTTTTTAAAGAGTAGAGTACCTAGTCTTTTTTTTAAAGTTGGAGAGCCACTCTTCGGTATGAATGGGCCGGCTCAACTAGAGAGATAGATTTAGAATTCATAAAACATCACTTCTCATAGAAATATGCTTATATAGAATGTATTCGACTAAAAAAAGTGGTAACGACAAATGTGTCTTTGTTCAGGTCAAACCTGAAAAGGGATATAAAATAAGTCCAAGAAAGACATAAATGAATGAATAAGTATAATTTTATGATAACCATTCACGAAAGATTGCATTACAGTCTACGCTTAAGTTATACATACTTAGTATTTACAAACAAGAATAATATGGAAAGAAAACGATAGTGCATATACATTATAATTTTAAAAATTACAAAACTATACGCAGTTCAATAAATTCAAATATTGAAAAAAAAAGCTCAGGAAAGAACTAAAAATTAAAAAATAATAAAACAGAAACTAGAAACAAGGTAGCATGCACATGTTGTTCCTTTTAAAAGCCGACCAAAAACTTATGAAAATATGACAAGAATAAAAATAAATATAAAACAAAATCTGGCAGCAATCAAAACAAAATCGTGTGATCTTAAGCCAATTTTGCTTACAAACAAAATTACCAAGATACTATTGATTCGTTAGGTTTAAATCAACGTTATAAATTAAGAAATAAACTTACATCTTACATCCCGTCTTTGAAAGAGATTACACGAATAATAATTTTAAAACTATAACATCTCTTCAAGAACTGTTTGTAATTTACATTACCTCCCGATTTCGGGTATAATATTGCACTAGTCAACGTATTTAGGTACAAATCCTTAAATTAGTCGTTGGTTTAGATTACTAAAAACGTAAATACCACGTAGATCAATATAATCCTGAAGGCATATCAGTGACTTTGTGTAGACCAAAAGTATTAGAGGACCCCATGGGAGATAGGGTTCGCTTCAGGTCGGCGTGACTGTGAGTGCCTGTCATTACAAGACTCGTCATGCTAGCAGGCGCATCTCTTAACATATGGGTCCCAGAATAAAACCCAGCGTTACTATGCCCACGTTTCATTAGGAACGATGCATTGTTATCGAATGATCCTGTGCTCAATTTGGGATGCGGTAAGAAGAACTTTTGCGGAGAATCCGTCTTGGACAATTCTTCTTTACCTTTGTTGCTCGAAGATCTGGTATCAAATTTCTGGTGAAAACCATTTAGTCTACTGTTGGATCTAGTTACAGGAACCAATGGAGTTTCTTTTCCAGCGTCACTGCTAGTTCTAGAGCAGGATCTCTGTCTTCTTTCGTAAGGCCACGATGGTTTCTTAGGTTCAGCCAGCATCACAATATCTACCATGGAGTTGAGACCTTCATCGATCCTATCCAAACTTTTGGTCAGTTTCTTTGATTCTATTAAGTTAACTATTTCGTCTACTCTGCTGCATTTAGAATTAGATCTTTGAAGAGGAGCAGAACCAATAATAGAAGCATGATTTTCGTTGTAAAACATACTATCGATGTATTCACGCTGACGGGAGCCTTTTTCAGAGGTTTGAAAAGATTCACTTCTTTTGATGGATGCTTTACGGCTTTCTTCTCTGGAACGAGTCCTAGGGCGCTTTCCTCTGCCGCCATCAACTTTATCCTTTTCTGCCATAGAGTTGAACAATGCCCTGCATTCATGAAAGTCAAAACTAGAACCCGATGGTTTTTTAGTGACTTGGTTTTGGCAGCGAGACGCACTCAAAAGTGAATCAGAGCCTTCATCGCTTGAGTAAAATGTGTCGTCATACAGATCAGGCGGCTTATAAAGTAATCCTTGGTCGACCGGTGGGTTGAACAAATGTATCAAGCTCTTTGCTTTTCTAGGTGGATGGGGCAAAATTTTGCTTGGAACTATTTCACTTTCTTCGTCGTCGTTGCTTTCTTGAGCAAATTCACCGCTACTAGTTATTTGAATACTGTGTCTAGTGCTCGTGATAGAATCCTCTTTCTCGACATCTCTGTGCTTTTGACATTCCAGTGTTTTCACGGAAACATTGATTTCAGATGTTTGGTTACATCTTGAAGATCTTTCGTCTGTGTAAATATCTTCTTTGTTATATTGTTCTGTTTCGGCGTGATTCACTATGTTTCTAAGTTCTTGTATAACTTCATCGATTGTGGTTTCGTCCTCATCGTCTGAGGATTTCTTGAAATCGTTAATCTTCTTTGTGGATTCAAGTTTCTTGTGGAGAGGACGTTTGTTGCGCATTAGGTCGTAAGTTTCATTTTTAACGTTAAATACTTCGTAAACCATTGATTCTCGTTGTGGATCGCCTTCAGGACTTAAAGATCGTTCCGAGGAACTAATACCTTCATCTTCAGGTGGGGATGACTCGTCTGGAAGAGAACAAAATTGTTTTATAACACTTACTGGCACTAAATTTAGTTATTTAAATTATAGCAAAATATATTAATAAATAATAATGCGAAAGTTGTAAAAATAACATCTTAATGTTGCAACTGTCACTTGATCACGTTAATTCCTCAAACACCAGCTTATAACGACTTTATTGACACCTGGTATATTTTATACGACAAAAAATATTGGCTGTCCCCCTGTCATACACTATAATATTAGGATAAGTTTTATTTTAAAACATTTTGAACGGACATGATCTATTAAGTTAGTTTTGTGGAAATAATTAAACAGCAAAGATTATAACACAAACCTCTACTTTTATGGGTGGAGTTTTTTTTCTTCAAGACGAATGTTTTCTTTCGGTTAGAATTTCCGTGTTCCGATCTAAGGGATGAAACTTCTTCTTGTAGCTCGCAGCATTTCTCTTTAAGACATTTCTCTAAGGATAGCAATATACCTTTCTCTTCTTGTAAAATCTGAAACAAAAGATTGTTTACCGTTACTTGGAAGATATAATTATTATGTCAGAGGATAACGATTTTGTCCATTTTAAATTTTAGCTTCTTATCTATTTACAGTATTACATTAATAGTTTTTTTTTAATTTTCTTAGATTGGCAAACTTCGGTTAAGTTTCTTCTAAATTGACATTCGCTGCCATAATTCGGGGGGCATTATGTTTGATTCTGTTCAATTCTGTTATAGATCACTGAATAGTAAACTAGTATCTTTCCTTAGTATGTGGTCCGTAAAGACATTCGAAGACATCGCGCTCATCTTGTTATATTTTCATATTATTAATGCTAAAAATAAAACATCGTAAACGCCCTTTTTGGTGGATGTTCCGATTGCACAAAATAAACTGTTGACATCCTAAATCATTGTATATTGGTTTACCTTGACTCTCTTTTCGAGGAGGTCCAGCTTGCTTCTGAGGTCGTCCTTTTCTTTCAAAGCTTCGTTCGCCTTCTCACTCAACGTGTCGATATCTATTAACTGCTTTTCATACTTTTCTATCTCTTTCGCTACTTGCTCATTACCGTTCGGCAGTTTTGCGACCATCTGTAGGTAAAAGAAAGGTGTCTAGAGTTAGAGAGAAGAAATATGGTGTGAGTAAGTATAGTATTTTTTTCGGCAATCGAACAATTTTTGCTGGATCAAATTAGAATATAACTTTTCCAAACGAGGTAGTTAAAGAGATGTTGTTACCGATATACCCTGTATTAATAACAGTAATTAGATCAAGGGGCAATTTTAACATGGACATGGCGACGGCCCTTCAGAATGGATTACAATTCCTATAAAAGTTCTTTATTCTTATTATAATGTATTACTTCAGTAGGTACTTCTTTTATTTTTTAATTTCTAATGAGTGAAAATGGATTTTAGACGTGTAGAAAACTTCGGTCTTTGAGGTAGTTGACCCTAAATTGCATTAATTCGATCACCGATTGCTATGCAGTAGCAAAATCCAATGCTCAAGTGTGGCCCTAAGACCTACAATGTGGGCCTGAGGATGAATATGGATAAGACTTATGGATGAGATTTTACCCACTACCACTAGGCCAGTATTTGAAGGATCGATTCTCAAAGTTGTGGACAAGTACGTATAACAGACGTGGACCGACAATCCGGTTTGATACGTCAAACTTCGAGGTTCATTCAAATATTTTTCAAAACGTACCTTTTTCAAAGTAACAATATCGAAGCCAGCCTGCTCCAGTTCAGCTTGTATGTACAGCTTCCTCTGTGGGGTGGGAGCGCTCAGGAGCAAGGCGTTGATGAAGGCCATGCCGGCTGCCTGGAGCTCGCCCGAGCCCCCGACGCTCTGCAGCATCCCAACCAGGAACCTGAAGCGGACAGGCTCCCCGTACCGCAGGCGGAGGGTAGACAAGGACTCTGAGACTATGCTGTGCCCACTCGCTGGGGGGTAGCAGGCTTTTGTGAGAAGCTGGAAAAGAAAAGGAGCTGAAAACATCTCATACATTGACCAGACTCCGTACTAAGTAGATTGAGCACTGTGTTACAGATATCAGACAACAGGAATCACAAATATAATACTTAAATACATAAGTATTACACACACGAATGTTTGTCCAGGGTTGCGATCGAACCCACGACCTTTGGCGTATGAGGCAGGGTCACTACTAAATGCGCCATCCGGCCAGTCAAAGTTGAAGTTGAAGAGGATTTTTTATTATTATTTCATACATTGATTAACGCCCTGTTAGTCGAGTGGTTTAAGTTCCGGGTCGTCATCTCGGGGTTCGATTCCTGGGTCGAGCAAAAAGTATGTCACGGATTTTTCTTACATAGCTCGTGTTTGTGATCACCAATCCGCATTAAGCAAGCGTGGTGATTAAGCCTACTCCCATCATAGTAGCGATGACTTGATTCTATGATGAAGGCCTTTGCCCTGCAGTGGGACAATATAAAAGCTACTAATTTCACACAACACCTCTAAAGTATATTTACGCACTTGTGTTACAGATATCAGACAGGAGGAAACACAAATACATGTTGGTGGAATGCGTTTGGTGTTTATACTGAAGCCGAGCGATCATTCTGATTTTACAGATTTTTGATAATGTTTAGATAAGTACCTGCAATGCCAATATCCTAGACTTGTTGACCGTAGACATGATGCAGACGGTGAGGGTGTAGATCCCGTTGGAGCCGGCCACCAGCCTCCGCACGCAGTCAGGGTAGCGGCTGCAGCAGCTCCAGAGGCATTGCCTGAGGACAGTGGAGGATTTGGCACCATTAGCCTATTTGTTTTTTTATGTGATCACATTTTTTTTTGCTGACGCTGGGGAATGCCGCTGACCTGAAGCGGGCCAAGGTAGTCTTGCGACTCCTTATACATACGGCTAGACAGCTGATGATAAGCGACTGCATTAATTATACCAGTGTGCAGTTTCCCTGGGGAAATATGGTCGAAACGAAGAAGAGTGATGATGGGAAAAACTAACCAGAGCGAGCCAAGGAAAGAAGTTGATTCATGTGATTTTAAGTCAATTAATATAATTATTTCGCGCATTCGTCTGTTTTTTTGTTAGCTGAAACATCAATAACTTTTACCCTGAACTAGACATATTTTTTTAAATTGGTTTTCAACCTAATCGTAACTGGATAAAGTTCGAATTCTGGTGGTCCCCTATGGTGCATAAGCAGGCTGGTTAAACGTTTATTATGTACTTACAAGCAAGCTAACTCGTCTAACAGCGGTCTCCTGCGCACCGCAGGCGGCCCCCGCGCGCCCTCTCCTGATTGGCTGAGCTGCACGTTGCGCAGGAGTTCCAGCAGCAACGTGACGCCATCTAGCGGCTCGCATGCGAACTCTTGCACGAAACTGGAAGCAACAGAAAAAAATATTAATATTCGACAAGTTCGTTAGCGTAGTTGCTAGTTTTTTATGTGATAGGTGGGAGACGAGCAGACGGATCACCTGATAGTAAGCGATTGCAATTTGAAACAAGTGCACTGCCAACCATTAAACCCCTTTCCCCCAATTGGGCCTCCAGCACCCTTACTCATTCGACTAAACACAGTGCACGCGCTGCTTCACGCCGGTCTTCTGTGAGGCCGTGGTATTATACTCCGGCCCATTCATGTCGAAGCGTGGCTCTCCCACGTTAAAAAGGTTTAGTAATTAGAAATTGTTTTTAAGTCGGAATGGGAGCCCATCAGGAAGGGCTTGGGTATAGTAAATTAGCGGGACTGACAGTTAATTGCATCCGCGTGACGCCCGCGCCGCCTAGATGCGCTTGCGTCGTTTTGCTACCATTTTAGGCCATTAGATTAGCGGTTCGTAATGAAGCGGCTAAATTGAAGTAGGCTTGGGCCGGCCACTTATGTCGCCATCACGATGAAAGATGGAGCAAATGCGTTCTAGCTTGGAGACCACGTTTGGGCAAGAGAAGAGTAGGCACACCACTAGCCAGATGGTCAGATGATTTACGAAGTCACGCATGCAACTTATGTGCCAGGAAATCTCAAGGGCCAGGGAAAATCATGACCGAGCCGAGTGGGAGTGTTTTTTTTTATACAAGAGATGGCAAACGAGTAAGCGGGTCCCCTGCTGGTAAGTAATCACCGCTGCCCATGAACAACTGCGTGATCAGAGAGGTCGCTGATGCGTTGCCGGCCTTGTAGGTTAATAAGTGGTTTTGGATCCCTACTTATCTTGTATCAGTACGAGTGAGACAAAGCGGTTTTAAGAATAAGAATAAATACAAATTACAAAATACTTCCTATTTACAGAACGAATGTTAAATAGGTTGACATTACAATATATTTACTGTCTCTTTAAAACATATTATACATATAACAGGAGATAAAACAGAAGAAAAATTTAAAAAATACAATTGCTAAACACTAATACCTAACTGCACTAAAACAGAAAAAATACACCAAGGTATTTTTATGGCGGCGACCGTATTGGATCTCTTTTCAAACCCCTAGATTATTTAACCACTAGCTGTATTTTTATATCATTCCCTGCTAAAGGGTTATGTTTTATTACTACGTTATACGTCTAGCGTTAAAACAATTTTACAAATCTGCCATTCGCTGTAGCGCCGCGCATTTAATAGCCCCACATTTTGAGTTTTTGTATTTCAAATAGCAAGGACGATTTCACAGAAGCAAGACTCATTTTGTGCTTGCAATTTTTCTTTATGCTCTCAAATTGCAAGGCACTGCTTATTGCAGAAGCATTCCTGTGTAATGGGATACCGCCCTATGTACTTATTTTTACATTTTACTGGGACAATTTGCGACAAAACGCCGGGTAATTGTTTATTCTTGAAAATGTCATTAGGAGTGGAAGAAAGTAATTTGAGGTTAGGTGATGTTAAATTAATTAAACCTTAAATAAAAATTATATTTCCTTCTTTTTACCCGACTGCCAAAGAAGGAGGGTAATGTTTTTCGAGTGTATGTAAGTATGTATGTATGTCTTTTCCTTTGTGACCTCCTGTAGCCTAAACGGCTTGATGGATTTTGATGTATGAGGTATCGTTAGATTTGTCTTGATTACGGGAGTGTCATAGGATACATTTTATCCTAAAAGTCCCACGGGATAAAGAAAAACAGCTAAAAAGTTATAAATAAAAAAAATATTATTAAAAAAACAAAATACCCGACTGCACACTAAAAAAAGAGTAAAACAAGCCCCACAATAATATTGATCAATCAAATGCTTGTTGATGGAAAGCATCGCAGGCGGGGACCACCTTGACCGCCACCAACGAAAATTCTGCTAAATGGTGCACAACCGAAATGACTATAAATAAGCCTCTGTTGGTCCCCGCCTGCGATGCTTTCCATCAACAAGCATTTGATTGATCAATATTATTGTGGGGCTTGTTTTACTCTTTTTTTAGTGTGCAGTCGGGTATTTTGTTTTTTTAATAATAATTTTTATACACCGTAAAGTTTGAGTCGTTTTAATCCCAAAGCCCTCATAGGTAACACAAATAAAGCCCCTTTAGCATGTTTGATCATCAAAATAAGAAAAACACATATCAGCAGGTTGGCAGCGCACTTGTAACTCCACTGGTGTTGCAAGTGTCCATGGGCGGCGGCAATTGCTTACCATCAGGTGATCCGCCTGCTCGCCTGCTACCTATCACATAAAAAAACTGCTGTTCCGTACATTACCGCCTGGTGAATATTCTGTTTTGAATGGAACAGCTGATTTTATTTTGCTTATTTTGATGATCTAACATGCTAAATGGGTTTTATCCCTGTTACCTATTACAATAGCTTCGGGATTAAAATCCCTTCGAATTAAGAGAGTAACGGAATAGAGAGTGCACCTGTATTTGCGCACACACTTGAACACTAGGTATATACGTGGCTATTCATTGAGATTGGCTACCGTTGCTGAATTGGAGGATTTATACAGGGTGTATCTGTGGACATTTACATCCCTTTAACCACGTGTTCTACCAACCATTCTGAACAACATAATTTTGTTCAACAACTTTTCCAAATATTCGAAAAAAGTTTGTAAAAAAAAAATACAAAATGAACAAGTCACGTGACCGACTTTGTATGGAAAAATTGAGTTTTTTTTATATGATATTTCAAAAGCCATAGAACAAATCTTGTTTAATCATGGTTGGTAGAACACGTGGTTAAAGGGATGTAAATGTTCACAGATACACCCTGTATAGGTAATTTTAAGAGTCGACTCCATAGAGCTTGTCCAAGTTTAGGCACTTTACAAAAGTACTTACTTACTTAAGCAACAATTAAGTTAGTTAACGTCATAACGGCGCATTGATCAGTGTGTGAACTGGAGCGAGTAATAGCACATCATTCTATTAATTACGCCAAAAACCATTGTGTGGTTGCTTCACACACCGTGACGATGCGAGCTGAGAGGTAGGGAAAGAGAGAGATAATTGTATGTAATAGGCTTCCGCTTATGACTGCGCTTGATTAGGATTTTGGTTAAGAAAAACGTCATCGTCTTTTTTATGTGGTAGACAAGCAGATCCTCTTGTATTACCTGACGGTAAGCAATTGCCGCCGCTTATAGACACCTGCAACAACAGTAGAGTCGCAAGTGTGTCAAACTTTAACCCCCCTTCCCCCCAATTGGGCCTCCGGTGGTTACTCACTCGACGAAACACAGCGCAGGCACTGCTTCACTCCGGTTTTTTGTGAGGCCGTGGTAATACTCCGGTCGAGTCAGCCCATTCATCCCGAAGCGTGGCTCTCCTTTTTCTCCCCGATTGGACCTCCAGATCAAGTGTAGGCTAGAATGTTATCCTTTTTTTGGTGACCCAGGTGAAATGCCGCCGGCGCGAAGTGCAATGAGCCGACGTCGCCGCTTTTCGGCGGCGCCTTGTGCGCACCCGCCGGCTAGGAGACCAACGGGTATAGCTGGAGGCACGAAAGTACAGCGATTACCGTTATTTTGCGCACTTGTAAAAAAGAAGACTTTCTATCAAAATAGGTTTCTGCGCACTCAAGGTCATAACTACACTTTCTTGCCTCGGACTATAGAGTTGGGCTCTCCCATGACTGCGGCTTCAGCTATTCTGAGGCCGGTCACTAGGCATACCATCGTTAATTCCCTTCCCCCCTTAACGTGTGACGTCATTAATGGATAGCCAAAGGAGACAACAACCAACTCCATAGCTACCATTAAGAGATTTTACGATCAAGTGTAGGCTAGAATTTGTTTTACCGAGATAATAAACACGTCGAGACTTATTTTATTTTGAAAATTTACGATAGTTGCTTCCTAAGTATCATATACGATTGTTGTGTGGTTCAAGTCAAAATGTAATAGAAGTATTGCACTAAATTACAATAAAAATCTTACTAACGTTTAGACCCAAAAACCTTTTAAAGGGCATAAAACAATTGATTTTCAATTGTGTCTGCTGTCTGGGCCTTACGACGATAATAATTTATTTTATGTGATCATACGGATAACCTGATAGTAAGCGATTGCCGCCGCTCGACACCCTGCAACAACAGTTGAGTCACGACTGCCCTGTCAACCTTTAACCCCTTTTCCCCCCAATTAGGCCTCCGGCAAAACGCAGTGCAGGCGCTGCTTTACGTCAGTTTTTGGTGAGGCCGTGGTATCTCTCTGCTCGAGTCGGCCCATTCATGCCGAAGTGTGGCCTTCTCACAGTCCATGGCCCGGCACTCGCCAACAGGGGCATTAGTATGTACAGTCAACAGCAAAAGTAGATGATCAAAATCAAAAACTCTATACTACTCACTATTGAGCGGAGTTCGCGTAAGAACTGTATGGTGTGCCTAATTCATACAGTTCTGACGCAAACTCTGTATAGTCTCAAAGCGATTCATAGGTACAGTTCTGACGCGAACTCCGCTCAATAGTGAGTATAGAGTTTTTGATTTTGATCATCTACTTTTCTGTTAGTAATTTTATTTTTGTTAAATAATGCATTTAAAAATTATTATTGATGGGTTCAGGCTGGGACTCGCACCCACAACCTTCTACAGTCCCTATTGAAACTGTACAGCTTCTAAAAACGCTTCCTCTCATCACTTGCATCTCCAACCACCTGACTAACAAGCTTTGATCCACTTAGTGCATTATTGCACCGTAAAACCTATTTATAATTTGGTGTTAATTAAGATGGCTACCGGAGGCTCCTTTTACGATCGACCCATAAATATTATCAGTGCACTCTGGTCTTAATGCTTTAGCTTATCTTTTGCACCCTTTTATTATAAACTTATAATACACGGCAAGATGCAGGGCAGACAAGGAAAGGGATAAAAAAGAAGAACTTCTTGGCTTAAAGTCTTCGCCAGTCGAGTTCAAAAATATGTATACACTTTAGGACCTTGTCACAATACATATTTATAAGAAAGTGGAAGTCGTTTTCTTCTACATATGTACTGTGACAAGGTCCTAAAGTGTATACATATTTTTAAACTCGACTGTACAATAAAAGCACCCGTTCTCTGTTTAGAGCAGCTGTGTCAAGGGTTCAAGTCGCCATTATGATTGCCAACCTTCGTTAGAAGATGGCACTTAAAGAAGAAGATTTATAAATAGATACTTAACTGATAAGTGGATAGGCACGTCGCAAAATCTATAGTATTTATAAAGATGTGAAAGAGCCAGGCTTCGGCAAAAATGGACCGGCTCGACCGGAGTGATATTTAAAGTCACAGAATTCCGGCGTAAAGTAGTTAGTGAAGGTACCGAAGGCCCAATTGGGGGGAAACTGGGTTAAGGGGGTAGCTGGTGACTCTACTGGTGTTGCAGGTTTTTGGGCGGCGGTAATCGCTTACCATCAGGTAATCCGTTTGCTCGTCTGATACCTATCACAGACTAATGTAAAGTGGAGCCTATTTTCCGCACTTAGACTCTCTTTCGGTTCATACATTGTACGAAATCATACTCGCTTAGTCTAAAATACAGGGCATCCTAGTTCAGGCAAAATGTTAATAATATAAGCACTAATTGTAAGACTATTTATTGATCATATATTTTGTGCTACATTTAAGTTATGTATTTGCAATAAACATTTTTATTTTATTTATGGATCACACACTAGAACACTTAATAATTTGGCCAATGATAAAGGTAATTGGTAGGTACCAACTAATTTTGTTATTCAAACCGGAAGTTAGCTCAATAACACAAATTATCTAACACATCATTAAGATACAGTCTAGGCAATTTGAGACTATAAACAATTTCCTATTACATTAATAGTGCTGTAATGAGCTCTATAATAGCTTATGGATTTGAAATATTGCCTGGCGATTAATCGATAAATAGGAATAAGTAATAATAATTATGTCCTCCTAATCGATAATACGGTTATGACGGCCAATTTCAACGATCAGTCATCGGCGGAAGATATTTATAGTGCACAAGTGTGGGTGCAAACACAGGTGCACTCTCTATTCCCTTACACACCAGACACCAGTCTGACACGACCGAAGAAGGATCAGGGGCAGGACGTGCTTTCCTTGCACGGGGGTACAAGACCGCCAACCGACTTCGGGCTGGCTCTGAGAATTTATTCCCAGTTTACCTTTATTGGCCGACTGGAGAGGACGCCAGCAGGGGCCGCCGGACTCTCACCTAAGGCTGGCCTTCACCAGCTAGATAAGGTTCAAAGCAGGTGGCAACTGTCTTTCCTCAGCCTTATTAAGGGTTAATAATGTATTTACCTTGGAAAAGACAGTCTCAAGTCTGCACGGAGCTTCGTCAGCAGTTCACTCGGGGAGCCAAACTGCCGTAGAGTCATCTCCTCGCCCACGCTCAAACATGGATTTCTGAAACCAAAATATTTGTTTTACTTATCGAAATCAGGCTACAAAAAAACCTTTATTAATTCATCAAATATCGTGAAGGTATACTTAATATATCATAATATAAAAATATGGCGACGCCCCGCGGACGGCCCGTGTTGGTCTATTGGTTTAAGTACTGGGCCATGATCGTGGGATCCCAAGTTGGATTCTTGGGTCGAGCAAAAAGTACGTAGGTACTTATGTTTCGAATTTTTCGAACAGCTCGGATTTGTGCTCACCAATCCGCATTAGACAAGCGAGGTGATTACGCCTAATGCCATCGTAGTAGCGATGACATGATTTCTATGAGGCTTTTGGACTGCAGTGGGACAGGGACAGTGTATAGGCTGATACTTTAGGTCTTTTACATAGTTTGATGCCAGCCACTGCTAGCTGCAATGTAGCCAATGGCCAATTGCAGACTAATTTAACTCTGCATTTATTTTTTTTCTTTAAGTTATGACTTGAAATTAGCTTTAAAATAACAACAATAGAAGACCAACAGTAAAACAAAATTACTATACCTAGTAGATAAGTATCGGACATAACAACAATGATATCTAAAACAAACACAGAACAATAGAAAGTTACAAATGAAACTAAAAAGAAGTTAACAAATTGCTTTGCTTTTAAATCTAGTGTTTATAAAAAGAGAACATTGACTGTTAATAAATTGTGCTAGATTGTTCCGACTAGATGTATTCTTTTAAAATTAATTCATCTTTTTTGTTTGCATAAAATCAGTTATCAGATAAAGTCGATCAAATCATTTCATACGCTAAATTACTGTACGGAGGCAGGTATGCACAATTGCACACATAGCCACACACATACACAAATATACACAAAGGGCCATAAACACTCACATACAAACTTATTATTTACTTATTGAAACTTCGGTTTAATTTTAATACTTATGTCAGTTTACATATTATTTTATATCTATGTCTCATCTGGCACAAATGCTACTTGCACTGAATGGAACGGGTCAACCCTTACCCAGGCCAGAATGTGTCTGGGTTATTATGATGGAAATAAATGACTCTGTATTCGTTAAGGCCAAGTAGTGCAGGATCGACCGAAGTGGCGTTCTCTTGTTTCGGAGGCCAAGACTCGTTTCGGGTCGCTAAGCCAGTGGAGTAAGTAAGTAAGTATTCGTTACCTGAAGTCCTTGCTCCCCTGGTTGGGCAGCGTCCTGGCCTTGGTCGGGTCCTGCCCAGACTCCAGCTCGTAGAGGCTGCCCCCGCCGGTCTTCTTGCCCCATTTCTTCAACGAGGTCGCGTAATCTTCGGGGTTGTAGATCGGTGGTCGTTGTTTGTCCTGCAACAAAAAAAAGATTTTAAGTTTTTTTTTCCGTCAAAATACAACGGATAGGACATATTTAATACCTTGTCCCGATTCCGTACAAATTCAGTGGTTTAAAATCACTTGCGTCAGACATATCGTACCTACATTAAATGTTAAAAGCACAAAAAAGTCAGCCTTTATACTGTTCCACTGCAGGGCAAAGGCCTCCATTATATAAATGAGATCATCGCTACTATGATGGCATTAGGCTCAATCACCACGCTTACCTAATGCGGATTGGTAAGGATCAGAAACCTGAGCACTCGTAAGATAATTTTGAACTCTGGACCTCGAGACTGCTCGGTTAAAAAGACGGTGTGTTAAATGTAAACATGTAAAATTAAATACTAATTCATCTTCGGAGATAATTAAATCTCGTACATTTTGAACTAATCTAAACCAATTACGGCCTAGCACCTGAATGCATCATTAGCCCGACTCGTGCGCAGCCCGAACCATCCGTCATACTGTAACAATAGCCGAGTTATGACAGTAGCGAAAGCACAGCCATTGTGATTTATTCTATCTGTATGTGTGAAAGTGCGCGGTTTTGCCGCCAAATCGGTTTGAATAGTTCGGTTTTCAAACATCTTCGTGTCTATAATGATTAACTTTATGTGCCAGTTTCTCCTCGGAAATAATGTTATTTTTTTTTTATTTTATTTATTAAGGAATAGCAAACAACTACACATAAATATTATTCTAAACACAAAAGTACAAGCTATTTTAACAATAATGCAGCCCACAACGCTATCCACATGATACTCACAATATTATGTAAAGTCGCGCGCTGCCTAACACTATACTCCGATTCACAACCATGCTAAGCAAACCGACAAATGCAAATGACAGGCTTCTATGCATTTTGACATTTTGCATGTGTCAAATTGAGTGATAATGTACGGGGATGACACATTGACATCCGTCAGCCTACCCCACATGATTATGAATCAGAGTACAAGCCAAACAAGATAACAACACTTAGGTACACAACACAAGTTATAAGGTACACACAGTCACATAAGTATAAAGGTTACCATAACCTGTCAAATTTCCTCATTGATATTCAACCTAAAACCTTGGGTTCTACCCACAGGACGTCAGGACAGTGGGAAGTTTAACAGTGGGTTCTCCCACGCTTCGGCATGAATGGGCCGGCTCGACCGGAGTAATAACCATGTCCTCACAGAAAACCGGTGTGAAGCAGTGCATGGCTGTATTTCGCTGCGTGAATGAGTGTACTGGCCCAATCCAGGAGAGGGGGGTGAAAAGGTAAGCAGCGCACTTGTGAAACCACTGGTGTTGCAGGTGTCCATGGGTGGCGGTAATCGCTTACCATCAGGTGATCCGTGAGTTCGTCTGCCGCCTATATCATAAAGGTGGGTTTATAAGGTACACACGTAATCAGGTCCACCACAACCTTCCAAATTTCCTCATTGATATTCAAACTCCTAAGGTCCTGTGGATAGACCACCTGCCCGTTGGTTCAATTTAATGTAATAGGGTAGTGGGGAAATAATGGATGAGGCTGGCAGGGCACCACAGAGAGTGGCGTGATGGAGAAGATGCCTATACTCAGCAGTGCGTGGATGTGGGCTGATATGATTTTTTTATTTTTCTTAAGTGATAGGTAGCAGGCGAGCAGGCGAATCACCTGATGGTAAGCAATTGCCGCCGCCCATGGACACTTGCAACACCAGTGGAGTTACAAGTGCGCTGCCAACCTTTTATCCCCTTCCCCCCCCCAAGTGGGCCTCCGGTACCCTCACTCACTCAGCGAAACACAGCACAGGGGCTGCTTCACGCCGGTTTTCTGTGAGGCAGTGGTATCACTCCGGTCGAGCCGGCCCATTCATGCCGAAGCGTGGCTCTCCCACAGTTAAATGATGATGATGATAATGATATTCAATTCAACCTTATGTGTTTGACAGTAAGATGAGAAGCGATTGAAGACAATTAGCTAGCCCACTAGACCCGCCGAGGTAATGATAGAAATACGCACATATTTGAATAATCCAGAGGTGCTTCTATCTAATTTTCCTTATCATTGTACAGTCGCCTGCGATAAAATGTAAGTCATATTCTTTATTGGATGTGGTTACAAATGTAAACACCTCGACTCTTATGCCAATACAATAAGGTTCATATTTGTATGAGGTTGAATACTTATTGCTTAGAGGCTTTTGAGATGTGGTGTTACCGTCGCATGCTCCGCATTAGTTGGATACATAGAGTCCGCAACGAAACTGTACTCCAGCGCGTCGGGCAATCACGGAAATTAATGAAGACCATCAAAAAGAGGAAGATTGAGTACCTCGGTCACGTGTTAAGACATGATAGGTATAGTCTACTCCAACTTATAATGATGGGAAGATTTGATGGGAAGAGGCGCCCTGGACGGAGGAAAAAATCGTGGCTACGTAATATAAGGAAGTGGACCGGAATCACCAGCGTAGAACATCTATTCAATCTCGCAAAAGATAGGGAGAAGTTCAAGAAACTGGCGGCCAACCTTCAGGATTGAAGAGGCACCCAAAGAAGAAGAAGAATACTTATTATTGTACGTGTTGTACTGCCATCGTTTATACCTCACCACTAAAACGGATCTAATAATATGCTCTATCTCGAATCACACTTTATTTGCTATTTTCTGTTTTATTGCTTTTTTATTGCCCGGAAACGGAAATGGCGCCAAACACGGAAAACCGTAGCCTTAATGGCCTCGTGTTTTGGTGTTAAAAAGATTTCATACTTGTATTGACACTTATGTAAACACCTATACTTGTACAACCTAATGCCTTGGCTACTGGGTCGCATACACGACAGTACTTGGAATCCCGGGGTAGATTCCGGTGTAGGTTGGGTCAATAAAGTCACTTGAGTTTGTTATACAGCTTGTCCAGTTTGTTTTTTTTTTAATATTTGGGGTTTTAATGTTGTAAGTCGCATTTTATCCCCTTCCCCCCCGAGTGGGCCTCCGGTACCCTCACTCACTCAGCGAAAACACGCACAGGGGCGGCTTCATGCCGGTTTTCTCTGAGGCAGAAACTTGAGTTTGTTATACAGCTTGTCCAGTTTGTTTATTTTTTAATTATTTGGGTTTAATGTTGTAATTGACATTTACCGTGTCACCTCGAAGTCGCAGATTCATAAAGTGTATGGGTAGCTTTTACTACGATCCATCCCTTTCTTGTACGAAAAATAATTTATATTTAACTGATATTTCGGCTATGGCGCGCCTGGGGTACGCTTAGACCATAATTCAGGTTTTGGGGAATCTGGTACCTAATTACAACGAAGCTATTGACGTCTGACCTGATTCTGATTCGCAACCTTTTATAAGGGGAACCGGACCAACTGAATCATGGTTACTCTTTTTGGTCGCTCCCTTAATGACTGACGATCGTGGTCATCATTGAATGTGCATCGGTTGCACTTCGCTTGTGTTATCTGCCTCCACCTAACGGTGAATATAACTATTCATAGCGTCTCTGACGACTGACCAAAACTTATTGGCAGATGATCCTCTCACTGGATCGATCCATCTGTTCGATTACCCTCCCTGTTTTCAACAACGATCAGTTTTTCAAGGCTCTCGTCACCTCTTCTCATCATCATCATCATCATCATCAGCCTGTTGCAGTCCACTGCTGGACGTAAGCCTCTTCAAATGCTCGCCACTTTGATCGATCTTCGGCTACTCGCATCCAGCACCAGCCAGTCCTCTTGCGCAGATCACCACTCCATCTGGCCTGAGGTCGTCCTACACTACGTTTACCAAGATACGGTCTCCACTCCAGAACTCATTTACCCCAACGGTTGTCAGTTCCGCGGCAGATGTGGCCAGCCCACTGCCACTTCAGCTTACTAATCCGGTGAGCTATGTCGATAACTTTGGTTCCACCTCTTCTCATTTCATGATGAATTATGGTAAGGTACACGTCTCTGAAATTCCCTCACCGTCGAGCTAACGAAGATACGCAGACACGTTGCCGGCTTTTTAGAAAGATGTGTACATCTTCTCCGTAGAGTTTATATGAAAAAAGTTCGGAAATACCGCTGCGGGAAGTTGATTTTACAATGTGAAGTAAGCAGGAAATACCGGGTATCGTGTATGATGATGGACCGCCACCCAACCAGATGATTATGATCATGTGAAGTTATTTACAATAAGTCGTTAATTAAAAGTTCAATAAGTATCGTATTTTTACTTTTTATCTCCTTTATTATACAATGCGGCCCAATTAATATGAGAGCAATACATTATGCTGTAATCTTGTTAAAGAGATATAATGGAACTGGTTGACGTAGTGTGTGCGTAAGAGTGGAAAATTGTACAAAAAGGTACACATATATTTTTCTTCACAGTTAGTTATAACGTTTATTTTTTTATGTTTCCTCTGTTGTCTGTTGTAACACAAGTGCTTAAAAGATTTTTAGTACGGAATCAGGTACATAATATGAGCTGTGAGAATTTATTATTAAAAAAGTTTGTCATGAGAGTTATTTTCCCTCTAAATTGTAACAAACAATTACAATGTGACATCGGTTAGATAAAAATCACATATTTCATTCAGTAATAAACCTCACTTAACGATAATAAAAGTAAAACGGAATTACGCAAAAACATAAAATTAACAACTCCCAGACCCACAGTGAGCTATAAACTGACAACAACTAATTAATTGTCGAAAGAAAGCAGGTAGAGCCGGGTGAACGAACTATGTGGCATCCGCGATTCATAATTTTCAACATTCTGGCAAGTGTAGCCTATTTTGTGTGTTAAGTCATGAGCGGTAGCGGTTTTGTTGGTACTTCTATATCGCTACAAGCAGTGGCTTTTACTCACCTTCCGATACCTACCTGTGATATTATTTGTTACTAGCTGAACACCGCGGTTTCACCCGCCTGGTGCTTAAATCTTTGTATGAATCGTTATAAAATTGGATGATACCGGATCGAAAAAAAAAATACCCCGAAGGAAAAGTACATTAATGAATCTACCATTATTAATAAATATCAAATAAATTCCATTATTTTTGAAAAAAAAAACTGCAATTTTTTTTTACACATAAATAAAGAAGGTAACATTATAAATAAGAAAATGATATAGAATTGCATCTTAGAATTAAGTTAGACTTGTTAGGCAACAAGTTTCATTTATAATTATTATTAGGTATCACTTCTACACTGAAAGTTTCTCACTCCTTTTATTAGAAGCAAGCAAAGCTAAGACCCCCTCAATGGTTACGTACACTAACGCTGCCACCAGATGAAAAAGATATATTATAAAAGTTTGTAACAAAAAAATACCAACAGACAAATTCAGAATCCTCCCCTTTTTTGTTTTTGAAGTCTGTTAAAAATTAGTACCTACTTTGTAGCCTGTGATATTTGTATTTCGCTAACACTTGCACCCGACCCTAAAATTACAATTTATTTTGTTTTAAAACATAACTTTAATTCCATTGTTTCCCTCAAGATCTTATCACTTAGTATGTTATAGCAAACGAATTTGGGCGGATCATCTCAGTACTTATACTTTTAATTATACATTCATAATAACAGTTTGCGCGTCACAAAACGTGCAAAAGAGAAAGGAGATCTATATCTCGTGTTTTGATTGCATTTTGAGGGATTTTTAATTGTACCTGATTTATGTTTGTGTGAAAATAGTGTAAATGGAAACAAATAGGGGAAAATAATTGTACTTTCGTCGTAACCGCCTGTGGCTGTAATTAACTAGTTGTTTATAACTAACTGTAAATTAAAGACGTAACAAGGAAGGCAAAATAGCTTGACTTGGTAAGTACCTACGAGGTGGTTTAGTATAAAAAATAAAAAATAAATGCGCCAGACAAACACAAAAAACAACCTGATCTCAAACAAGGGCATCACCTGTACAATGAGTACCAGGTGACGATAACTAACTGGGGGCGTCAACCCAGAACACCTAGACCTAGGAAAATTACAAAATGTTGTTTCCTAAATTCTCTTGACCAGGAATCGAACCCGGGACCTTTCGCGCTTTGGGCGAACACCTTAGCCACTGCGACAACGAGGCCGTCAAAGTATGACATAAAAAATTGGGATTATTTACATGGAAAGTAAATAATCTAGGAAAGCATTTTGTACTTGTACCAAGAACAAACGAAGGTACCACAAATTCTCAAGCCCAAAACCAATACACGTATCTTGTTTCATCTACATACAAACATCTAGGTTTGTGCGGGAATCGAACCATTGAGTATCAACCACGGCGCTCAAACTACTAAACTAAATGGGTTGTGAAATAGTACAACTTCTCGCATTTGTATTGTGTTCACTTAAAACAAATAAGTATAGATTTAAACAAAAGAAATAAAACAATAGTGTGAAGTCATCATATTTTCCAACCAGTATTTATTTAACTAGTAAAAAAAATAATGACTTTGTACTAATTAATACATAAATACGTCCAATGAAAAGGCATCTAATAACATGAATGACAGAAACAATTTCCAACAATCAACAGCTCGTATTATATAGAAAAATGTTTGTCTATGAACTAAAAATACCTTTGCAGTATTCCCAAGTTTAACAATGGGAGATCTAGTTCCATAATTAAGAAAAAGTTTGTATTCCCACATTAAAACTGTACCAATCGTAATGAGTGATAGGCTTGTGATGTGTCTGCGCTTCGATACCTTATATTGTACGTACAGCCACACATCAAAGTATACTAAACGTCAAATTTCATCAAAGGATTTGTCACCTTATTGTCTACTGTTGAGGAAATTTGATAGGTTTTGTTGAATAACGATGTTGTCACACTGTTGTCGACAACTATGAGTACCTAGTATGAGTATTAGTTTACACTTTAGGACCTTATCACAATACATATTTATAAGAAAGTGGAAGTCGTTTTCTTATACATATGTACTGTGACAAGGTCCTAAAGTGTAAACATATTTTTGACCTCGACTGTACTATTATTCGTCGTTCAAAAAAAATGCCGTAATTGAAGAGCTGATGGCGGGCCCTAACAAAATGGGAGAGACAAAGGTACATAGAAATCGATGGCTTGGCCACGTTGAAAGAATGGATCAGATCGGGGCGCCAAGAGGGCATATCTTGGGCAACCTACTGGTCGACGGCCAGTGGCACCCACGCTTACGCTGGCGGGATGTAGTAAACGAGGACCTGCAAGAATTGCAAGCAGGAGATAGGCGACAAGCTGCACAAGACCGAGGCAAATGGCGATATCTCATATCGGACGCCAAGACTCATTTTGGGTCGTTGAGCCATCGGAGTAAGTATTATTATTCGTCTGAGATTTTATTTCTTTATTCATTTGGCAAACCTAACGAGCCTATACCTTCCTAAAAGGCTGGCAACGCATCCGCGCTCCTTCTGTTGTAACTGATGTCCATGGGCGGCGGTGTTCACTTACCATCAGATGACGCTTGTTCGTTTGCCTTCCTATATTATATATATATAATAAAAAAAAACAATCAATCACATACATCTAAAACAAATGGTAGCTCAGGGGATAACGCATTTAAGGGGCTATACGAATGAAACTAGCGGCGCCAACCTATTTGCACTGATGTGGCGAAAATATGATATTTTTGAAGAAAATAAAACATTACAGACTTAGATCAAAGTAAATTGGATTTATCAAGATGCAATACAATATTTCTAACACGCGACAAGTAACAATAATGTTAATTATTGCTAAAAACGGCCACTTTTAGCAATAATTGACAATATTGTTACTTGTCGCGTGTTTCATATATTGTATTGCATCTTGAAAAATCCAATTTTCTTTTATCTAAGTCTGTAATGTTTTGCTTTCTTAAAAAATATCGTATTTTCGCCACAATCAGTATAGGTTGGCGGCGCTAGTTTCATTCATATAGCCCCTTAATATTATATTTTTAACTCTCGGTGCAGAATTATGCAATTGAGTTACTCAATAGAAGGACATAAATTTAATGTGTACTAGAATGCTACACTTTTTATTATCTCACCGATCAATTAAAATGTCAGCGTCTAAGTATCCTGCTAATAAAATTTGCATTATCAATTTGGCAAAGTCATGTCATGAAAGTTGAGCGATACTACGAGAGAGATTAGATAATTAATTTATTAATAGTAGAAAATACTGGTTTAAGTTTATGAGTAATTAACTACGGTTACGTTTTCAAATGGGTTGGAGATGATAGTGTACTTTTTGTTACACTCATGGAGAGCCACGCATCGGAATGAATGGGCCGGCTCAGAAGACCGGCGTAAAGCAGCGCCTGCTCTGTTTCGTCGAGTGAGTGAAGGTACTGGAGGCTCAATTGGGGAGAAAGGGGGTTAAGGGTTGGCAGCGCACTTGTGACTCTACTAGTGTTGCAGGTGTCTATGGGAGGTGTCAGTCGCTTACCTTCAGGATTCTGTATGCTCGTCTGCTACCTATCACATAAAAAAGCGCCCCGTTGGTCTAGTGCAGTGGTTCTTAACCGGTGGTCCGCGGACCACTGGTGGTCCCTGGATTCATCCAAGTGGTCCGCAAAGACATCGTAATAAACAAATGACGTGACGTGATGAGTCGAGTCAACACAACGCAAACGGCGTAGCGACGCATGTCACTACTGGTCTAATAGTTTAAGTACCGGTCCGTGATCTCAGGACCCAAGTCCTGGGTTCGATTGCCGGGTCGAGCAAAACTGAAGTTATTTTTATAACTTACTTAGTGTCCGGATTTTTATCATCCTATAATATAAATGATTTAAACCTTTTTATAACATGTTAAGCGAAATCGTATTCCTGCAATAAAATTTAACGAAGGAAACAATATGGCCACTCAAATTAAATAAATTATGCCCCAATAAACACTTTAACTTCGAACTATATTACCAGCAATGAATTTCTAAAAGAACCCGGTTGATTAATTGATATAATTATTTGATAACGTCGTAATACGAGTTAAGTCGTTTTATGGCACTCGTTAATTTGACGATTGACGAAACTTATGACATATTAGGTTGTTTTTATGACATATGGGCAGACGAACGTACGGATCACCTGATGGTAAGCGATTACAGCCGTCCATGGACGCCAGCTACAACAGAGGAGTCACAAGTGCGCTGCCGACCTTTTGATAAGGAACACGCTCGCTTCTTGAAGGTTTGCAGGTCGTATCAGTCCGGTAATACCGCAGGCGACAGTTCATTTGGGTTAGGGGAAAACTTATTTATTATTACTAAACGGGCGAGTTTTCCCCTATGATGATAATACTGACTAAACTGTAGAGTTTACAAAAATATTACAGAAACAACGGTAGGTATGCCTTCTGTACAGTCACGTGTATTATTTGAGACCCATTTCCGCTCAATATCATTAGAACATTTATAGTGCAACTAGCGGCCGCCCGCGACTTCGTCCGCGTGGAAAAGTAACTTTTCACCCCCCTTTCAACCCCTTATAACTTTTCGCAATAAAAAGTAGCCTAAGTTATTTCTCAAGGTCTAGATCATCTGTACACCAAATTTCGTTTAAATCCGTTCAGTGGTTTTGGCGTGAAAGAGTAACAGACAGACAGAGTTACTTTCCCATTTATAATATTAGTTAGGAAGTCAGGATAAGGTCAAAAACACGACATTCAACCTTGAGTAGGTCCTAAATTAAAACTCGTGACTGTACTATGCTCTTATATTGAGTTACAAAATCATTTTCACACAGATGCAATCACGCACATTACTCGCTATGTTTTAACAAATACCCGTAATGTTTATAGAGCTGTGGTGCATACACTTAAATAAATGACTCCAGATAAAAATGATGGGTGCAACATTTAAGTTAATGTAATAGTTTTGTATGGTAATAATGAAATTTTTGAAATTTTCGTCATTGGTGGTGGCGGTGTCTCTGAAAAATCACCTGGGACACATCACATCACCCCCCAGACCATGTCCTATCTTTTGGCATGTTCTCTGTGCCCGATAACTGCATCTACATTTCGACTGCTCCAAATACCTAATAAAGTCCAATTTGCAATTAGTTGAATATAGGAGATCGGACTTTCTGTTCCAAGGAATAAAGTCCGGGACACGACCAAATAGGAAACGGATGCAGGACTAACAGCTTAAAGTACTTTAGTAGTAATAGTACCGGAGGTAAAACTATCGATAGTATCGGTAGTATTTGGCGTTATCAATAGTTTTGCTTGAATTTCTCTATCGATACTATTGAGACGAGGCAACACTATTGATACTTATTATTTTTTCTTTTACTATCGATAAGAGGATTATCGATAGTGGACCATCGATAGCCAACACTAAAGCGAAGTACTTTACCTACGGAACCGAAACATGAACCCTTACGTAAACGGCACGATTCCGCTCGTACAGTCACGTACACTAATAAGTATACAACCTCATTCAAATATGACCTTATAGCCCTGGAATAAGTGTCCGAGGTGATGTTTATTGCAGGCTGTACAGTCGTACGTCACGGTGCAATCACGCTCATAATTCGCACGCTCTCGTTTTCGATACTTCTCGCTGTTTCGACACGCAAATTCAATCAAATGATTAAAATAAATGGGTTGTGAACTTTTGCTAACTGACTCGGTTCATGACAATGTTTTGGGTAGTGATGTAAAGTACGTTTTCAAAGACTATCGATAGTAGGTAGTAGAGGGCTGACGCATTTGCATGTCTTCTGGAGCTACATTTCTGATTTTAATTTATTTTTGATTTTTATTGATTTTCATTTGAGATCCGAAATTTAGCATTTTTAATCACTCGACCGTAAAGAGTAACCTCACCCACGACGTAAGTCCAAGCAAGCGACAGATAAACGTCAAAATGCATTACTGAAATTAATTTGTCTTCGAATTTCGAACGCCCATGACATCCATTGCATCATTCGACTTGAAGACCAATGTGATATACGACTTTTTACATTTTATTTGATACGTGCCCTACGTATTTACAAATAATTGACGATGAATTGCTAAAACCAAACAACCATAAGGTTTTTCGAGAAAATGATTTTCCTATGCCTATGGCATTAATGTCGATTTCTTATTTTAATAAATTTGTTAGATAGGCACATAACCGAAAAATTTAGGTTATTTTATTGAGGGAAAAATACAGCTATTACATAGTTTTATGTTAATAATTATTGGCATTCCATAAAAATCACTGATACCAAATTATCGATACAAAATGCTTATCTGTCGATAGTATCAACACACAACACTATCTTTTCTCAAATTGCTCATGCGCATGAAGGTTGTATTGTGCTGTTAAAATGAAATATGGATCAATAAATAAAGGTGCTAACTATTATAAAGTTTTTATATCAATCAAAACGTTTAGTAATTACATGTCTAAGCTAAGAAAGTATGGCTTACCTTTGTATTTCAATGGGAAAACTGCACGCGAAATATAGTCGCGTTTCTCTATGCAACAGGGTATTGACATGTGAGGTATGATGAGTTGTAATCCAGCGGGTATTGCTTGTGAAATCCGCTAGATGGCGTACTATAGAGCTGAGGTCCATCTGCACGGTGATTGGTTATTTTGATGAGAGATGTCAAAATGTCTCTACATCTTGTGCGTTCGTTTCACCGTATCACGTTTTGGTATGAATGGGCCTGCTCGACAGGAGTGATACCACGGCCTCACAGAAGACCGGCGTGAAGCAGCGCCTGCGCAGTGTTTTGCTGAGAGAGTGAGGTTGGAGGAGGCCCAATTGTGGGAAAGGGGGTTAATGGTTGGCAACGTATTTGGTGAACTCTACTGATCTTGTAGGTGTCTATGGTCGGCGGCAATCGCTTACCATCAGGTGATCCTTATGCTTTTTTTCACGTAACGAATAAGAAAAACTAAAAATTACCTTTGACACGGGTTCCCCGTTCCACCCCCCGCAGTTTGCCATGCCTTCCAGCAATGTCAGTTCACTGTAACAAAAGAAATATAAAATTAAAAATCAATTAATGACGTCCTCGATGGCGCGGTGGCTAAGTGTTCGCCTCGGAGCGCGAAAAGTCCCGGGTTCGATTCTCGATCAAGTCAATTTAGGAAACTGTACCTTTTTTAAGTTTTTTGGGTACTGGGTTTTCTGGCTTGACCCCCGGTTAACGTCACCTGGTAGGTACTCATAGTACAGGGGTTGCCCTAGTTTGAAACCAGGTTCATTGGTGTGATTTTCTGGCGCATTTATTTATTAACACACAAAGTTCCACATCACATAAAAAGGCGACTTCGACGCAACGCCCAAAAACGTTAGTGTGGGGAGGTCGCCGGCAAACGCCAACGCTCAAAAGATCTAGTACCTATGTGGTCCCTCTTAAAAAGAAATAAATCATCTATAGCCTAATCAAAGTTTGTTCAATACAAAATCTCATCTTCAAAGACTGTACAGTTTGTGCCAATTTCGGTGAAGCGGAACATGGCTATGGTCGCCGTAAACAGCGACATTATGAAAATCGATCGGGGATCGATCATTTTCTGATAAACTCAGGGTTGCCACAAATGAGTCCCTGTGCTTTTCGAGTACAACTTTACGATTAAATAAAACTTCACTGAAAAATCGTCAGAACAATCAAATAGGTCCTGCAAGTCTTCGTAAATACTAAGGGAGCAATTTATAGTTTGCTGCCTAAACTAGGAGTATCATGTAGGTAATTAGAATAGAATATAATGTAATACAAAATAATATAAATTTTATTTTGATTGAATACATTCTATTTTCAAGTAATTTAATTCAATAATTTATTAGCAGTAGAAATTTTACTTGAATTTCAAATAAATAATTAATTCAGAAAGCGCCACATTTACATGTCTAAGGAAAGACTTCAAAGGACCAAAAGACGTGAGTTGAATTATCTATGATATTATTTTCGTCACTGCCACTTTGTGTTAACTGAGATATAATTTAACAAGTAGAAAACTTGCTTTGAGCGAAACAGAGTCGTAAAACCTGCGAGCTAGTGTTCAGAAATTTGACAACCCTGCATGTGCAAGGTCGATAATGGCATTCAAACTTTCTTTCGCCGCTAGATTTTATAAATTACCGACTTTATGGTGGTTTGTCGGTGTAATTGGCGCAATTTTAACGAAAGTAGATGATCCCAACTGGGTCGCTGAAACGGGCTTATCGACCTTGGGTGATTTACTTTTTAGGATTTCACTTTCGTTTTTTTTTAATATTGACAGTTTAAACCAAGAACGTCTAAAATAATGTTCATCCTCTCAAAAGAGCTCAAATTAAGTTGGTACAGCTGTAGATATTTTGAATTTCGAAACTGCCGTCACTGCATTTTGTTTTCGACCTTAATCCATAGTAATTGGTTTTAAATTCGAAATTCCAAATGGCGCTTTTTTGCGATTGGAAACTTTATTGGCAATGTCATTAATTATTGTTTATTAAATAATATTACATCTATTTTTTTTTCTTTTTTTATTTGTTCATGTTAAAATTATTATCGAATTTCAGATTGACCGGACTGCAAGTTTTAGTTTTAGCGTTGAAGCATAGAGTATAATATCTCTGTGGTTGAAAAACATAAAGATGAAAGCCCTCTCCGCTCGTTTGAATATTAAACCACTCCACCAACACTCAACAATATTATTAGGTACAAATCCAACTATAGCAAACTAGTTATTAACTATTTCGTAATGATTACTAACATAATCGCGAAAACATAGCGCATCAGTAATCGGAGCTCCTACGAGGCCAATTAGTGAGTTATTTAACGGACTTTCTTCCATGTAGAGTGCATAATCGAATCGTAATATCGATATGTAGTTACTTTTTATACTCGAGCCGTGGCAGGCCCTCTACAAAGTAAATAAATTCACACAACATCAGTCTCATACATTGACCTGACTCCGTACTAAGTAGCTTAAGCATTTGTGTTACAGATATCAGACAACTAGGAAAGAGCTAACTATTATAACACTTATACTTATACCCAAACACTGAAAAAAAATTACTGTTCATCACATGAACGTTTGACAAGATGGGGATCGATCGAAAATTCCTTCAATCGACCTTCACCTTAAAGTCAAACAAATACGTGGTTCATATTAATTGTGAAAAGTAAGATAGTAATTCAACGTGTGGCTGTCTGTACTTTATCTAATTGGACCTAACTGTAATCCAATGCACTATTGAAGATGCCGGCAGTGATCTTTAAAAACAAACTACAAACTAATATGAAACGGTACAAACAATTTGATGGTACGTAAACGTCTTGAGTTAGCCTCGGGCGGACTCGTGTTACGGCCACGCGTTCGGTAGCTCCTGCGCCTGCGGCCACTACGGTACAACCATATGGTGAGGTGTGAGTCACAAGCGAGAATCTCCCAATCAATCCAAAAAATGATAAGGTTAATTGATTTCGCGTTTGCAGAAACCGTTTTGCAACCGGTGTGGACACAGCCTTATTTACCAATTCACTCAACTTCAACCTATTCAAATATAGAACACAAAAAGTAAATTAATTTGTATCTTTTTGATAGGCGAACAAAAATTTGATTTTACGTTCAATTTTTAAATTTAAATTGAATCGTATCGATAGTTTACCTTCTAGCGCGATATTTAAATGTGTTCTATATTTGAATTTAAAGTCTGTTAAAATAGTTTTATACACTCCGTGAGTTAGTAAATTTGTGTTTTCTATTTATTGTTTTGTTTGTAGTTTGGAAATTAATTAAATGCTAAATGTGAAATTAACAATAGCGTGATTTTTAGAATGAATGATTTGTAAAACATATCAGTAATTAAACAAACACCTACCTACATTAAATACAGTAGAACAAACAAAATAACTGTACAAAATTAAAAGACAGTCTGCAATAGTGACATAACCACACAGAGATCTGTACCAGATTTCTATCTCTAGCACGAAAATGGGTACGCAAGTACGTTCAAAATAATTTTGTCCAAATTATACAGTATAGTATTTAATTGTCCGTCTCTGAGATACCCACAAATCATTCAATTGGGCTGTTATTTCTGCACGCTTTCCCACGTGCTAGAGGTCAAAAGATCGGACCAGATCGGACCATGGACGTGATATCAGATTCTTGTGACAACCTTACGGTACCCTATACACAATGGAAAAGACGGGAACTTTTTAAATTCTTTTTTGTTTTGTTTTTAGAATCTGACGTCATGATCAAATGCTACAGCAAGTGATAATCTGTGATAGATTTTTAAATTAAGTACAGAACGATTTTTTAAATTTGGAATACATTTAAGCCTATTTTGTTGCCATTTCTAGTGGCCAGTGTTGTTGTTTTATTTTTATTTAAAAATATTTTATTAACAAGCTAAGGTGTTCCTAAATATTCAATGTTCTGTGTGTTGTACTTCGGAAAATTCAGTCGAAACAGTGCATTCGCCGGTTTTAGCCAATTGACAAAAGTTAACGAGATTTGGACCTGTGTTTTAGTATGAAATTAGAGCATTCTAATAATTGCCTCAGTATCCAATAAACTTTCCAAATGGGAGGTCGCATGTTGGCATCCGAGAGCGCACCTCTATATAATTAGGTACCTAATTCAAAAGCTGATCAACTTATGGTTAGGACTATTTTACGGTGCCAGATATACTTAAGTACACCAATTTTGTAAGCAGAAGTTCTCAACTTGGACCGCAGAACCAAATGCAACTGGTACAAATAAGAGTAACAGCTGATTGTGGGTTCACCGCGATCGCAACCGCTTCGTTACCCGCAATTGCTGGCGATGACATGCCTCCTTCGCTACTAGCCTACTTTGTGAAATGTGTGTTTTCACACATTTAACCCACATTTTTCAATAAGGGCATTCTTAACGAGATGTCATTGCTGTGACAGTCTTGGAATCCGTAAAAAGTAAAAAATCAGCCTATACAAAGCTGAATTTTTAATCACCATCCAAATTTATAAGCTCGACTCAGAATCTGTAAGTGTACCTAAAAATCTCTCCAAGAAACATTAGTCGAAATAAGACAAAAAATGTTGAACATCCCATATAATTATATCGATCGCGTGATCAGTCTGATTTATATGAAAAGTAAAAAAAAAGTCATAATTCGACCCATGTTCCTAGGAGAAAGCTGTTCACTTACAGATTTAAATTTGGATAATGATTAAAAAATCATCTTGTATACCCATTATGTCCCAATGCAGGGCAAAGGCCCCCATCATAGAAATCAAGGTATCACTACTTACTATCATCATCATCATTTCAGCCAATAGACGTCCACTGCTGGAAATAGGCCTCCCCCAAAGTTCTCCACACAGATCGGTCCTGTGCCACCCGCATCCAATGGACTCCCGCGAACTTCACCAGATCGTCGGTCCACCTGGTGGGAGGCCTGCCACGGCTACTACCACTACTACTTACTATACCTAGTGGGATTAGGCTCAATCACCACGCTTGCCTAAAATGTGGATTGGTGATCACAAACCCGATGTTGCTTTGGTAGTAACAACTACGTGGTTAATAAGAACGAAAATTTAAGGGGCTTTAATTTTTAATACATATCAGCTGCTTTGTAGGTCAACAAATAAAGAAGTAACGATCAGTACTTACCAAGACAAACGTACATTATTATAACAGCACATGCTATTGAGTCGAGTCGCCCGCTCCAGCGGCCTCGATCGAGTAGCGGGTTCGAATCCCGGTGATTTAGTGCCGGTTGGCAGTGCTTACAGATGAACGCAACATAAACCTAGTTACAAGCTGCGAGATATAGTGTCTTAACTCTGATAATCTGGCATTAATGTGGCTTCTAGTAGAGGTTGGTAGTTTTGTATAAGTATGTCACGGTAAAATACTCCGAATTGTATGTCAATCAACTTTCAGCAAACAACAGCTGGAAATAGGTAGGTTAAATTTTTAAAAATAGATTAGGTTAGAACTGGTGAACCCTTGCGCCAAACGATTTGGCGTTAAGTGGCCAGCGCGATTAGCGGTACGGTCCAGTCTCAGCTGTGGGGTATTTATTTATTTATTTGTTTATTGGATTATCAACATAAAGTATTGCTGTACTTAACAATAATTATCATAGAATTAAAAGTCTTAACTGCACTTATAATTAAAGATAACCACATCATGCATAAGTTAAAGGAAATAGAATAATGTCATAAAATGAATTTTAAACAATAAATTAATGGAATTAAAAACAATATCAAGAAATTAATAATTTTGTATAAGTGAATTAATTGTTACATTGCTAGTTGAGGTACGTTTAATTTCAAGGTATGAATGAATTTAATTAGGCTCTGAAAGTTTATGTCAAGTTCTGGCAATTTCCTTGTCAGATCGTTATGGTATGGGGTATATTTTAGTATGTTACGCCTCTCTTCTCATTACATGGTCTTGGTATACAGATAATCTAGACCCTGAGAAAGTAAGTAAGGTTGTAAGGGGTTGAAAGGGGGGTAAAAAGTTACTTTTCCACGCGGACGGAGTCGCGGGCGGCCGCTAGTTCCTTATAAATAAAAGTATGATACCGAATGAACTGACCATTGCACCTTAGCAAATTTTATGTATTTTGTGTTAGCTATGCCCAAAAGGGTAACAAGATGTACTGGAATATGTTTGTACCACCTTATTAGAAACACATTCATGAATGCAATAAATACCTTTGACTTTGATTTATTTAACACTAGCGGCCGCCCGCGACTTCGCCCGCGTGGAAAAGTAACTTTTTACCCTCCTTTCAACCCCTTACAACCCCCTTTTCGCAATAAAAAGTAGCCTATGTTCTTTCTCAGGGGCTAGATTATTTGTATACCAAATTTCATATAAATCCGTTGAGTAGTTTTGGCGTGAAAGAGTAGCAGACAGACAGACAGAGTTACTTTCGCATTTATAATATTAGTATGGAAGTATGGATTTCATAGAAAATCAACTGATAATGGCTTGTAGAGTTTGGTATCCTTTGCCTCTCCTTTATAGGAAAATTTTGAACCTAGATTTTATTAATACTGTGTAATACTTCCATTGTTATTCTTTGATAATACGATAGCCTGTCTTCCATTGCTAAATATAGGCTTTTATCATGCTGAAGGGCCTACCACCAATGGTCTTTAACGGTGTTCATAATCTCCGTCCCCATCATATCATTTTATAATCCCCATTTGGCTTTTCCTAATTTAATCTTCCATAACCACCGAATACCGCAAAACCATAAACACGTAGACCCTTAGCAAGGATTTCGCCCATAGACAAGACATGCGGGTCTATTGTCTCTGGTATTGTAATGTGTTTATGGTAAAATGACAGTATTATGGATGTGGTTTAGATGAAATTGTGCTCTAATGGGTACATAAAGATTATAATCAAAAAGCGAGCGTATTTCTTCTTAAAAGTTCGGCAGCGCATTTGCGACTCCCCCTGGTGTTGCGGGTGTCCATGGGCGACGGTAATCGCTTACCTTCAGGTAATCCGTCTGTTCGTCTGCCCCCTATCTCATAAAAAAAATAACTTCCTAGATGGCAGAAAGAGAGATGACCAAAATATCACAACTAAATAGCTATTTCTTTCTTCGATCCAGAGTGATACTCACAGAAGAGTGGCGTGAAGATGCGCATGAGCTGTGTTTCGTCAACGCCCTGCTTTGGGACAGTATATAGGCTGATACTTTACTTTTTACTTTACTATGCACGTTTTGTGCATAAAATACAAGTTTAATTTAATTTCACCGAAGCAAAAGCAGAAAGTGCAATAACTTGTAACATTCAGATGCGAAATTTAATTAATAAAACAATATTCCAATTCCACGCAACAAATGGAGGTAGATTTAGCGTTAAGTCCGACATATTGTTTGTATTGTAACTGCTAGTACCGTTAACTGGCGAGGATTCACGGGAGGGCGTTGCACCGAAGTAAACTAAGTAGATTTGTATTATCCTATACAGGGTGTATCTGTGAACATTGCATTTACATCCCTTTAACAACGTGTTCTATCAACCATTCTGAACAACATTTCTTCGAAAAATTTTTCGCCTCCCCATACAAAATGACCAAGTCACGTGACCGATATTGTATGGAAAGATGAATTTTTTTATTCGAATTTTCAAAAGAACAAAAAAGAAAAAGTTTCAAAAGAATTTTCATAGAACAAATTCTGTTCAGAATGGTTGGTAGAACACGTGGTTAAAGGGATGTAAATGTTCACAGATACACCCTGTATACTGTCCCACTGCAGGGCAAAGGCCTCCATCATAAAAACCAATAGTCATCGCTGCTACGAGTATCGGGATTAGACTTAATCACCACGCGTGGCTAGTGCGGATTGGTGAACATTTTTTTTTTGCTTTCCATCCAGTTAGTTCAGTCCATGTTTGGTTTTTTTTTTTTATTAGACTATAGGCCAACGCTTGACCACAATCGCACCTTATGGAAAGTGACGATGAGGTCTAGGATGACACGCGTTTGCCTAGAAGATGCGTGTTCACTCTTGCCTTAAAGATAGCCAAGTTATAGTGGTCGGGAAAAACAGACATCGGCAGGGAGTTCCACTCCTTAGCTTTGGTCTCAGTTTATTGTAAGAATAACAGATAGTTAAGAGGAAACAATAATGTTAGTGATGACACTTTTTGGCAGTGCACTGAAAAATACGTGTGTTATTTGTGTGTTTTAATATAATGTATCAGGTTTTTTTTTTTTTTTTTTTAAGGATAGGGGGCAGACGAGCATACGGATCACCTGATGTTAACTGGTGGCACCAGGTGTCCATTATATCGTGCTAGTGTTTCACCTTTTCAGTTTATATAAAAGCCTTAGCCTAGTCAATGGTATCTACCTCTTTACAAAAGTATAGATAGACAATAAAATGCCTATTTATATCCATTACTGAGTACGAAAATACTGTATAACACAAAGGTGATAATTATCTTTATCTTATAGAGTTTTACACCATTTCGAAGTGAAACCAAAAAATTGCGACACAACAAAAAATCGCGTGCACAAAACAGTTCCCGCTTCACTTCTACAACTCTTAAAAATTGCGTGCTTAGAATCACTTTCCAAACTACCCGCAGCGGGTTTGTCGCAATGCTTCGCCGTATGTTTCTATGGTTCCTTTAGACTGCAGTGTTTCTAAAACTGTGATTCACGGCCCTCTTCATAGTGCATGCTTCTTCTTAGTCGTCACACTTTTGCCTGAATGTTCGTGGTCGGAATTGTGGATTACGATGAATGATGATCTTGGTGATGCGGCATTAGTTTGCGCCAGGGGCTATTAAATGAGCAATATGATAAGAGAGTAGATCATATTGCTCATTTAATAGCCATTTAAAACTCGATGACTATCGATGATTTAACCTACTTTTCTTCCTACCACCTTCAACTTTCCCTCAACCTCCAGTTGTCCTACGTACGTGTTGCTTTGGCGCGATATTTGATCAAAGAAATCCAAGGACCTCCTCGGGGACTCTTCTGGGTTTCGTCCTATAACTGTAACTGTTAACTGTGGGAGAGCCACGCTTCGGCATGAATGGGCCGGCTCGACCGGAGTGATACCGCTGCCTCACAGAAAACCGGCGTGAAGCAGCCCCTGTGCTGTGTTTCGCTGAGTGAGTGAGGGTACCGGAGGCCCACTCGGGGGGGAAGGGGATAAAGGGTTGGCAGCGCACTTGTAACTCCGCTGGTGTAGCAAGTGTCCATGGGCGGCGGCAATTGCTTGCCATCAGGTGATCCGCCTGCTCGCCTGCTACCTATCACATAAAAAAAAAAAAAACATTGCATCATATTCCCAGTGCTTAGAGTTAAATATTTATTTACCATACACACGATACAATGTATTTACATTGAGACAACATCACATACATTATCCAGGTCGCAAATTAAGATCAACCCTTGTACCTACAATGTAAACCAGACGGAGGTACCATAAACACCACACAAATATATGTTTCATCAACACAATAGTCTTGTGACCTCCATGTTGTGATTACAGGTGTTGAATATATCCATTCGGCATCACTTTCTTCCTGACGGTTTTCTCCATCTATTCCTATCTCCGGCGTTTTGGGGGCATTATCTCCTCGGGGTCTATAACCTGAAAAGTTTGAGAACCGTTCAGAACATGACCTACCGCACGGTATGCACGATCGGTCGATTTATTATAGTTTAAAGACATATTTTCGTCCAATGCTATGGCGATCACGTTCCACGCTCGTGATTGTGCCTCAAACATCGATTGGAGCCGATGGGTACGGTGCTTCTTCTTTTTATACTTTATGGTCAATTTGTGGTAGATATTTCTTATGTCAACTTGTTTATTATCAAGTAAAGAATCCCTGTTGGTCTAGTGCAGGCGGACCAATAGCACGCGCCACAATATTTTAAGCTCAGCGTTGATCACCAAATTCTTATCCAGTTTGTTTGCATTGCAAAACATTCTTATTCTTTTTGAAGTGTGTCGCTTCATTTCTGAAGATCTATGACTTTGGGGTCATCCATGGCAAGCCTAAAAAGTTGTTCGGCAAATTTAATGCCAGTGCAATGTCATAAGTTACTGAGCTATGTTTTTTTTGCCTTCCAATTTTACGTTTACCTGCAATCTTTCCCATCATGATAGTCTGGAGAAGATGGTGTTGTGCCGTGGGCCGTGATTTTGGGGTCCCGGCTCAACCAAAAAGTATGTGTCCAATTTTTCGAACATAACTTGGGTTTGTGATCACCTATCCGCATTAGGCCAGCGTGGTGATTAAGCGTCAACCCATCATAGTAGCGATGACTTTTATTTGTATGATTATTTTAGCTACAGCAATGTTTGCAATTTGTTTTGCGTTCTATCGAGCTTTAAAACGGATGTACATTTTTTATTTCGTGTTGGTGCGAGTTCGATTCCTGCACTTTGATAAAATGCTACATTAATACAAGCATAATATACGGGTCATGCGGCGCCAGTAGATCGAACAAGTTAAGAAATAACTGTGTGTGAAGATTTAACATAGCTAACTTTATCTATCGCACCTATCTTGGTCAATTAAATACGTAGGCCTGGTTCAGCTATCGATAATATTTGCATCACTAATTGTTGGTTTCTATCGACATGAAGAATTACGCACTAATGGTCGATACGGTAGTTATTATCTTGGGAATTTATGCATATAAGTAGTTTATGAAATGATGAAACGGTCTAAATTTAAATTGCTTTTACTCGTACTAAACTATAGTCTAGGGTTTAACCTAGACACTCGTATTAATATAACATTAGACAAAGTACAATTTAGTCTTTTCAATCCCGAAGGCCTCATACCAGCTAATACGACTAAAACCCTTGAGCATGTTAGATCTTTTTAATAGGTGGCAGATGAGCAGATGAATTACAGTACAGTCACAATGCGCTGCCTTTTAACCCCTTACCCCGATTGGGTCATCAGTACTCTTACGCCGCAAAACACAGCGTAGGCGTTGATTTACGCTGGTCTTCTCATCTCTGGTCACCGGTCTCAGGACGTGGTATCACTCCGGTTGAGCCGACCCATTTATGCCGAAGCGTAGCTCTCCCATCGTAGTATCAATAGTACCCATAAAATGCTGATCATTGCTCGTATATAAAATAAATTGCCTCAGTCAGTCAACAGCAAGATATATTCTACAAAAAAATCCTATAATATGGTACTAAAAATATTGCCACTGGCATTAAATGCTATAATTTATAGTAATTTAAACGAAGATGCATCTTTTGAAAAATAAAAAAGCCAAGCTTAGTCTTTTTAAGTCGTTGGAATAAGGTTCATAATTGTACGATTTAAGGGCTGTTTCTGTATGGGAACAAAAAACCATAGAGTGGAGTGCATACAGAGTGAATAAAATTTAATGTGAATAATTGTATAAGTACCCATCTCATGTACCCGGGCCTTGATCTTTTGTTAAAAACAAATAAAGAGATGTTTGTAAACAACAACATCGATAAACCGATAAAAACCCACTGACAATGACTAAATGAGTTCCCCCCACCAATTTATGATTTAAGAAGTCACGTATGTGTAGTCATTGATAAGAAATGTAAGTTTTAACAAGTATGCTATTCGTTTTAATAAAAAAAATGTTGTAAAGAGGGAAAAAAAATCTACTTAAAACTTAATTTTCCTGGCTTTTTATACATTAAGTAATGCACTTAAAAAAATATCAAAGCGTAAGTGCATTATTTTACTTAAGAATAAATTGCAAAGAATTGCTAGAGAAAAAATAAAAATAGTTTCCTACTTTATTTTTAAGTAGTTTACTTATCAGATATTTATAAAATTAGTCTGTAAACTCAAAAATATAAACACAATGGTAAATAGACGAAAATAATTTCAAAATATCGATATCGATGATTTATTGATTTAAGCACTAGACATCACTAGTAAATATAAAGGAAAAACAATGATAGTTACTGACAACGTTAAAATTCACACGAGATACTGAGTAAGCACCGACGAATTTCTCGAGAAGCCTATAGTTTTTTTATTACTTACACACAACACTATTTTCAACTTTATTACAACCGCACAAGGTTTACCTCTATTGATGCAGAGTGAATCAATTTTAAAATTTTTGTATGAATAAATTTACATACAAAGATGACACTGGTACGCTCGAAGAATTTTATGAGAAAGAAAATTGTATGAGTTTTATTCGGTTTTTTATTGACGTAACTGTAATTTTAGTATCGAAACAATATTTTTTGTGATAGTCACCGGTTTTTCTAATAAACAGGTCGTAAACATCCATTCATAAGGAATAAAGTATCATCAAATGAATATTTGAACTTAATTATCTCCCTAATTTAATTATCTCCCGATTGATCGAACCATAATCTTGGTTTTGTTATTTCTGGTAATTATAATGAAGGGACTGCTGCCGTCCGACCTTTGACCCTTAGAAACTATCTAAATAGATTTTTCGATAAACGATACACCACTGACTCTATCTTTTATCGTGTATTTTTTTTTGTTATATAATAGGAAGGCAAACGAGCAAGCGGGTCACCTGATGGTAAATGATCACCGCCGCCCATGGACATCAGCTACACCAGAAGGAGTGCGGATGCGTTGCCGGCCTTTTAGGAAGGTCTATACCTTCCTAAAAGGCCGGCCGGCTCGTTTCTTGAAGATTTGAATGTCGTACCGGTTCGGAAATACCGCTGCGGGAAGTTGATTCTACTATGAGGAGGTGCGTGGCAGAAAGTGTCGAGTAAAGCGCACGGTAGTAGACCGCCATCCATCCAGGTGGTATGGATGGAATCCGAGTTTTTGGCGTGTAGTGCGGTGGTGAAATTTGGCAGCGGGTATTAATTGGAACAACTCCTTGGAGCACTGACCATGGTAAAGGCGGTAAAAGACACATATACATGCAACATCTCTCCGCAGTGCCAGAGAATCTAGGCGAGCAGTGAGATTATCTCTCTTTATGGCACATTTGGTAGTATCCCAGGCGTCAAAGGATGTGAGTTCGACCCCCACCCTGGCCAAACATTCGTGTGATAAACACTTGTATTTGTTTAGTGTTGGTGTAACATTATAGTGTTTCCTCTGTTGTCTGATATCTGTAACATAAGTGCATTAGCTACTTAGTACGGAGTCAGGTCAGTGTATGAGATGTTGTGAAAATTATTGTTTATTACTATATTCTAATAGTCACTCTACTAGCCACTAGTAAATAATAAGCATTATTATATCCAACTATGCAAAGTGGGGGGTCCCAGTCTTATCAGCTAGTGTGTGGGAAACCGGTTCCCTAGTTTTGTTGGGAAGACATCCACCGTTTAATTACCAGTCTGACATAACATATCCGGCAGCCCGACGGCTGAGTACCGCCAGGACACATCTCAGGACTTTGATTTAGACGTGTGATAGTTTACTTTAAAATTCAAGTGGGAATATAATTACCACGGTAACTGTGGGAGAGCCACGCTTCGGCATGAATGGGCCGGCTCGAAGTGATACCACTCACAGAAAACCGGCGTGAAGTAGCCCCTGTGCTGTGTTTCGCCGAGTGAGTGAGGGTACCGGAGGCCCACCCAGGGGGGAAGGGATAAAAGGTTGGCAGCGCACTTGTAACTCCACTGGTGTTGAAAGTGTCCATGAGCGGCGGCAATTGCTTACCATCAGGTGATCCGCCTGCTCGTCTGCTACCTATCACATAAAAAAAAACGGTAAATGGGCCGGCTCGACCGGAGTGAAACCACTGCCTCACAGAAAACCGGCGTGAAGCAGCCCCTGTGCTGTGTTTCGCCGAGTGAGTGAGGGTACCGGAGGCCCACCCAGGGGGGAAGGGGATAAAAGGTTGGCAGCGCACTTGTAAGTCCACTGGTGTTGAAAGTGTCCATGAGCGGCGGCAATTGCTTACCATCAGGTGATCCGCCTGCTCGTCTGCTACCTATCACATAAAAAAAAACGGTAAATGGGCCGGCTCGACCGGATTGATACTGGTTTCATAAGAGACCGGCGTGAAGCTGCGCCTGCACTGAGTTTCGTCGACTGGTTGAGGGTGTCGGAGGCCCAATTGGGGGAAAGGGTGTTAAAGGTTGGCAGCGCATTTGTGACTACTGGTGTTGCAGGTGTCTATGCGCGGCGGCAATCGCTTACCATCAGGTGATCCGTCTGATTACTGTCCCACTGCAGGGCTATGATGGGATTAGGCTTAACCACCATGTCTGCCTAATGCGGATTGGTGATCATAAACCCGAACTATGTTCAAAACATTTGAAACATATCTACATTTTACTCGACCCTGATTCGGGACGTCCGAGATTTCGGGACCCTGGGTTCGATAACCCAGGACACTAAAATCACAGGGCGTTCTAATTCTTGTTACGTAAATGATTCATAAAATAGAAATATTTTATTCAGTATTTAGTTAAATTAAACAGCACTAAGAGGTTTAGCTCCTCATTCCTGCCCCGAGCCATCAAGTCATGGAATGCCCTTCCAGTTCATGTGTTTCCTCCTTCTTACAATCCTGGGTTTTAGGTGGGGCATGAAACGGCATCTCAGCAGGCCTTCAGGGTGAGGATGACAGACTCAATAGGTACTTAGTTTGTTCTGTGCCTGTACAACCTCATATTGGACTCTCACGGCCGCTTACCATCAGGCGGAGTGAGGTCATCTTGATTGTCCTCAATATAAAAAAAACAGTTACATTACAATTAATTTATGACACTATTCGACATGAATTAAGCGCTAAAAAGGCTTCCATTCAGCAGATGTCAAAGAACCTGGACCTTCACTAGAAAACAGATCTTATTCGGTCTGAACAAGGTCGAAGTGACATAACCTGCCATATCCAGTTTATGGTCATTATCAGGTTATAGTATAATGGATCGACTTCGGTTAAAGTTAACTTGGGTAATGTACTGCACAATGTGTTTGAAACCTGTATAAGATGCGGTTCTCAAAGTTTATAGCTTATAATATAGTCCTTATGGATATAATTGCTGAAGGACAGGTTTGCCTTCACGCGATGGAGAGTGCGCATCTTTTATTTATTAATTGTACGAAAGCAACAGAATTTCAGGTAATTTCTGTTAATAAATTAACGACACTTTTTTTATGTGATAGGAAGCAGACGAGCAGGTGGATCACCTGATGGTAAGCATTTGCCACCGCCCATGAACACATGCAACAAGTGCGCTGCTAACCTTTTATCCCTTTCCCCCCCGATGGGCCTCCGGTACCCTCACTCACTCGGCGAAACACAGCACAGGAGCTGCTTCACGCCGCGCCGGTTCACATTATCCTTTATTTTGAAATAAAGTTTGAGAAACATTGCAAATAGATTACTGTCCAGATACCAACGATAATCTACTAACGAAGAGCGACTTAGCTATGGGAAAAATATTCCCTTTTAAAGTATAATCCCATTAAGGAATGCACCGACGTTTTACCATTTCTGGCCGTGCAAATTGAAACTACTCGTATCATAGTTTTTTAATCTACTCGAGATCCCTTAGCGATGTTTAAAACATCTACACAATAATTAGCTAGGTACTAAATGTTGTGTTTTTCTAGCGAGCAATTAAATAGCGTTATATGATTGTTAATATTATCGCCTTTGCTAAACGTAGCATAGGGACGTTCAGTAGGCGATAATATATTGCGTAGCACACTAGTCTAGTGTGCTACGTAGCACTCTAGATTTGGTAGCATCTTACATCACATAGCACGTTAGATCTCGTAGCGCGCTATATCGCGTAGCACGCTAGACCTCGCAGCCCGCTATATCACGTAGCATGGTAGATTGTTGCGTAGCCCGCTAGACTGCACATCATATTGTTATCTTAAAGAAAGCTAGATTGCATCACGTTTGGTCACGTAGCACGTTAGATTGCGTAGCACGCTATATCACGTAGCATGCTAGATTGCGTAGCACGTTAGATTGTTATATCGCGTAGCACGCTAGATCACATAGTAGGTACGCTATATTACGCGACCAGCTGGCTAGATTGCGAATGGCCTGCGCACTACGGCGCAATCGCGCGGTCTTTTACTAAGTAATGAAGGTTGGTATGCAAAAATACTGCACTAGTCACTACAATATAATGTTCTGCGTTATTTGATTATTCTCCTCGAAGAAACGTACTAGTTGTGGAGTTATAAATGATACTATTATGTAGATAAATATCGTATCCCGTCTTTATTTATCGCGCAATTTTTAACCTGTATCGTAGAGTAGACAAAAAAAAACACTTATTTTAGACGTTCTGGTGTGGGAATACTAGAAGTTATTTTGTATTTACTAACGTATCGTGGCAGGGGGCGATTATCGTGCACTCGACATTGATGTCGAATTGGAGATTTGTATGGACAATAATATATGAAATCTCTCAATTCGACTTCAATATCGAGTGCTTGAGAATCGAGTCACGTATAATGCATCAAAAATGACCTAAAATTATTTGATGGCGCCACTGCCGCTTATGTCATAGAGTATGGTAGTCCCGTTGGTATGGAGCTCCGTAATAAGTAGTTCCTTTTGAATAAATTTCACGCCTTTATTGACATAGTATAGCTATATATTGGCTAAATCCGACTTTCTGTATCATTTTAGTTTGTGACCGAAGTCTATTAATACATTCCAGTCCCATTACTCCTATGTTGTTTATAACATAGTAAACCGAACAAGCTGAGGAAGTGGCTTGACGTTCGCAGAACCCATCTGTAGCAGGATGTTGTCGCGTAAAGGACTAAATAAAATGTGGGTTCCAGGACGCCTCCCTTACTTAGACTCGGAACGAGTCAATATTTGCAATGCATGATTACCAACTGACAGAAAATAAACAGTAGCTTCGTATTTGTTTACTCGATGTTACTTTATTTTAAATAACTAAACAAAAACAAATTGACTACTGAGGTTCCCCTTGATGATTCTTCTACGGTAGAAATGACTTTCGATCAGCGGTAGCTACAGAATTTTTGACATCAGAAATGTTCTATAAGGACTTAAATTGAAAATGACTATTCTATTCTTCAACCTTGATAACAGGTGGTGGTACCGAGGCACAAGACGGCCGGAATGTCTGGTGCGAGGCTACTCCGCTATTTGCCCCAAACTATCTCCAGCGATGGACGATTAGGAGAGTCCCAGGGTTTTAGGTCGGGAACCCCCCGCAATCAGGCGGGCAGAGTCCGACAAGCCCGTCCGACCCCCGGTGGACGGGTATGCGTTATGCATTTCCCCTGGGTAATCAAAAAAAGGGTGAAAAAGACTTTGGGTCCCGTAGAAGTACTTTAAATCTTCAAGCTTTTTACTAAATGAGAATAAAAATACAACTGCATTCACAGTTTTTTTTACGGGACGGATTACCGCCGCCCAAACCGTGTGTGAAGCAGTGCATGCGCTGTGTTTCGCTACGTGAGTGAGCATACCAGAGGCCCAACCCAGAGGAAGGAGAGTTAAGAGTTAAGCAGCGCACTTGTGACTCCAACACGTGTCAATGGGCGGCGGCAATTGCTTACCATCAGGTGACCTATCACATAAAAAAAACAAGAGTTAAGAAAAAAATGGAATCTATGTGTGTCAGGGCGCACACGACCGGTCGATGACGTTACGTTTCCGCTGCGACTCCGGCGCAGTACTTTATTTAGCGTATGCAGTGTATCTGTGAACATTTACATCCCTATAACCACGTCTGCTACCAACCATTAAATGATTGCCGCCTTGCCGCCTTATGTGGTGGCTGATTTGGGGGGCCCATCTAGTAGGAGTAGGCGAGTCACCGTCTGCCATGATTATTCGAGATAAGACATTTGATATTATGGCAGGTTTCCCGTTGTCTCGTCAATATCCCGGCAACCAGTCCAGCAAGATCCTACCCGGATAGATCCGGCATAGTTCCCTTCTTATCTGCAATAGTCCTTGCATCTGGCGGGTGCTGACTTTGGTTGTATCTCTTCAATAGTGCAAACAGAGTCAGTATCCGCTAGGTGTACACATCCCCATTTTCATTATTGTGTCTCAAAGGGGCCTCTACGTGTTGATCTGTATCCCCACGCACTCCTTCCAAAAGAACCGGCCTCCGTGCCGTGGTTACCCGTAGTAGAGATACAAATAATAATAAACAACGAATTTACACAACATCTCATACATTGACGTTACTCCGTACTAAGTAGCTTAAGCACTTGTGTTACAGATATCAGACAAACTCGGACTAATACAGCAACGACCACTATCTCAGTATATATTATCACTCTATACAGGGTGTATCTGTGAAAATTTCGTTGAAAATTTTTTCGACTCACCATAATTTATAGTTGGCTTAAATCAAAGATTTTCCAATTTCCATATCGATAGTATCGATACTGATGAAAAAAATACTGTCGATAGAGTCGATAGCCTGTATAGTTTGCGAGGTCAACAATCGATAGTTCAGCAACACTAATTCTCAGATACACCTAGTATAAGTATCTACTATGACGTCGGTACTTACTGCAAGGCTGCGCTTGCGACAAGTTGATCGTTCAATCTAACCGCTTTGCCATTAGCTCCAGTCTTATATGGAGCTGACATTACTGCAATATGATCGAAGTGTCGGATGCTATTGAGGCGTGTTTTTAAGGAGTCCTAGCAGAAGCACAGAATACTTAATAGTACAAGTACAGAAAGCCCACTTCTAAAAACCGTTTATAGAAAAATAAAGGCTCAGGCTACCATAACATAAAGTTGAAATTCCGACCGCCCAGCGTTCAACACCTACAATTATTCATACCTAGAAGTGCGTTCTCTTTCTATCGCACGCAACTGTCGCGCATGCGTCGCCGCTCGCTCGTGATTTTCTACTGATTGACCCCTCCGGAGGGGCCGCCGCATGTACTTGCAAGTTTGATACCTACATGCGGAGTGGGACAGGCCTGGAAGAAGCTAGACTTTCAGAAGAAAGTTTTAATTGGTGGAGATATTTTTATCGTGTTACTGTTGAATCGAGGATATCGAAGTTACTGTCCGATGAAAGTTGTGTAAAATTCAATTTTAAAACTAAGTCAACATTTTGCAGGCAAACAATCACTGCCGTCCATGGAAATTGACAAGTCACAAGTCTCATTTTCCCCGATTGGATCTTCAGTACCTTTGCGTTATCGATAAAACTCAATTCTCTGCGAGACTGTGATATCACTCCAGTCGAGAGGTCCATTCGTGCTGAAGCGTGGTTGCGAACAAAGACAGCTTTCCATATTTGCTTAATCAAACAATAAATTGAAGATATTCAAATTTGGTATTCCTCTCAGAAGTCCAAGCAAATGCAACTCGGCTACCGATACAACTGCAATATCATGATCTACAGCCGAGTCTTATTAAACCGCACCAATGCCTGTGATTATATAAATTTCCTTAGGCTTATGGCTAACGTTAAAGATGCCATAGAAGCTACAAATCCTATTAACAGGACTACTATAACTCCAACCCTATTCCTTGGACCCTTAAGCTGCATTTCCTCTGGAGATGGCATGTTGGACCTATGCGAATTTATCATTTTCTGTATCAACGGGCCTCTGGGCTTGGAGTATCTGATTATAAATTATGAAGTGAGCCTATTCACAAGTTAAATTGTATCCATTATACTGCATTTTCAAATAAATGACGCTATGAGTGCGTCAAATTAATATCCTGCGAGTTGGGATGTGAGATTTCGGATGTAGATAAGCGTTTATGAGTAAGTACGTTGTTTATGAGTTTCGGAAACGATTAAGATTAAATATACACTTTGATCTTTAAGAACCAAACCGCCTATCAATATGAAAGGATAAGGCCAACATACCGCATGCGTACATTACGGTCAAAATTATGGTCAATTTAAAAATTTCAATATACTTCATTTAGATTAATGTTTTTGAATTTTAATGGCAAGTAGTTAATTCAATTTAAAGGACAATATCGGTACACACATATGTAAATATTTACATCCCTTTTACGGCATGTTTTCCCAACGTATCCAAATCGGAGAACATATTCTACAATCTGCTCCGCTAGAACAGATAAGACATAGGTAAGTATACTGAAGTAGCAATATCAGCTATTTCTATAATAGCACTAAACGACATTTTTCTCTCTCCGTAACTTTCCCTATAATATCTCCACAAATCGTATACAGGGCGTGTCTAGTTACCAATAAACCAACTTCCACCGTACCGTGGGAATCAATGGACATGGCTCTCTAGAGCTGTTCCAACTTGGAGCAAACACGACTCGATTTGACTCAAGTTGTATCCAAATTTATGGCATCATCGATATCATACAAGGTACTTAAATATAGGTGTATACGTATTTGTGCATGACCTAAGAGAACACATCTTTCGTACTGGTCCCAAACTAAGGTTTTGTCTTCCACTGTGGAATCACAGCGCAGATATATTTCACTAAGAAAGATTTGTGTTGGTGCGGGAATCAAACCCGCGACCCTTGCGTTTCAATCGGCAATTAAATTACTGCGCTAATTGCGGTTTCAGATTAGTTAATACACGCAAACACTGAACGTTCTTGTGCCCGCCTCATCCAGGTTTATTCCACCGATCTGTACTTATGTCATCAGCCCATCTTGTTAATGGGCGTCCTCTGCTTCTTTTACCTTCACGTGGTCACCAGTGTGTTACAGATTGGCTCCATCTGCTATCACCACGACGATCCAAGTGCCCTGCCCACTGCCATTTGAGTGACATGACGCGTTTCTTAATATCCGCCACCTTGGCTCGCGGTCTGCCTTTTTTATGTGATAGGTGGCAGATGCGCAGGCGGATGACCTAAACGATTGCCGACGCCCATGGACAAGTCAAAAACGCGCTCCCAACCTTTTATCCCGCCGTGTCCCTCCGGCCTCCGGTACCCTCACTTACTCGGCGAAACACAGCACAGTACCGCTACCATGAGTTGACATCTAAAACTGACACAACGTAAACTATAGCTCTGTCTCTTTCAAATGCATCACAATGAAAGAGCCAAAGCGATAGTTCTCGATAGCGATAGGATAGTATTTCAAACTCATGGTAAGGCTACAGGTGCTGCTTCACGCCGGTTTGGTTGCCTTCAAGAAATTAGTAAGACGGCTAAAAAGTAGTGTTTTATTTCATTCGGTCTCTAACTCATTTTGTTTCGTTTGTTTGATACAACAGACTCGAGTTGAGACATCACTATAACTTTGTTGTGGAACAGCTTCTGTTTTTGATTCATGCCCTATTGAATCCCGGGGTCGTATGTTCCCAGATGTACGATGGTTTCGTGTCCCATAACTCGTGGAAATAACATAAAGTGGAGAATGTGTTGTTATGAATACGGGATTTGTATGGTAGTTTCTGTATCTAGCTATCAGCTACCATCGCTCTCATGTCATGCCAACATAACTACATAAATCATACGCGTAATATTCTCCAACCGATTCGGCTGCGGATCTTAATGGATGTAGTGATATAGTGCTTAATTGTGTGCGCAAACACAGGTGCACTCTCTATTCCTTACAATCTTAATTTGATGGGACACCAGTGTGATCCAATCGAAGAGGGATTGGACGCAGGACTAACAATTTAACTTGCTTTCCGAGGCACAGGGTACAATACCACCAACTTCTAGACTTCGGGCTGATGACATTGAGGAATTTTATTATGACTGAACGAACATTGAGAATTTCTGAACAGAATTTCTGAACCCGGGACCACAACAGCAGCCATCGCTTTAGGTGCATCCCTCGATCCACTGTACCAACGAGGCAGTCCTAAGTATACATACATACATACAGGGTGTGTCTGTGAACATTTACATAGGTACCTTTAACAGGTTTTCTACCACTCATTCAAAACAACATTTGTTCTGTGACTTTTGGTAACTCGCATAATATTATTTTTTTCAACTTTTCATACAAAGTCGGTCACGTGACTTGTTCATTTTGTAGAAAAAAAAATCGACGAATTTTTAAAAGTCGAAGAACAAAATTAAATGTTGTTCAGATTGATTGGTAGAAGACGTAGTTATAGGGATGTAAATCTCATCTTATATTTAAACTATGTATGTACATCCACAGATACAGCCTGTATAGGTATGTCGTTAAGTAGGATAGCCCTAAGTGGATAGAAAATGGTTCACCTCAGTAGCCCGTTATAACAGCCTGAGTGTGATGATGCGTGGGTTATAGGTCTGGTACGGAACCATTTGTTAGACAGTATGCGGCAGTGCGACTGATCGAGAATTACTGGGATTGTAACTGTATTATGATGGACTGGTATCTAAGCATTGTCCAATTGTTGGCTGGTATTTTCTTTATTGTGTCTCAAAGGAACTAGGAATAAAAACGAATACTTATTAGTGAACCTATTTTACCTCATTCTTAGCTTTCTATCAATTTTCTCCATTTTGATTATTGGACTGTAGGAAGCGGTATAGGGAAAACATTGTTATAAAATTTCTGGAGATTAAAAAGAGTAACTGGCGAGTTTCTTGCCGGATCTTCTCTTCAGAATCATCTTTCCTATTCCAGTGGTAGAATCGACTATATATGTTTATTTATTTTTATAAGTACATTAATATGCTATACATTTATCAAGAAATACCTATAATTTAATTACCTACATTTAAATAATGCATTATCTAAAAATATATTAAATTTAAAAAATATTGACGATTTGTAAGTGCTGTGTACAAGCCTATGCAAATAAAGAATATTTCGACGTTGACTTCATAGACTTTTTATTCAGAATTTTCTTCAAATAGGATTTACTTTTTATTCAATTTAACTGTACTCGTACTAGCCAGTTCTAGTGATTAAGCCACTGTATTTTAACTGCCACATTCTTCTAAGGACTTAGCATGAATCTACTCGAATCACAGTATTAGTTAAGCCAGTGGTTATCCTTACCCACTTACAGTATGATGCACAAGCCGGGCGTAGCACCCGACGCCGTGTGCCTCTAGCTAGCTTGCGACCGCGGCCGTTGTTGTGAAAAAGTCAAGCAGTAAGTAGGTACTGTAACGATGGTAAACTCCCTTGATACTGGCCGCCGTTTATGTCTGATTTTATAATGGGAATCTGTCATACATTGAAAAATAAACAGACACGCTCTCGGGAGCGCATTTGCACCTGAGTTACGATATCGCGAGGAACCAGAGTAAGGAGGGTTCAGACCTCACGTAATAGTAGGGGCTTGGAGGGAATATCCTCCCAGATTGTGGTAAGTTAGAAAGTGAACTAACCTATTAATTTCAGAAAAGCAATAAAAGATATTTCAAACCAATACCGCCTCCACCTCATTGCGACAGTACCAGGGGTCACGTAATTGCGGATCGCGGGCCAAAAATGGCTCGCTGAACCACACTGTGCGGACCGCGAGCCCCCCATCGTCGCCGCTGGGACCCCCCGTCGTAGTCGATATGACGAGACACTGGGACCCCCACTTAGTAGTCGTATTTCTTCTTTGTGCAGACCGCCATGGTCATTTCACTCCTGAAATCGGACCCCGAACGAAACTAATTGGTGATCCCTGTACTAAAATGTAATTACTTGTATTTATACATCCTGGCGCTTAGTCCCGTTTATATCAATTATTTGAAATTATTCTTAAATGAAACTTGATGATTTATTTAATGGATTAGAGATAGCCTGCCTCTTAATAAAATAGTATTAATAAAATGAATATTCGTGATGTAGGTTGATAGCTCTCTTAGCAGAGCCAACCCCGGAAACTAGAGGTAGTAAGTGCTTTTAAACTGTTTGATTTCTACTTGCACATCTTTATAATAATAGTATGTTATGATATGAAATTACTTGATAAACATGATGTTGGCTTATATATTGCCTTCTTAGCAGAGCCAGCCTCGGAAAATACTAAATGGCTTTTAAATTGCGTGCATTTCTAAATTAGATGCAGCTGGTATGATAGAATCAAATCGATTCTAATCTTCTATACCTACCTACTTACTATTTATAAATATCATGGTCGTTAAGGCATAAACAGGATGTATCTGCCAATATTACTTCTCTATAACCACTTCTTCTTCCAACCATAATCATTCTGAACAATATTTTTTCTATGACCGCATACAAAAATGACAACTTTTCATACAATGTTGGTCACGTGACTTGTTCGTTTAGTATGGGCGGTCGAAAAAATATTCGTTGTATTGTCAAATGTCGTAGAACAAAATGTAATGTTCGGATTGGTTGGTAGAAGACAAGGTTAAAGGGCTGTAAACGTTCTCAGATACACCCTGTAGGTAATCTGAAAACACTAGCACGATGTAATCGGCTCCCAGCGCCATCTATTGGCACTAAGTTCAGTAACGAAACGAAGTGAGGACGGGCCACTAGTTAAAATCTATTCTATTTTTAAAAAGCGATACAATCCGAAACGTGCAGGTTTTTCCGCAACGCTGAGCAAGTGGTAGAAATACGCAGGTAGATTTAAAAAATCCAGAGATGCGTGCTTTTTCCGCTTATTAACTTACGACTTTCCGTTTCGAAGGCGCGCCATCGAAACCTTTAACCCCCTTTCCCCCCAATTGGACCTCAGGTACCCCCAATCACTCGACGCAACATAGCACAGGCGCTGCTTCACGCCGGACTTCTGTTAGGCCCGGTCGAGCCGGCCCATTCATGCCGAAGCGTAGACTGTCCCTCGTAAAAAATCCTATCAAAAGGTAGTCCTAACAAATAAGCTACCATCGTCATTTATACTGTGCGTGGATCAAACATAGTAACATAAAAACGAGTATGGCAACATGCCGGCTCAAGCTATGGTTAGCGTCTGTGAACTTGATCTATGTTCTGCATCATAATTTACAACTCTTTACAGCCTTATAATTGCAAGAATCCATCTCTGACTAATGATGCCCGCTGCCAATGAAGTATGAACATGATTCGTTTAAATGTGGTGGAAAAACTGACATGTTTGGATGAAGACTTGGATACGTAAGACGAAATTGTATTGTATCGCAAATATAATGTTGAAACATACTTTTTGTTCGATCCGGGAGTCGAACCCGGGACCCCCTGATTACGGGGTCCCGGGTTATACGGGCATACTTTAAACGACTAGACCAACGGGGCGTTCTATCTATACTATTGTAAAAATATACCTTCTATGGACAACGACAAGGCTTTATAGGTAAACAGAAAACACAAAACACTAGCGCGATCTAATTGACGCCCAGCGACATCTATTGAGTTCTGTAGAATGTCCCAAAGTGAAGTGACGGCGGGTCACTATCTATACTATTTATAAAGAGATAATTCTATAGACAACGACAAGGCTTATAGGTAAACCGAAAACACGAAACGCTTGCGCGATGTAATTAGACACAGCGCCATCTATTGGCTCATTTCTGACGGTCCCGAAGCAAAGTGAGGGCGGGCCACTAGTCTATAAATAAAATATCTTCGAAGTCATAATAAGTCAAGACGTGCTAAGACAATACGATCGTAACGCATACACTTCCAGCGAAGTGGGACGCTCGCATGCGCTTGCGCACCGGCGGATTGCGCACAGTTATGACCACTGTTATGCAGCTGTCGTACTTACTGACTAATACTTGTCGGGTTACTGGGTGAGGTCATTTACTGATGAGTTTTTACTGTGGCTCTTTTACCTTAGCGTATCATTCACGGTTGAGTCCAAAGCTATCATTTAGGAGTTTAAGCTTAATAGTTTGCGGTACACACACTCCCGAAGTGGTAAAAAGTGTTTGTGTGTCTCTTAACGTTATCTCAATCTCCTATTTTGGAAGATTTCTGCCACACACTTGTAACTCCACTGGTGTTGCAGGTGTCCATGGGCGGCGGCAATTGCTTACCATCAGGTGATCCGCCTGCTCGGCTGCTACCTATCTCACATAAAAAACACACCTCCTCATTGTACTTACTTATAATATAAGTTTTAGGAAGATATAGGCTAGTTTCTTAAATATTTGAATGTTTTATAATATAAGGTTGTCACTTAGGGTTGATGTTTGTTCAAGATAGCTTATAATAAGACATTTAAATCTTTAAGAAACGAGCCTATACCTTCCTAAAAGACAGGCAACGCATCCGTACTCCTTCTGATGTAGCCCATAGACATAGGCGGCTGTGATTACTTGCCCGTTTGCCTTCTATATCTTTTTTTTTTTTTTTTTATATTATAGGAAGGCAAACGAGCAAGCGGGTCACCTGATGGTAAGTGATATCATAAAAAAGTTAACTTTTAAGATAACAGCGTTCTCTTATCTTAAAAGTTAGTAAAAGTAAAAAAATATGATGTAAGTACAATGCCATGTAAACTTCTACCGAAAATGTTTGAACTAAGTAGATCTTGTATTGAGTAGTATTTTTAAAACGTCTTAAACAGTAGATATCTTTTTTAATTTATCTTTAATATTTGCTACGGAACCCCACTCGCACTTAGCCGCTTTTTTGTATCCGTTAATAATGTGTTGTATGTATGTTTAGTTTCTTATTAAGTTGCATATACTTAAGCCTTACATGACTTAACGTAACTGATTTAGTAAGAGCATCAGTCCATAACTCGCTGGAAAAAAGCAAAAACTAACTGTGATTGTTACATGAAGCAGTTATCGTATGATTTGTAATGTAATGTGTTTTGTACTGTTCAAATCAGGTGGATTTAATGAAGTTATCCCGTAATGAATGAGGATATACCTGTCGCATTCGAACAAATGCGTATACAGTGAGTGTGAAAGGGAGGCGAACGCCAATAATTCAGTGGTAACGCCCGCTTCAAATCAGACCATTGCATCCTGATGCAATACCATTGCACTGATAATATCAGTGATTGGAGCTCAAAGCTACCATAGCTCAATTCTACAGTCGTATTTTTTTTTGTATTTATGATAGGTGGCAGACGAGCAGTTTAATCACCTAATGCTAAGCAATTGCCGCCGCCCAAAGACACCTGCAAGTCCTGCAACACCAGTAGAGTCACAAGTGCGCTGCCAACCTTTAACCCCCTTTCCTCCCAATTGAGCCTCCGGTACGAGGGTAGGATGCAGTATTGTTCAGTGAGTGAGTCCTCACTCGACAAAACAGGGCAGGCGCTGCTTCACGCCGGTTTTTCTGTGAGGACGTGGTATCACTCCGGCCGAGCCGGTCCATTCATGCCGAAGCGTGGCTCTCCCACCGATTATGTATTATGCACTGTTCGTACCCACACTCGCATAACTTTTACCACACATTGTTATCTCAATTACAGACAGTAGGGCATTAATGTAAGCAGTTTTAGGGCGTACAAAGGCGCCATTTGAATTAGTTAACAACCTCGTAAAAATTATCAAAGCAAGTTACGTGTGGTTATAATGGAAATTAGAAAGTACTCTTGAGAATGATATAGCAGAAGAGGATTAGAAAATTTCACTCTCGGTTGAAATTGTAGCTTTAATTTGTTTGACTGGCCGGATGGCACATTTGGTAGTGACCCTGACTTATACGCGTAAGTTTGTGTTCTCTATCTTCCCTGGAGTTCAAACATTCGCGTGATGAACACTTGTGTTCGTTTAGTCTTGGTGATATATTTTATGTATTTAAGTATTTGTGTTTACTCTGTTGTCTGATATCAGCTGTAAGACAAGTGCTTAAGCTACTTATTACGGAGTCAGGTCAATGTATGAGATGTTGTGTGAATTTATGTTATTATAGTACTGGTCACATTAGCCGCAGAACTGACAACCGTTGGAGCCGTAAAGTCCTTGAGTGGAGATCGCGACTCGGTAAGCGTAGTGTTGGATGCCCTGCGACAAGATGGTATAATGACATTCGAAGGCTGGCTGGAGTGAGCTGGATGAGAGGGCCGAATGAATGAGTAGTAATACAGCATTTCAGCACTAAGTAGTATCCCAAATCAGAACACACTTTTAGTTAATGGAAAATGTCATTGATTTTTAAGTAGAAGGACAACGGAACTTAAACGTCAAATGATTGTAGACTTAATAAACAATGCGGGAGAGTCCAAAATTGTTCACATTGTTTGTCTTCCTTCTTACTCATACTCGGCATCTAGATAAACTTCAACATCATCCATCATATCCGAGGCAATGAGAGGCTACTGTTGCTGAACTATCGATAGTTATGACGAGTGCAACAGTATCGAAACTATAGGGAAGTCGGTGTAATATTATTGAACAGCAATACTACTGACAGTATGTATTGTGATTTGTTACAGCATCAAATGCTATCGAAACATAGCCGATTATCGGTCGTGTAAAACTATCGAAACTATCGATAAATTTTGCTTGTTTCTGTTAGAATTAACAATATTATCGTTAGAATCAATAATATCGGCGTTATTAATAGTATCACAGAAAGTCAGGTAGACTACGCTGACCTGACCTAGTTGTCAGAATGAGTCGGATCGAACTGTGAAGAAAGCATTCTTGGGCCGACAAACCGGTAGCCGCCCTGCGGGACGTCCAAGGTATCGTTCTGGACAGACCAGGTCGAAAAAGATCTTTCCCAGCTACAGCGGCCGGACTGGCTACAGGCGGCTGAAAACAGACCAGAATGGCGAAGTCTCGTATCGGAGGCCAAGATCCACTTCGGGTCGCTGAGCCAGCGTAGCAAGTAAGTAAGCGATATTTTATCGATAGACCATAGAATAGCCATCACTAGGAAGCTGTCAGTTCTAACAATGACTGCAATTCGACCACACATAATCATGTTTAATCCAATTACAAAACCGTATATATATATTATATCGAAAATAGAAAGTGTTGGACGATTCTTAGTTCGCACAAGAGCGTTGAGTGTTGAGCAGTAATAATTTCGCTCTCGTTAGCATTTTAGAGGTAAGAGATAAGGTTAACTAGCGCCAACCATCGTATTTTTTTAATTAATGAATAATCAAATTGAGACAATATCACCTACATTGTCCTGGTCCCAAACTAAGGTTTTCCCTTGTGCTATGAAAATCAGAAATAACCACAAACACCCAGCACAAATATGTTGTAAAATGTCTCATTAAAAAACATGGTAAAATAAACAATATAAAAACTTGAAATAATTTATTAGAAAGCTATTCTAAAACATGTTTTTTAATTTTGTATAATTCTAAAACTTTATAATTATTTGTAATTTTAAACTATTGAAAACTATGCCCTAAAGGTAGGTACTTAATTTAAGAAGGTATATTTTTTTATGTTAACGCTGTAAAAAAAATATTTCATTTTAAAAATCTGGACTACAAGCTCATTAAAGAGATACGAATTGATGGTGATATTGATCGGTGGTTTTGTACCTCTTTGATCTTTTAATTTTGTTATTTTGTAATTACAAAACTATTGTTAGGTAGGTAATTCATAAAATATAAAGATACTAGATTTGTATAAACTAAGTCATTAGTGGCGCTAGTTAGCCATCTTTGCTCGTTGACTTGGCCGTGAGTTGCGTTTTACCAATTATATTTATTGCAGTTGGATAGATTTTTGGCAGGCAATTTGGACGCAGATGCATGAATTTATTGCTCATATTTCAGAAATTGAAGAAATTTTAATAATTTATATTAAATTTCTTAGAAACTTTGAGAAGATGAGCTGACAAGAAAAAACTAGGTACTTACTTATGGGAATTCTAGAGACATGTTCCGGTTTTTTTTTGTGCTAGGTGGCAGACGAGTTCACAAATCAGCGGATGGTAATTGATTGCTGCCGCCCAAAGACACCAGAAACACCTAGTGGGGTCAAGGGCGCTGCCAACCTTTTGACCCTTTTTCTACACTCATTATTTTAGTGACCACACCACATTCGAAAGAAATTGATAGGTGGCAGACGAGTCTACGGATCCTGATGTTAAGCAATTCCAACAGTCCATGAACATAACACTGGTGAAGTCACAAATGCGCTGGCAACCTTGTAAACCCATCTTTCAGATTGGGCCATAAGTAATTAAGTACTCTCACTCACTTGGAGAAACTGCGATGTTCCATAGAGTCAGTTAACGACATACCGACCACAGCTTATAAGGCACATATTAATTATAAACCATATTAACTTATATATATTAACTGCCGCAGAAACATCATCTTAATTAAGGTCTTTATGCGTATTAAATTAAATGTTATTATTTCTTCTTAAGTGACAATTAAACTTAATGAAACGATGAGTGCGGCAGTAAGTATCGTACTTAAATCGCAATTCATTAGATAAATGGACAGTCAATTACATAAAATAAAACTATTTTGGTCAAGACCACTTTATCATTAATCCGTTATTGGTAACAGCCAAGTTTGCCATAGGCTATAAACCATAGCCATAGGTGGAACAGAGGAAACAGAACTTGCTCAGAACGACAAGTCATGCACATGCCAAGGCCTTAATCACTCAAGGTCCAAACTGAAAATCAGCGCTGCAGTGGCTTCAATGAAGCAGTAGCATATGCTGAGTTTGGACTTTATTGACCATATTACTATTGTTAATTTATGTACATACATATGTTTTTATTTCCTGTTCTTTTTGTTATGTTACGGCTCCAGAAATAGCCTGACCGTGGAGCCTACCTGCAGATTCTGTAAGGCAGAGGACAAGACGCCCATGCACCTCTGTCAATGCGATGCCCTGGGCACTCAGAAGCCGCACCCTGGGCTGCTACCACATCTGCCCAGAGGAAGTGAAGGCTATCGCTCCCAAGACTAGCACATGATTTATGATGACCGTGGGCCTGGAAGACGATCTCTAGAGGGAGTGGAGGACACAATAGATCAATTATGGTCGCAGTGTCCATTCGGAAACGAAGTCGAACGCTCCCCAGATCTTAAAATAATACTATGTGATATGTACAACTGTGTTCCACCGTGGCAAAATTGGCCAGCCAAGTCAATGGACTTAGCTGGCTAATTTTGCCATGGTGGAAACTCTATGCCATTGTATAGAGTTCAAAATTGCAGAAAAACATACTTCCATAGTGCCCCAGCGCAAAGATTCGTAAGTATCAAAGAAATTGACAGTTGCAGTTACTAACGTGGAGTTACCCTTTTTTGAATTAAAACTGCTCTTATGCTTGAGACATAAGTGTTATTTTTGCACTACGTGGGGTAACTTGACGTGTTGCTGTATGTACAGTACACAACTCCCACAGAGCATATTAAAATGCAAATGGCTACATGTACCATTTCAAAGTTACACACAACACATTAATATTTTATTATTAGTAGGAATATTGATTGGTATGCATGTAACGGTTTTTATTCAAAACTATTGCCACGACGTTTCTGAGTAAACCGTTGATTTATTAAGATATTTTCAATAGTGATATCAGTAGGGTTTATCGATAAAAAAATTGTTTCACGATGACGATCGATAAATAAATTCGCACAATATCTTCTAGATTCTATCGAGTTAATTTTATACGTACCTATCTACTAGGAATTGTTAGTGATTCTATTCGAAAATCAGTTGACTTATACCCTTAATTTCTGAAGTAAAATAGGTTACAGAACAACAAAACTTCTAGAGCTACACGGCGTTTCGAGACATTAGTTTCAAACGGTACGCTGTTTCGCTTTTTCGGTTTTGCTGTAACTAATCTTTGTCTCTTTTTAAGCAGTATGAATACATATAAATGGTAGTCACACACTTTACTTGCGCGATGCAATTGTGCATAGCTCCATCTACGGAAAGTGACATATAACGCTATTTATTTTTAATAGTCGTGAAACGAAACTACAGTGTTTATGGTAGCAATAACTAGCATTATTAGTTTATGTAGAACTTATCCGTATATTGCGAAACCAGCCCTAAGATATTTCTGTACTTAACGTGACCCATAAGTTTGACATTCTCAAAAAATAAATGTTTTGCATAGCTATAATGTCGTTTTATCTTTACATTGTGAAACAGGCCCTAAGTCTTTTTAGTGAAAACGTGAACGTAAACACTAAAATCCTATATAATTAGCGGCCATTTTAAAGCGATTACCTCACACTAATTAAACGTTCGATCACGTAGACATAATTAGTATGGAATTAAACAGACGTTTATGCTTTCTATCGATAATTGTTGGGTGGCATAAGTCACGGCACTGGCCTTGATTTTCCATGGTCCTTATTGCGGGGTATTAGAGTCTACTTTGAGGTATACCGTGCGGATAGTGAAGCGAAAGTGTCATCAAATTAAGTCGTTTTATTTTGGTCGAGTAAACACTAATGAGCGTGACAGTTTCCTGCTTAACACATAATCAGGTGTGAAAACTTAATTTAGCCTATGAAAAAATTATAATTTTAATTATACGCTTTTTGTTATTAAAATAATCGAATTATAGAGTATTATGGATGAGTATTACATAAAGTATACTTGTGCCCCAATTCTCCCAAAAAAAAATCATAGTCTAACCAACTTATAATGTTGAGCTAAGATAATGTCACCTGGTCAATTGAGTCAAGCTTTTTGAATTATTTTATGCGAATTTCCAAAAGTCATAGAACAAAATATGTTGTTCAGAATAGTGGATAGAAGACGTGGTTACAGATAAGTAAATGTTCACAGATACACTCTATAAAGATACTTAACTTTTAGTTAAAAACAAGATGTTTTAAGCCAAGGTGATTTCCGAATGGCTCCACACCAGTGATTTTAACCCCTCTCAGAGAATGTTACAAACACTTAATTCCGCTTTACGCTCTGGTGATGCAACAGTTTTTATTAATTCGTTTGACTGGTGACCTCGCCGTGGAAGGGTCGAAGACTAGCCCCTTGTAGTTTTGTACCACACCTTGTTTAATAAGTGGCCATCTTTGTTGGATATAAAATCATTACCTGTAACAAATAAAAAGAAATAATTACAAAAGGTAACTAATAAAATTTCTGAAGTGGAGACCGCGACACAGAAAGTGTAAGACGGCCTCCGGCTAGACACAGGTCCCTCCACCAGCCCATGGTCCTTCCTACCGTCTCGGCATACGGCCCGAATCTTGGGAGACGCTCACCAGGTACTTGCTAAGGGCTCTTAAATCCTACAAAGTCTGTGTCTTTATCCCATCTCCATGTCACCCCAAATAGGGCGTCAAACACCACAACACGATCGACTCACCTCCGGCTAGATGGAGCTGTGACGGTCTCCTAAAGCCGATGGTACAAATTGGATGCGTCTTGCCGAAGACAGGGTGAAATGGCGAACATTGGAGGAGGTTTATGTCCAGCAGTAGACTGAGACAGGCTGATGATTATGATTGCTGATGTTATAAAATTTACTTCTAAGAATATGGTTAGATAATAGGGCCTAAAACGATTCAGTCGTTACGACGTCCCTTCCTTTCATTAGAGCTGTGTATCCTTTGCATGAATGCAAATGATTTTAACCATTATTCTTCAGGATTTCAGACCGTCTTTACGTCTAATACACAAAGGGATTCTTTCATGATACCTATTATAAAACCTTTAAATAGCGTTATATCACAAAATAATTACACACAGAAGGTAGACTCAGCCTGATTTGAATTTAGAAGAGTTCGTTGACATATGCTAGGGTTGTTGCCCGGCATGAGTACATAAGCGCGCGGCCTCTACCAGAGACCTCGACAGTTCGACAATCTTATGTCATAGGCTAGGATTAATGTGGTCGAAAGGCGTATTTCCCCGATAGTGCGCATGCGTGAGTACATGACACGTTTTAGCTCTTAGTGGGCAGCCTACTTTCTGTGTGTAGTTATTTTGTGGTTATATGTCACTTTTAAGTCCATGAATTTGGCAGATAGTAATCACAACTTTAAAAAATAATTTATAATATTGCATAGATATTTGACGCTACATTTTACATTGTGAAACAGGCCCTTATAGTACTTATGAACTTTTCTTGTACACTTTATGAGAATTGCGTATGTTTTTCTTGTGTTGATTTACTGCGACGCCTATTTTAATCGTTCGCGCTGCCGTGTGCAGTAGCCATGACGCCGGGACATAGTATAAAAACATCAGTAAACTTAATGCTATCATGTCTGTCTTTCGTCCGATTTTTTTATGTGATAGGTAGCAGACGAGCAGGCGGATCACCTGATGGTAAGCAATTGCTGCCGCTCATGGACACTTGCAACACCAGTGGAGTAACAAGTGCGCTGCCAACCTTTTATCCCCTCCCCCCCGGGTGGGCCTTCGGTACCCTCACTCACTCAGCGAAACACAGCACAGGGGCTGCTTCACGCCGGTTTTCTGTGAGGCAGTGGTATCACTCCGGTCGAGCCGGCCCATTCATGCCGAAGCGTGGCTCTCCCACAGTGATTATATTGTTATCAATGATTGACAAAATGCTGTATTGGTAGTACCTAAGCTCACCTGCAAACGGTATGTAAACCTTCAAATAATCGTTGTACACTTGACACACATAGTTTATTTAAAAATCTAATGCCGTGTAGACTTTGGCACTTCAACTCCACGCTGCACGCTGGTTTAACAATTTATTTCTGTCACTAGAACCATATGCGGGGTAAGCGTGGCCCATTGTGGATGGCGTTAGTAGTGGATTACGTCGCACTAGTGCCCATATCTTTTTGATTTACATGTAAGCTATGAAGTCGACTATAATGATTATCCTCTTTATAAAATAGTAAAGATTGTACTGCAAATAATTCCGCTGTGACCGCGGGAAGCGACCGCTCCGAGAAATTACAGACAGACACGGCCGTAAAAACTAATTGTTACGCTATCTCTTTTCATCGCAATCTACGCTAATTTAATAGAGAACTAGTTGTGGGATAGTATTGAAGCTTGTCTTTAATAACGATTCAGTGGTAGTTTATCATTGATAGTTTTTCTGAATGAACGTACATACCTAATCTTGAAAAAAAAATCATTTCTTTTTCACTTCAATTACATGAACTTAAAAAAAGTGTAAAGAAACTTAATCCCTTAATAGATAGAAGTCAAATCAAGATGACCTTTCTTAGCACAGACGTGTCGTGTCAACACACACTGCGATCTTTGCAGGAATTTATGACTAACGTTTTATGGAAATTATCTTTAAAAAACGAAGTACCAAAGAAATTTCAGTTCATTTCGTAGGTAATCAAAAAACCCTAAATAAATTGATTACTTATTAAAATTATTTCGTTTTTATAAAGTACTAGCGGCCGCCCGCGACTTCGTCCGCGTGGAAAAGTATCTTTTTACCCCCATTTAACCCCTTACAACCCCTTTTTCGCAATAAAAAGTAGCCTATGTTCTTTCTCTCAGGGTCTAGATCATCTGTATACACCAAATTTCATTTAAATCCGTTCAGTAGTTTGGGCGTGAAAGAGTAACAGACAGACAGACAGACAGACAGACAGACAGACAGACAGCAGACAGACAGACAGACAGACAGACAGAGTTACTTTCGCATTTATAATATTAGTTAGGACAATTAAAAATAGACTAACAACTTGCCGAGAAATAAGTGAACACACAATAAGTCAAACCTATGTGGAATTCAGAACATCCTCTTTTTGAAGTCGGCAAAAACCTCCTGTTACCTTCTAGAAATGTTGTTCCGAAATGCAAAAATCTTTGAACATACCTCCTCGTATTGTTTTCACATTGCCCACAAATTGCAAGCTAATCATATAGTCATGACGTCGATAATTTTAAGACGATCAAAGTGTATATGTTTTTCTTGGCCGCCTACCCTGCTCAGGTATATCTGCTTCTGACCGTACTTAAGCTTTCATTGTGCCAAAGAGGTCATCATTACCCCATTGTCTGCCATAATGCAAGTAATAACACCGTAAATGGATCATTTTTCTTCCCCATAGCCGGTTGATTACCAGCTCGTATCGATATACTCCGCTTTCTCGATAATTGTAGGGTTGCCACATGTTCGGACAGAAATTCAAATTCCAAGAAATAATATAACAACATCGCCCATCACCCTAGAGGTATTGGTTAGGGTTTGATTTTACACTTTTTCCCCATATTATTATGTGACACGCAGACAACCCCATGCTGGTTTCCCAAGAGACTCTGAACAAAATCATACTGCCTTTTAAAAATCTGAAAATGTTTGGATTTGGTTTGGTTCCAAAGAGATAAACTCCATAGAAATCGACAAATCTTATACATAAATCGATTTGGAAAAAAACAGCGCGTTGCAAACGACACCCAGCGCCATCTATTGGTAGGTAGTGGAACTACCTGTCCCGAAACAAAGTGATGGCGGGTCACTATTTCCAATAAAAGTATAATGGCCCGAGAAGTTTTGGACCGAAAACCTTATACCTACTTTCAGGTCCAGCCCTGATTTAACTTAGTTTTGGATATAGGTATCTACAACTGGGAAATACTAATATATATAATGTAGCAACCCTATTGCTGCTACCACGGCGATACTCCGAAGCGGGTATTGTGCGACACTTCCTCCATCAGGCATTGTTCGTTAATGAACTAAATTTCGATACTCAGAACACGGTTGTTGATGTTAAGGCTTCTTGATATGGTCATAATGCATTGTTGCTATGAGTAGGCTACTTGGTACCTACATACACTTCATTCTTCATAAATTGTTCGGTAATTAATTGAATTTCGATAATAACAAACGTGGTAGTTGATACTAAGGCACTTCCTGATAAGGTCCGTATCATACAATGCATTGTTACTTGCAGAAATAGGAGGTACCTCCTAACCATTTTTCAATGAAAATTAAATGAAAACGAAAATGCTTTGTTACTTTTTGAAATATCTTACTTAGACTATACAGTTGAATATAATATAAAATGTAATGTTAGTTATAATGATAATGTTACTTGTATATACATAAATGAAATGAAATAAATTTATTTGCGTAAAACATGGTGAAAAAGTTGGAATGACAAGTATGAGAGTACAGCATGTTTTGTCTTAATATAGGACATACAAATTCAAAAGAAATTATACAATTTCAATCCAAACATACAACATTATGGTGCAAGAAAATAATTAAATAAATAAAATAAAATGTAAGGCTGTATATTTAACTCCCGACGCAATAACGACAGGGTGTTATAGTAAGTTTGATGTATCTGTCTGTTTGTCTGTCTGTGTGTATATCTGCGGCATCGTGGTCTAGAATGGATGAACCGATTTGATTATTATTGTTTGAATGATATAGTCGGGAGTGTTCATAGCTATTTGATGGCCGCCGGTTTAATTTGGCCGATGCCACAAAATGTCTTAACAGGTCAATATTCCATTTATTTTTCTATCCTCACAACCAAAACATTGATAGTGTACGTGTTAAAAACCCTTAGATGTCAAGATATATTTGACGAATTGAGCGTTTACGTAAAAGTTACAACAATGACGTCGATAATTTTAAGACGATCAAAGTGTATTATGTTTTCTTGGCCGCCTACCCTGCTCAGGTATCTGCTTCTGACCGTACTTAAGCTTTCATTGTGCCAAAGAGGTCATCATTACCCCATTGTCTACCATAATGCAAGTAATAGCACCGTAAATGGATCATTTTTCTTCCCCATAGCCGGTTGATTACCAGCTCGTATCGATATACTCCGCTTTCTCGATAATTGTAGGGTTGCCACATGTTCGGACAGAAATTCAAATTCCAAGAAATAATATAACAACATCGCCCATCACCCTAGAGGTATTGGTTAGGATTTGATTTTACACTTTTTCCCCATATTATTATGTGACACGCAGACAACCCCATGCTGGTTTCCCAAGAGACCCTGAAAAAATCATACTGCCTTTTAAAAATCTGAAAATGTTTGATCGATTTGGTTTGGTTCCAAAGAGATAAACTCCAGACATCGACAAACCGTAATATACATAAATTGAAATGGCAAAACTCTAGCGCGTTGCAAACGATACCCAGTGCCATCTATTGGTAGGTATTGGAACTACTGTCCCGAAACAAAGTGAGGGGGCGGGCCACTATTTCCAATAAAAGTATAATGGCCCGAGAAGTTTTGGACAGAAAACCTTATACTTTCAGATCCAGCCCTGATTTAACTTAGTTTTGGATATAGCTACAACTGGAGAATATTAATATAACTAATGTAGCAACCCTATTGCTGCTACCACGGCGATACTCCGAAGCGGGTATTGTGCGACACTTCCTCCATCAGGCATTGTTCGTTAATGAACTAAATTTCGATACTCAGAACACGGTTGTTGATGTTAAGGCTTCTTGATATGGACATAATGCATTGTTGCTATGAGTAGGTAGCTACTTGGTACCTACATACACTTCATTCATCAGAAATTGTTCGGTAATCAATTAAATTTCGATAATAACAACGTGGTAGTTGATACTAAGGCACTTCCTGATAAGGTCCGTATCATACAATACATTGTTACTTGCAGAAATAGGAGGTACCTAATCATTTTTCAATGAAAATTAAATGAAAACGAAAAATGATTTATTACTTTTTGAAAATTCTTAATTAGACTATAAAGTTTAATGTAATATGAAATGTAATGTTAGTTATAATGATATGTTACTTGTATACTATACATAAATGAAATAAATTTATTTGCGTAAAACATGGTGAAAAAGTTGGAATGACAAGTATGAGAGTACAGCATGTTTTGTCTTAATATAGGACATGCAAATTCAAAAGAAATTATACAATTTTAATCCAAACATACATACATTATGGTGCAAGAAATAATTAAATAAATAAAATAAAATGTAAGGCTGTATTTTAGCTCCCGACGCAATAACGACAGGGTGTTATAGTAAGTTTGACGTATCTGTCTGTTTGTCTGTCTGTGTGTATATTTGCGGCATCGTAGCTCCAGAATGGATGAACCGATTTGATTATTTTTGTTTAAATGATATAGTCGGGAGTGTTCATAGCTATGTTTGATGTCCGCCGGTTTAATTTGGCCGATGCCACAAAATGACGGATTGTAACTTTATTCCTTCATGTATCAAATTCAAGGGCTTGAGAAGTAGAATACAAAATATAATAATTTTCATTTGTCGAAGTTAAGTTGGCAATTTTACGTTTGGTGCATTCTTAAATAAACTACACAACAGAGGTGTAAAAAATAAATTCTGACCTGGATTTTTTTTCGCGGTTTCTCTCACTCAAAGCAAGGAGATATTAGTATCAATACTTGTATTAGTTGGGTACTCTACTTATAAGCAGGTCAGTTATTAAGTACAACGGTATTGTTGAATAGCGCTTAGTTAAGTATTGTAACATTAATTATTTTAACCGTATCGCTCTTACCGGTAATAGCCTCCGCTAGATCAAAGCCTATACGTATCAATCAATATCAAGATAGATTTCAAGTGGGAGAGCCCCGCTTCGGCATAAAGGGCCAGTTCGACACCACGGCCTGACAGAAGGTCGATCGATACCGGCCCAATCGGGGGAAAGGGGGTTAAGGAAGGTCGTGCATTTGTGACGCCATTGGTGTTGCGGGTGTCTATAGGTCCTGGGTTCGATTTCTAGGTCAAGCAAGAAATATATTTTCGACCATAGCTCGGGGTTGGAATCACAAATCCTTTCACCGCACCACTGTCTTCTCTATGTAACCCAAAGGTTAACTGGCAGAGAATGCCCGTGGGCATTAAGTGCGCCTATTGTAACAAATGTTTGTGTAATAAAAAATTTAAATGAATAAATCCGCATGAGGCAAGCGTGGTGATTAAACGTAATCCCATCATTGTATAGCGCTGACTTGATTTCTATGATTTACATGACAGTATTCGGCTGATACTTTACTTTTCACATCCGTAACATCACACATTACGTCAACAATTTCATTAATCGAAAACTATATCTTCGATCACGAGGCGTATTAGTTAGTCTAACACATGACTTCCTAAACGAATTAAAAGTTCAATAGCAACTGAGATGGAGCAAAAACCGATCTGGTTTAACCAGCGTCAACGGTATTCGGCAATCCTGTTACGTCTAATGTGGGAACTCGCCGGTCAATGATCTTCCTGTGCTATTAAAGTGATGCTTCAAATTGACAAAGTACCGACCATTGTTGGAGAACACTCGTGACTTTAACAAATAACCTGAACTACCAAAAAAGCGTGGAAAAAGTGAAAACTTTTTGCCAGTTTTGTCGGGGAAATTGAATATTTAAATGCGCCAGACAGAATCAACGAATCTCAAATCAGGGCGTTCACTGTTGGTACTGACAGAAATACGTTAAAGTAGGTATAAAAGTAACAGTATCAGCCTATAAACTGTCCCACTGCAGGGCAAAGGCAGCCACACAAATCTTAAGTGTATGGTAAAGAAAAAAAAAGTTTCAATTCTAAGTATGGAGAACCTACCTATTTTTCTGTGAAAGTCTTAATGCGGTTACAGAATACGTCTACGTCTACATACCAAATTTCAACAGCATAGTTCCTATAGTTTTGGAAATGAGTGACTATAACGACAGATAGAGATGACGATTTTTATGGGTTCTCTTTTTTGCCTATTGCCTACGGAACCATAAAGACAAACAGGTATTTAACTCTTGTATTACCTACCTGTATTACAAGTCAAATAGCCAATCAGAGCGTCTATTTCAAGTTTAAAGACATCTCGTTATCCAATTAGATACCGGTAACATCGTGTAGCTGTTGATGACGTCATATTGAAATGAGGGTGATTCTGTTTTTACAACTTGATGTAAAGAGAAAATCGCGTGGTACTTGGTACCACAGTCACAGCCTCAGTGCATAAAAAAGAACGCACGTTCCAAACAGGGGGTCGTGGTTCGAATTCGTGCATACCCCTCTGGACTTTTCAAATATATGTGCGTATAGATTTATGTACTATGTAATTATAAAGAGGTAGCTTCTATAGACAACGAAAACATTCTATTAACCGAAACAATGAAATACTAGCGCGATGTAATCGACGCCCAGCGCCATCAATTGGTACTTTTTCAAACGAACGTCCCAAAATAAAGTAAGAACGGGACACTAGTATAATCACTTTATGAAACCACATGTGTTATAGCTATCAGACTAAGTATTCATCACACGAATGTTTATCCAGGGTTGGGATCGAGCCCCGACCTTTGGCGCATGAGGTAGGGTCACAAATGCGCCATTCGACCAGTCATGTAAGTCCACCAGTAATTAAAATAGAATTGGCTGTTTCTCAGCATTGATACCAGGATGTGAGGTCAAGCTAACGAGACTTGGTGTTCTCGTACTTACAAATGAAAGGGTCACATTGAATACGTTACTCCACGGCCCTTAAAGCCTGTTCTATACTTAACTGACTGTACTATGTTTGTGATATTTTGGCTAACTTTTTTAAATTGTGATGTTTAGGCCCGATTCGAACAATCTTCATCCGAGGATAAATCTACGGTATAACTTACGTGACCTTACATCAATACTCAATACTCAATTCTTTATTGCTTCTATAGTGTACAAACAGATGGTAAATAAATACAATAAAGCAACCACTATAGACCCTGTTAGGGCACTGCAATATGAGAGGGAACAGCATTTTATTATTTCTAATTTTTATCTTATTATTTATTTATAAGAAGGCAAGCATCACGTTTTGAATGGGACAGTCCCGTTTTTTGGTCACCCATTGTCCCGAAACAAAGTCCAGTTTTATAAAGCATTAGCCTATACTGTCCCACTGCAGGGCAAAGGCCTCCACCATAGAAACCAAGCCTTCATCGCTACTATGTAAAATTAGGCTTAATCACCACGCTTGCCTAACGCGGATTGGTGATCACAAACCCGAGCTATGTTCGAAAAAATCGAACCACACTTTGCTCAACCCGGGAATCGGCCCGGAGCTTAAAACACTATACTCTAAACTGGAATTCGAGACCAAAAAATCTACAACAGATACGTCACTGTCAAATCTGTTAAAGTCACTTTATGTCATTCTCAAGTGACGTTTTTAGGTTTCACCAACTTTTTTGGCATTATTTTTCTAATAATTAGAAAAGACTAAAATGTCAAGTTTCCATACATTGTTAAAATGTTACGGGTAGATACCAAATGTTTTTAACACCTGAAGTGTTACAAGCGCAATACCATCTTTGAAAACTAAAATTACGGATGGTTCAGTTTTTATTAAAGTGTCTTATATTTACGTGAAAAAAGTAAAAAAAAAATATTTTTTAAATTAAAGAATCAAAATTACCAATAACATCAGCGAGTGTTTTTAGAAAAAAGGGGTATACTATGGTACGATCATTTTATTGCATTAGCAACATTGTAGTAGATTTTTTGGTCTCGAATTCCAGTTTTGGGTATAGATGACTAAACCAACGGGGCGCTTGGGCTGCCACCTATCAGAACCTACAAAAATATCTCTTTCTAGCTCATTGTCAGTGGAAATCGCCCCTTACCGCCGTTAAGTGGAGCGGACTACAATCGTACTTATACTCGAAGTAATGTAAACAATAGATCTTTTATTGCTCTTTCCCACGAGTGCGCGCCTGTTTCCTTGCCGTTTCTTAGCGTAATGTTGGAGACTCAAGTGCTAGCTGGTACCGTAAGGTAAATACCAGACAACAACACATACATACATATACACTCATCCTAGTGAGTAATTACACTCTTTGAAGTATATTTTTTGTTCATTTTTTTTTTCATGTGGTAGATTGGAGTGACTAAGCCTAATCCCGTCATAGTAGCGAGGATTTGAATTTTATGACGGAGGCCTTTGCTCTGCAGTGGGACAGTATTAAGCTGATACTTTACTTTTTAGGTGGCAGACGAGTACACAGATAACCTGATTGTAAGCGTTTACCGTCGCCCATAGACACTCGCATCATCAGCGGAGTCACAAGTGCTCTGCCAACCTTTAGATCCCTATTAGGTTTCCGGTACCCTCACTCGCTCGAAACACAGCGCAGGTGCTGCTTCACGCCGATCTTCGGTGAGGCCGTGGTATCCTGTTCGAGCCAATTTTTTCTCAGAATCAGAGAGCCTAATTATTTGAAGTCCACGTTACAAACGAAACCCCCTTTGTTTGAATTACAGGTATATCGTTATAAGCTCGTTCGTTCTTCACTTAAAATCAGGTGTGATCGAGGTAAAATGCTTGTCTGTCGTTGAATAATAAAAAATAAGCCAACTGGTTTTGGTATCGGACGTCATTATAGCTTAGATACACATTACATTGTTATCGATAAGCCAATAAAACTTCTCGCTCCGCCATTACACGTTAGTTATTCGGAAATACATATTAATTCCTTGTATCAGTCGCATTGTTCGGCGCCGGCGCATCTACACGTTCGCCGGCCGTCACCGGTTTGCATGACTAATGCCTTCCAAGGAAGTTTATTTCTTCCTCTTTTAATTGTGCCGCCGGATGCAATACATGCACCTGAGAAAAACACGAGAAAGAAGGGGTCATTGAACTTTTTGATGACTTTTTTTTTTATATCATAGGTAGCAGACGAGCAGGCGGTTCACCTGATGGTAAGCATTTGCCGCCGCCCATAGATACCTGCAACACCAGTGGGCTCACAAGTGCGCTGCCAACCTTCTATCCCCTTCCCCCCGGTGGGCCTCCGGTACCCTCACTCACTCGACGAAACACAGAACAGGAGCTGCTTTACGCCGGTTTTCTATTTTTTTTAAGATTGACAGTCGATCTAGGGCCTCAATAGGTACCTAGTCGATAATCGGTATGTAATCCAGACAATGCCGGCGCGCACCAAGAGGTTTAGCTTTTCATTCCTGCCCTGAGCCATCAAGTCATGGAATGCCCTTCCAGTTCATGTGTTTCCTTCTTCTTACAATCCTGGGTGTTTTAGGCGGGCCGTGAAACGGTATCTCAGCAGGCTCTCAGGGTGAGGATGACAGACTCAATTGGTAATTAGTTTGTTCTTTTATGTGTCAACCTCTTATTTGGATCTCACGACCGCTTACCATCAGGCGTAGTGATTAGATAGTCTTGATTCAATTTTATAACATGTAACCTAATTATTTGCTAGTCTAAGTAATTCGGAAAGTAATAAAGCATTTTTCATTTCATTTCATTTTTCATTGTCCTTAATATAAAAAAAAGATACAATGGTAAATTGATAAGTCAAAACCTTTAATTTCGCATTTTACTTTAAGTGGGAATAGATAGCAAAAATTTGACAGTTTTGTATACATTTATGTGCAACTAATTTGAATAAATTTCATAGTAAAACTTTTTGTGTAATGTCTTTCATACATACAATTAACATTCCTATTTCTATTCGCCGGTTCGGAATGTAGATTCTTTTAATACTAGGACAACGCCCGAATCACATCATTGTACCCGTACGTAGTAATTATATTTTCAAATGGCCTCCACCGAAAAGCCGTTAAATTCAAATCATACGATTTTCAACTGCCTTCCCTGCTTCCGCAGTACAGTCCCGTGCACTAATAAGTATACAACCTCATTCAAATATGAACCTTATATCCCTGGCATAAGAGTCGAGGTATTTACATTTTGCAGGCGACTGTACATGCTATAATTTTTGAGATTATAGTAATCGAGAAGCAATCTTGATGGTAAAACGAAATGAGATAGAAAGTTAATATCTGGAGCGCGTAGAGTCGGCCATTTTGCGATTGGAGTGTGACGAATTGACAAATTAAACTCATGGTGCCTTATGGTATAAAATACCATAGAAGGTTTCAATGTCATGGTAAATGACGAAACTGGTACAGGGTTTCACTATGAACAAATTTTCCAGATACTTTAAGATGTAAATTGCTTTTACCAAATGGAAAATATTATTGAAAGTTGATATAGGGCTAAGAGTCATTGTTTTTTTAATAGTCGTAAATACTTTTACAAGTGCCGATCATTGAATTATACAGGGTGTATCAGTAAAAAAATATACGACAAACAACCACTCAACCACCCTTCCAACCAAAATAGCTTTAGATTAGGTTGGAACGAGATCTGGTAAATAGGATTTGTCGCGTTAATTCCCAGCTAAATATTTTATAGACATCTAGTAAGTCGATTTTACTAAACGTACCTACTTACTAAATTTTTAACACGTCATAATTCGTTAACCAGAAATTTACGTTCCATTCAATTGACTCAAATATAAAAATAAATGTTAGATACTTGCCGTTAAAGAAACCTTTATGGGGGAGACTCGCACTAGGCCGCTTTTTTCCTTCAAGATAAAAAGTGTTGACGATGAATGACTTAGATTGTCTATAATATGACAGAAATCATTTTTTATATCCATATTAGGAGTATACATGGTTCGTTACCACGGGCGTCCATGACTTTGCGTAAGGTAACTGACCGTTAGGAGACCAACTTAAGATCCCATCTTGCTAACCGAGAATATGTCTTAGTTTTATTGAATAAGGTTCATGGTTAACGAAAAGATAAACTGGTGAATATTGTTTGATATCACGCTTCTGCTATTGACACGGTTGAAAAAGTGGTTAATTCTCAATCTCACTGTAAAGAAATTTTAAAATGTAGTGCTGGAAACTTTGTTTTATTTTTCGAATTCGATAAAACACTTCCACAGTTAATACCTAATTCATACTTTAAAAACCTACTATAAAAATATTAACAATTTTTTTCGACTATACCCTATATCTGTAAACATTTACATGCCTTTAACCACGAGTTCTACCAACCATTCTAAAGAACATTTTGTTCTATTACTTTTGGAAATTCATGCCCATTAACATGGACAAAATCAACTTTTGATACAAAGTTGGTCACATGAGTTAGTTATTTTGTACGGTGAGTCTACAATTTTATCGACAAATTTTCAAAAATCATACTTCGGGTCCCTGGCTCGCCGACCCGAAGTGGATCTTCGTCTCTGACAAGAGAATTCGCTACTCCGCTCTATTCATAAAATGATAGAATGAATATTATTCAGAAAGATTAAAAGAAAATGTGGTTAAAAGGAATCGAACCCAGAACCCCAAGATCATGGCCCGGTACTTGAATCACTAAACTAACGGGGTACCTATCACTAACTGACACTCATGTCGTTATTACGGAAAACACAATTATCTAATACTGTTATGACCTTGAATGCGCATGCGCATAATACTAATGCATAAGAACGCAGTGTAAGAAATATAGTTATTACGAGTTTATCAACATGGCATCATAGAACACGCGCTCTTATGATTGCTCGCTGACCCGGCCTAGTGTTGCCAGTATGGATAATAACAGTATAGAAACGTATTGTTGGTTTTTGTCAAATGATGGTAATTGACAAGAAAAGGTAATCGATACTGTTCACTATGCACAGAGTTTTTAGGTTCAATCTAATCTGCAGGTGGTAGCGCACTTGTGACTCCACTGGTGATGCTTGATTTTTTCAGCTTCCTTAGAGAAAAATGGATGATAACAAAAGTGAACTCTTGAAAAGTGAGACCTGATATGACCTGAGACCAGAAATTAGATGATGTGACAAAGGAAACTTGTCTATGATAAGTTAGTAAGGTTGAAATTTTTTACATGTGAATTCCCAAAAGTCATAAAACAAATGTTGTTCAAAATGATGGTTAAAAGACGTCTTCTAACCATCATTTTGAACAATATTTGTCAACGGTTGATCGGCTGTAAATGTTTACAGCTACATCCTGTATTTATTATTATCAGTTTTATTGCCTAGCCTTAAAATCCTCGGGCCTTAATCCAATATTTGGTTCACCATCTTACAAAACAATACAATACAATACAAATAACGTTTAATGCTTATTAATGATACGTACTACATGAAATAACAACTATCTATAATCTTATTACATACTATTTTCTTTTTTTTTATGTCAAAGGTAGCAGACAAGCAGGCGGATCACCTGATAGTAAAAAATTGCCGCCGCTCATGGACACTTGCAATGCCAGTGGAGTAACAAGTGCGCTGCCAACCTTTTATCCCCTTCCCCTCCGGGTGGGCCTCCGATACCCTCACTCACTTAACGAAACACAGCACAGGGGCTGCTTCACGCTGGTTTTCTGTGAGGCAGCGGTCTACTTACGGTTGAATAAGAAATACTAATTTAAGACTCAATCTGGAGATCTCTTACTACTATTCCACTCGGCTGCGCCGGCGCACCATCACGTATATTGACATAGCGTCGCGCGCGCAGGTCTTATTTGTTTGTCGGCGAATGTTTGCGATCCGAACCATGCTGAGCGGTAGAACTGGCTTATTTTTTGCATTTACTTATAGATCTGTTTCTTCTTAGTGTTTAGTCTCGTTTCCTTATGAGCTTAAGATGTTTTTTTCACATTTACTCGCTTAGGGTTGTCAAGACTGTAACGAAAAAGCCGGACAGGTATATACACTTTAAAACAGATCTTAAGCAGAGAAATCTCTGGTCTTAAGGACAACGAATTAGAGACAATATGAAGTACTCGGTGGTCTTATAGTTGGGAACGATTTCTATCAGACAATCTACATAGATCAGTTAAGTAGAACATTTGTGATCCTCTGTTGTCTGATATCTTTAACGCAAGTGCTTAAGCTACTTAGTACGGAGTCAGGTCAATGTTTATGATGTTGTGTGAATTTATTTATTATTTATTTACTTAATTTTTTTATCTTAATAACATCCTTAATAAACATTTCCATTACATAAACAACTAAAACATGAGAAATGTAAAAAGTTCACATTAAAATCGGACATTTTGGACTTCGTGTAATTTGGCCGGACACTGAACCAAAATGCCTGACTACGTCCGGCTTTCTTTCGAATGGCAACCCTAACTAATATGGCGGCTTAGTGGTAAATTACAGAGTAATGCCTATTACTACATGCGGTGACAATTACACGGCAGGACTTCCTTCAGGATATTTTATTATTTATAACGGAAAGTCTAATTATAACGCAGCAACAGTACCTAATTAGGAACAGTTTGAAATCTTCTAAGTCTTGATTATATAATTCGCTGATTAAGAGTTGCAGAAGACCTGGGCTGAAGCTGCTCCTGGGCTGAAGTTGCGCCTGCACTGTATTTTGACTAGTGAGTTAGAGTACCGGACGCCCAATCAAATGGGAAAAATAAGAAAGGGGGGAAGGAGAGTTTAACAGTTGACTGGTGACTCTATGTGCGGCGGAAATCGCTAATCATCAGGTGGTCCCTCTGCTCGTCTGCCATCTATCACAAAGTCGAGTTATGGCTTTTTACTGAGATTGAAAGCAATGGTAAATAAATACCATTAAAATACCTTCAAGAGAAGAGCGTATTCCTTCTTAAGCCGGCAACGCATCAGCGACCTCTCTGATCTCGCAGATGTTCATGGGCAGCGGTGATTACTTACCAACAGGTGACTCCCTTGCTCGTTTGCCGCCTCTAGCATAAAAAAACCAATGGATAAGAATGGTCACCTATTTACGGGATTCAAAATCTATACTATTTATAAAGAGATAACTTCTCTAGACAACGATCAGGCTTTAAGTTAACCTAAAATAAGAAAGGCTAGCGCGATGTAACCGACACCTAGCGCCATCTATCGCTTCAGTTTGGAATGTCTGACCGTGTCCCGAAGCAAAGTGAGGGCGGGCCACTAGTTTTTATAGAAGTGCGTTTTACTACCGAAGTGATGAAATAAAATTACCACACAGTCATTTTCTCCGGGGAGTTTTTTGGTTCTACCGATAACCTAAGCTTAGTCCAAGTTCTTGTTAATTTTCATAAGCGTCCTATTCCATTGAGCATAAGCCGACATTAATAAGCAATAATTATGAGTGACACCTCGACCGGTTATTAGATTTCAAAACGTGATATATAAGAGTTGGTCATGGATTTACAATATACAGAAGGCAAAAAAGTCTTTAGTAGCTGCCTACATTTGTGTTTTACTACGGTTTTTTATGTGATACGTAGCAAATACGCTGGCGAATAATCTGATGAGGATGATATCCGATTTAATAAAGAATTGATTCTTCTAATACTAACATATTATAAAGAAGTGATTCTTCTAATACTAATATATTACTCCTAGACACTGAACAGATACAAGCACTAATGGTTGTCTACTTGCACAAAGATAAAATTCCATAAATATTATGTAAAAATCTTTAAATACTTTCCATTAAATATCCACAGAAACATTTTGTTTAGAAAAATATAAATAAAATTGTTGTATATTTGGCATAGTGATTATGAATAAATTGGCGGCTCTAGTTTTGTCGATTCGTCGCCTTGCTGACAATTATTTAGTGCATCTGGTTCAATATTAACCTCTACCATCCAGAAAACAAAGTCTCTTCTGCAACTGATAACTCTTTGCCTCGAATGTCGAAGGTAAGTTAACTCATATTACCATATTGACATAATATTTAATGGATTCCGAACACATTCGTTTACATTCGCATTCTCGAAGGGCCATTACGAGTATTGACTTTAATACCCACCTGTGATGTGGAGAAATGTACTTCCTGAATCATAACAATATTATTTTATTTATCAATAAATAAAATAATAATTTACTGTAAATTATCAGCCTATATACTGTCCCACTGCAGGGCAAAGGCCTTCATAATAGAGATCAATCGCTACTATGATAGGTTTAGGCTTAATCACCACGCTTGCCTAATGCGGATTGGTGATCACAAACCCGAACTATGATCGAAAAATTCGAAACATACTTTTGCTCGACCCGGGAATTGAATCGGGACCCCGAGATCACGGCCCGGTACTTCAACCACTACACCAACGGGGTGTTATATAAGAATTTATTATTAAACGTAAAGTAAATACAAATTTAATTTAAATACAAAATATTACACACAGACACTGAACAAGCACAAGTGTTCATCACATGAATTCCAGTTTGTCCTGAGTGGGGATCGAACCCACGACCTTTGCCATATAAGGCAGGGTCACTACCAAACGCGCCATCCAAAGGCTAGCTTGAACCTGCACTTAGGTACGACTAACGCAGATCGTAAACTCTACAAAACCAGTCTTTTGTTTGCAGCAAATTATACAATACTTTCCAATAAAAGTCACATTAAACGACAAAACGCACAAAGTAAAGCAAGTTCAAGTGCAATAAAACGCTCGGCTGATATATTGGATGCCTCCGTAGAAACTACGAGTTGGCGACCAAATACATTTTCACCTATTCCGCATACCGGCGCGCACGCAACCGCGTAGTGATGCTACTTGAGTGACATTTTGTCACTCAGTGTGTGACAAATGTCACTCGAGTAGCAAAAGTGAGTTTATCGTAAAACAACGACGCATAGTTCGGCGTGAGATAAAGGTAAATACTACCTAACGTGCAGCTGGAATCAACATTCTGCTCAAGGTTTTATGACAATTGTCAACTCGAGACTACTAAATTAACAACTAAAATGGAGCTCTCTCTTTCTTCGAGACCTAGCTAAGCGCTTAGTTGAATTCACGGGAGAACCAAAGGCTGTCAGCTAATTATTTAATTTCTTTATTGAGGAAATTAAGTCAAAATAAGTATTATAATTCATCATTTTGTGGTCGCTGCCATCTTAAGGCTCAAAGTGCAGACACAATAGAAAATCAATTGTTTTTGTCTTTTAAAAGGCTTTTGAGTCTTGCGACGTTAAACCCCCCAAATACATAATTTCCCCACTCAATTATCGTCACCTGGTACTCACAGTACAGGGGTTGCCTTAGTTTGAGACCAGGATGTTTGGTGTGATGGTCTGGCGCATTATTTATTTATACCGGCGGCCATCAAACATAGCTAAAAACACACCCAAAATACCTTTTTTAAAAAAATACAAATTCATATCAGTTCACCTGTTTAAGAGCTACGATGTTTACATACAGACACGTCGTTTTTGCGTTAAATAATAAAAAACAACAAAATTGCATTATCGCTAAAGTGATAGGTAAAAGTATGTAATCCACATCGCTACATCACTACTGCCAATTACAACTCCTGGAATATCTGCAAAAACGTCAAACATTACCGCTTCCTCAGGCGCGTTACACCGTAAACCACTAATAAGCTACGCAATGGAATCCGCCCAAGAAATGAGAAACGGATGATCCGCATTTCTTGGCGGGTGACAAAACACTTGTGACAGCCGACTTTCGTTAACATTTCGAATGGTAAACTCAGATGTTAATCGAACAATATGAACAATTACCCGTGGGAATCGGAGTGGTTCTTTTGATTTTGCAGTTTCCAATCGGGATTATCTACCGTAATGATGATTGTAAAAACCTCTGAGACTGTCTGTTGCTGCAATTTTTCCCGATGAAGATAAGAATTGCTCGTAATTTGTTTGGTTGTTGAATTTGTTTCGATTGTTTATTGCGTTATTATGTTGGTAATTGCGTGTTGATTTTTCTATTGGTTGAATCTCTACTTTGTTGGGTATTGAGTAACGTTTATTGAATAAATATATAGATTGTTTTCCCGGTAGTGTTGCCTATCGATAGGCTATCGATACTTATTATATTGATGTTATATTATGTTTATTGTGAAAATTAGTTTTTACATTATGCCGTTTTTATTTTTGCGAGATACAATATAGTATTCCTAGTTCAGGCAGCAAACTTGAAATTATTTTGTTAATATAAATAGATTCTTAATAAGTTTTTCTGTAATAATAACATTTCAATAAAGTTTTATTTTAATTCTATTAGCTAAAGAAAACTCTATAGTGTCGAAACTGTAAATTAACTATAATTGTGTGATTGTCGTAAGAAAAAAATATTAATCCTTAGCTTAATAGGTAGGCACACATAAAATCTATACTAAGATTATGACGTATCTCAGTACGTAAGTTAGTCTTTACCTAATCCTGTGCTACTAACCTAATTAACTCACTAACAAAGAAAACATTACACTAGTCTCTACTCCGTAATCGGTTAACGAAAGTGCTAATGACACCATATAAGTACCGTTTAAGAAGAGGTTAAAAGCAAAACCATGTTTAAGTCTAGGCAGCTAAGTTCAAACTCAAATAAAACAGGTAACTCCATTTACAGTTTCCTTGGAAAATGTGGAAGTGACCAGCATCCTGGCAAACCGACCTACTTCCTCGAATGTTACAGTTACGCGTTACGTAACGTTACGTAAGAGTGAAAAATCCTCATTGCCTTAGGTCAAATTAGGTTTTTTTACGTTTAAGCACAGAATACTTAATAGTACATGTACAGAAAGCCCACTCCTAAAAACCGTTTATGGAAATGAAGACTCAGGCTACCCTAACATAACGTTGAAATTCCGACCGCCCAGCGTTCAATGCCTACCATTATTCATACCTAGAAGTGCGTTCTCTTTCTATCGCAAGCAACTGTCGCGCGTGCGTCGCCGCTCGTTCGTGATTTTCTACTAATCTGCCCCTCCGGAGGGAACGCCGCATGTACTTGCAAGTTCGATACCTACACGCGGAGTGGGACAGGCCTGGTTTAAGTGTATTGTAAATACCTACAGACTATACTCAGGCAAAGGTATAGTATCAGCCTATATACTGTCCCACTGCAGGGCAAAGGCCTCTATCATAGAAATCAAGTCATCGCTATATACTACTATGATGGGGTTAGGCTTAATAACCAGTCACCACGCTTGCCTAATGCGGATTGGTGATCAGTGATCATATTGGTGGTTCATGTCATAAGTGGCATACGAGCAGACGGATCACCTGATGGTAAGCGATTGCCGCCGCCCCATAGACACCTGCAACACCAGTAGAGTCAAGTGCTCTGCCAACCTAACCCCCTTTCCACCCCAATTGGACCTTCCAGTAGGTACCCTCATTCACACGACGAAACCGGAAGCGCAGACGCTGCTTCACCTCGGTCTTCTGTGAGGCCGTGGCATCACTCCGGTCGAGCCAGCCATTCATGCCGAAGCGTGGTTCTCCCACGGATTAAAGTGGATCCGGCATAAGGACGGTCCAAAGTCCAAAAAGAGAGACTCCACGTAATGTTCAACTATAATGTTTATACCGGTAAGTATACCTGTATTATAGAAGTTTGTATATAAGTACATATCATGTATGTAAATCTTGAGGTTCGTTCTGAGTAATATGACAGCCTAACAGCTTCAACATACCTGCAACAAAAAACAAATACAAATTAGATCATACCAAACTTGTAACCCGTCAAAAGTTGGCAAACACATTATTCGTATTAACTTAAGTAAGCTATTAGGGATGTGAAAACATAAAATGATTATGAAAAAAATATTAACATGAACTCTAACTGTGGAACCAGCTACCAGCGATGTTGTTTCCGAGCAGATATGACCAAGTGATCGTTAAGAAAAGTAAGTAAGTAAACATTATATTTAGTGTATACATTATATGATAAAAAATGTACGTACAGCCACACATCAAAGTATACAAAACTGTCAAATTTCTTCAATCGACTCTCATCTTAATGTCATTCACATTAGGTTGAATATCAATTGGAGAAATTTGACAGGTTGTGGTAACCTGATGTGTGGCTGACTGTACACCCTTTTAATTTATATTTATTTTTTTATTTAAAAGGGCTTAATCCTTTCATAAGAGCCGGCAACGCATTTGTGATCGCCACGTTGCTCTAATGGTTGAGGTACTGGGCCGTGATCTCGGAGTCCTAGGTTCGATTCCCGGGTTGAGCAAAAGTATCTTTCGAGTTTTTCGAACATAGTTCGGGTCTGTGATCACCAATCCTAAGCTGATTGATTGATGATTAAGCCTAAGCTCATCATAGTAGCGTTGACTTGATTTCTATGATGGAGGCTTTTACCCTGCAGTGGGGCAGGATATTGGTAGGGTAATACTTTTTTAATAGCAAACCGAAATCCACACAAGCGGAGCTGCGTCAACTAGTAATATTAATCATGAAGTATGTTACATCCTTAAGTAAAAATGCGTGGGCTTGTATCACGCCGACTATTGGCATTTGAATGTCAAATTATCAAATGGGCGTTGTTTATTTCATGGTAATTTTGATGGAAGCCAGAATCTGATGGAAAATATGGCGTCTATAAAACTTAGTCTTAGATAGTGTTGACAATTTTATTGCCTTAATGATTGGCAAATTTATTCCATAATAAGGTTGGTAGACAGAATTGGATTAAAATGACGGCAGGTTTCATTTTAGCTATGAAATATTTAAACAAGAATTTAATGCGACGTTTATTGTTAAGTGCATTATATTGTACTTACAATGTAGGATACAATGTACTTAACAATAAACGTCGCGTACATTTATATATTGTACTTAAGTATAATGTACTTAATAATAAACGTAGCGTTAATTCCCGTTTTAATATTTTATAGGTTTAATTTTGTTTCAATCTTGCGTGGAAAAGTTAAATATGGATCTAAATGATCAGTCTTCCTATTATCAGGTCATATTATTGTAACAATTAAATACATTGTTATGTTGCTTGAAATATATTTTTTTTATTTGTTTTATGGACTTTTTGCCAACAAGAAACAGACCTCAATAACTAGCCTCCGAAGCAAAAACGACGCATAGCCTCAAAATAAGTTTGACGTACCTATTTAATCTGTCTGTGTGTGTCTGTCTGTGGCATCGTAACTTCCAAACGGATAAATCGATTTAAATTTTTTTTTGCTTGAAAATTTTGATGACTGCCGGATCAAGATGGCCACCACCAAGAAATTAAGTATAATAATTATTAAACTACATTTAATATTTTGACTTAATTTCTTGAATATGATAAAATGATAAATTAAATAATATGTGGTGATTAAGCCTAATCCCATTATAGTAGCGATGACTTGATTTCTATGATGGAGGGATTTGCCATGCAGTGGGACATTATATAGGCTGATACTTTACTTTACTTTACTTTTAAGTATATGACCTATTTTTAATCCAAGATTATCGCCGCCACACAATGCCGTATTACATGTCGGGGCTTTCGTATTTTTTAATTGCGTGATGTAATCCTTTGTTCTGTATACCAAATCAATCATCGAATTATTATATTGGGCGGGTAGAGCTAGCGACTATGGTATTAGGAGCAGCTATCGACAGCACAATGCTCATTCATTACTAAGTTCAAAAGTTCATAATTCTTCATTCATTGTCTTTAAACTGTCAACTGAAACACTGAGGTTATCCGACAAAATATTACATAAGAAAATACTAAAGTGACCGACATAGTGTATCGAATGCTTGAAGTGGCAATGGGCTAGCCATATCTGTCGAAAAATTGACAACCGTTTGGGTAAAAAAGTTCTTGAGTGGAGACCGCGACTCGAAAAGCGTAGTGTGGGACGGACACCGGCTAGATGGAGTGACGATCTGCGAAAAGCCGCAGGTATTGACTGGATGCGTCTAGTCTAAGACAGAGTGAAATGGCAAACATTGGGAGAGGCCTATGTCCAGCAGTGGACTGAGACAGGCTGATCATGATGATGATGAAACCGTCGACATTCCTTTAAACTAGATAAAATAATTTGGAAAATATGGTCCACTAGCTAGAAGGCGACAGCTAAGATCTTAGTAAATATCTATTAATCAAACCTTTGGAGTTAAACACAGCCACGTATGCTATAAAAACTGTCATAGTTTTTATGGCAGTAAAAACTCGTTCACCCAGTGATTAGTTTGTACCTTAAAGTACTCACAGAAGGGATCGAACTGAGTTCGGGTTGAACCAACGAAATGGTGCGCTTCGAACCATTAATCATAATGACAAGAGCGAATAATGATATAGTTCGAACCGTGCATTTATTTTAAAACTTCGATCGAAAAACGATCCTTCACGAACCTTTTTTTTCAAATTCAAATTTCTTTATTTCAGACGACATACATAGTCCATGGTTTAGTAACAATCAAAACAACAACTTAAAAATATATATTTTTGCATCACACGAACAAATTGTCATATTCGATCGTATTCAGATAACCCAAATATGGTGCGCATCGTTCGCAGTGCGGCGCCCGCACCAAGTTCGATTGTCTGTAAGTACTTTTAGCTTCCTATCACAATATCATCAGTTAGCAAATCCAACCGGTCGAGCGAGACAATGATTGATTATCCGTTTAAATATTTACCATAGGTCATCGGTTAGTGAAGAAATCGTTGTGACCAAATGGTTACTTTAACCTTTTGTAATCAGCGTTAAATGTAAATGCGTAATTAATTGGCGAAGGATTGATGAGTAAATTGGGGTGTTAATTGAAACACAGTATTAGGAAAGCCAGAAAGAAGACAAGCCGCTACACCTAAAAACCTTGTAAACAAAAAAGATTTTTGAACGACCCGTTTGGTTCAGTGGTAGTGAATGCTGCGTCTGGGCCAAGGGTTTGCGGGTTCGATCCCCGCACAGTACAAACATTTGTGTACATGAACATGTTTGTTTGTATTGGTCTGGGTGTTTTCTACGTATTAAGTATGTATTTACAAAAGAAAAGTATTATACGTATATATTTGTAATTCCGCTGTTGGTTCTGATATCTGTAACACAGGTGCTTGAGCTACCTATCTCAGAGTCAGACCAATGTATGTAACCAATGTATGAAACAATGCTGCTCAAGTGGAACAAACAAAAACTAGCCGAGTTTTATCACTGAGCTGAGCTCTATGGAACTCATAAATCAATAGATTAACAGTTGAGTCGAAGCTCACCGGTCCAACACAAATAATTGAATCAGGCTTGTAAAAACTATCCATGTCTTACCTTGCCTGTCATATTGTGTATGGGTTTATAAAGATAATGTTATAAGTACGTATCTTATAGATTTTTCCGTTCCCCGCTTAGTTGCTCTGACACCCAGTCTGGTAAGTCAAGTACGTACAGTTTCACAACAAAATCTAGTTTTCATATTAGCTTATTAAATGAATACAGGGTGTACATCCCTTTAACTACGTGTTCTATCAACCATTCTGAACGACATTTAATCAACAAATTTCCGAAATACATCGAACAATTTTTCGATTCCCCGTAAAAAAACAACCATGGGCAGCGACAATTGCTTGCCATCAAGTGATCCATCCGCTTGTCTGCCAATAGAACACAGTGCTGGCGCTGCATCACGCTGGTTTTCTGTGAGGTGTGGTATCGATCTGGTCAAGCTGGCTCATTTATGCCGAAGGGCGGCTCTCCCACGATCTGAGCTTGGCAATCTGCTACCTTCCTGTTGCCGCTATTCCATCTTACCTTTAGTCTAGCAACAACCTTCTTCAGCCATATTATAATTACTGACAGCTAAACACGAACTTAACTGTACAAACACAAGACAGTTTTGTCATACATTATCCAAGTACCTGCGAACGTGACAAATGGCCACTCAAGCGCATCGGGACGTATCAATCGGAGATAAATTATCATTGCTAACGCGCGGGTAGAAAACGTGGAAATGGTACAAGGAAAAAGTGAGGAATTATGTATGAGGAGTCTGAGACTCGCTTTGAAAACAGATGAAAGGAACAATGTGGCCGAACGAGATCGAGATGTTTAGGCAATGTGGCGCCCGCGCCGCTGGAGAAATGGCATTGCCGATTTTGTATTTTTTTACGTACGTTACAGATGAGATGGATCACCTGTTTGTAAGTAAGCGATTACCGCCGCTCATAGACACCTGCAACAATGCGTTGCCAACCTTTAAACTTAAACAGTACCCTCACTAACTCGGCGAAGGCGCTGCTTCATGCTTGTCTTTTGTAAAGTTTTTTATAATTCCAAATAGGTTACATTACTATACTCGTATAAACGCCCCGTTGGTCTAGTAGTTTATGTGTTGGTCCGTGATTTCGGGGTGCTGGGTTTAAATCTCGGGTCGAGCAAAAAGTAGGTATGTATCAATTTTGTGTGTTACAATATTCTACATCAAAATAATAAATATTAGTCGATGTAACCGCGAAAAAAAGGCGTCTTGGTATTATTCCGTGAAGATCTATCAAACACTTTTTTGGCAGAAGTTTTCTTCTACACTGAGACTAGACTATTAATCAACAATAAATAACGATGTACACTTTTGATTTAACTTCTTTCTTCTAGTTTTTAGTTCAGTTATGGATTTCTTAAGTTTTTCATGTTTTCAATTTTAAAAGATTCCGTAACTCCCGTTTGAATATTGTGTCCGTTTTGTCGGCTAAGAAAAAACTTTTGTCCCGCGTTCCGATTGAAATAACAATTTATTCGCGTGACTCTCGGTGAAATCCGTTTGCAGGCGGACCAGCAGTTACGTCTTCAATAGTGAAGTAATGTGCAAGTAATGTTGGGGCTTGTGCGACCGTTTTGATGATTTACTTACTAAGTTTCTTTTTTTGTCTATGTGGACTATTGTAGGTAGTAAAATAGTGTATCATTTTCTTGTGAAAATGATATGTATGGGTATAGTTATAGCTTAAAAACTCGATTGGGATGGTGTGACAGTTACATTAAAAGTATCAGCCTATATACTGTCCCACTGCAGGGCAAAGGCCTCCATCATAGAAATCAAGTTATCACTACTATGATGAGATTAGGCTTAATCACCACGAGTTTTGTTCGAAAAATTCGAAACATACTTTTGCTCGACCCGGGAATCGAACCCGGGACCCCGAGATCACGGCCTGGTACTTAAACCACTAGACCAAGGGGGCGTTACATTAACTAAGTATTATTCATTTATTGTTTCCATTGAACTTGCCTTGTTTGTACTTGTTTTTTTTTTTATTAGATAGGGGGCAGACGAACAGACGAATCACCTGATGGTAAGCGATTATTCGATTGTTCGAGGAACCTATTTTAACCGTTTGTGTTGAATTTTTTATTATTCGAATTACCAAAAGTCATCGTACAATATTGTTCAGAACGATTAGTAGAAGACACAGACAGATTCTGTATACATGTAGTTTTACAAAATTTGACGTATCATTTCGACGCAGATATAAAATGATGATGAGAAAATACTTTCAAGTCGTAAAGTAACTTTAAGGCAATTTACATTCATGCTTAAGTTACTTAACTATTTCATCATAATTTTATAATGATGACAGATATTAAAACAAATTACATACCAAGTTTCTAATGAGCTCTATTTTTACCGGTTGTAGGTTCAAAATTGCATGAAGACGATGTCCGTTTTTGATAGCAGGTCGAGCTATTGTCCGAGCATTAAGCTTTTGAACCAAGTAAATAATCGCATGTGCTCTACTATTAAAGAGCATCATCTACTATTACTTATTTCGTATAAAAATTAAGTGATTAAACTGATTATATGAAATTGTTCAGATTGCCGACTTTGGCGCGTGCGGTCAAACCAATTTAGATGTTTGCCGTAACTGTATTTTGACGAATGTTTGTATGATGATTGACTTTCATAGTTGGGTCTAGTTGTAGGTGCATTTTTAACACACTTATTTTGTCTTTAACTAGTGGCCTGCCCTCACTTCGTTTCGGGAATTAAGTTTTGTTATTGGTTTCAATATTTGCGAATAGATGGCGCTAGATATCGATTACATCGCGCAAGTGTAACGTTTTCTTAAAAAAGTAGTTACGTGTTTATAAATAGTACAACTAAATAAAATAATATACGGTATACATATATTTACTTACTTATTGTATTATTTCGATTAGTTAGGGAAAACATACTAATATTATGGGACCAGAAGACTGTATTATGATGTTGTCACACTTTTTATATAAGTGCACGATTATTAAATTGGTCTCATATTTTCACTACAACCGTGACAAATTGTGGAGGTATAGTAGGAAATTCGGTTTCTGAAGTGACACCTTCTCACGCAATCGCGAATGGCACTGCGATGATTTATGCCAATGCCACCTTGGAGGCAAAAACCGCTATCTCCATTACAAAAGTGACATTGTCCGATTACAGCGTATAATAGAACTATTAAAAAAAGAAGGAAAAACAATTATGTATACATGTATCAAGCGCAGCCAAGTAATGTGTATTAATGAAGCCATACATTATCTCTGCTTCCATACAAAAACTTTTATTGCTCATCGACTGTTATTATCCGTAATTTAATTTTATGCTCAGCCATTTCAAATTTCGGTGTTGTCATGTTACAATTATGGCGGATTAATTGTTCTTTGCCAAGGGGAGAATAATGGCTTAATTATTGGTCTGTGTAGGTACTCTTAAGAAAGTCCTCGAGATCTTTTGTAGTTAACTTTTTTTGAACGATATTTGATTGCGTTACGTTTGATTTTGTTACGTGTGTAATCGTAATCGTCACACAATACAAGCCAACAGATGGGCGCGGTTGAGAAGCAGACCAGAAAAAGATGGCGTGACGATTTAGACCAACACATTAGGGTTGGCAAGCGCTGGCTACTAACAGAGACCAATGGAGAAGTTTGGGAGAGGCCTTTGCTCAGCAGTGGGACAGTTTAGTAGTATTACAAGGTAGCCGCTGAAAACCAGCGTCGGGGCAGACCACTCGGACCTGCACCGACAATTTGCTGAGCGGCCGCCTATTTGGCGCATAAATATCATCATAAATTTTATTGTTTTTGTCTTTTCTTTTTTTTTTGTATGTTTTCTTTTTATTGTGTGTATTTTATTGTGTGTGATTTTGTGCCACATAAAGTTTTCATTTATTCATTCATTTAGGCTAATTTAAAAAATTGCAAATTATTTGTATAAAATGGGTATTACGTCACAATTTTTTCACTAAGTACTATTTTAAGTCCTAACCTATTGACTTTGAACTTTTAAGTAAAAATGCGTCTGATACACCAATCGATCGAAAACCTCCGTTCCCAATTATATCTACCATTTGCCATGCATCTAGTACACTTTCTCCGAAAAAAGCCAGTCATTGCGAATATGAAGACTCACCATCTTTTGTCAATAGTATTGAACAGAAAGAAATGGAAAGGTTTTCGTTTTCTAAGCTCAGATACACAGATGTTTTGATATTGAACTATGGTTCAAGGTAACCAATGTTGTGAGATTTGGTAATACATAAATGTACTTTGCTTTGAGATATGATGTGAAAGTATGAAACGAGAGATACCTACATTCGATTCTTGAGTTCGTTCAGTGCTTGGGTGCTATTATGTATTTAATATTCAATTATTATCAAATCAAATAATTTATTTGCGTTATATAAGGTAAGTACAAAATAGAGATTTTAAAATTAAACTTGTTTCACTATATTAGGCCTAGCAAGGGCATGCAAATTTTTACTGTACACGATAACATTTCATATTGATGTGTGAGGTGTTTTACGTATAGAAGTAGTAGTAGTTCTAAAACTATTTTAGTAGTATATTAACATACGAATCAAAACCATTTACTTTGAAAACCAACACCAAAAGAGACAAAAAATAAGGCTCCCTTAGTAAAAGAAATTACGCAACAAATTGCGTCATTTTTAAAAATACCCGCAACTATGTTGCAAAAGAAACTAGTTACATTCCGATTACAGCGTATAATAGAACTATTAAAAAAAAGAAGGAAAAACACTTATGTATACATGTATCAAGCGCAGCCAAGTAATGTGTATTAATGAAGCCATACATTATCTCTGCTTCCATACAAAAACTTTTATTGCTCATCGACTGTTATTATCCGTAATTTAATTTTATGCTCAGCCATTTCAGATTTCGGTGTTGTCATGTTACAATTATGGCGGATTAATTGTTCTTTGCCAAGGGGAGAATAATGGCTTAATTATTGGTCTGTGTAGGTACTCTTAAGAAAGTCCCTCGAGATCTTTTGTAGTTAACTTTTTTTGAACGATATTTGATTGCGTTACGTTTGATTTTGTTACGTGTGTAATCGTAATCGTCACACAATACAAGCCAACAGATGGGCGCGGTTGAGAAGCAGACGCAGAAAAAGATGGCGTGACGATTTAGACCTTAGGGTTGGCCAGCGCTTGTGTACTAACAGAGACCAATGGATGTGAGTTTGGGAGCAGGGCCTTTGCTCAGCCAGTGGGGACAGTTTAGTAGTATTACAATTAGCCGCTGAAAACCAGCGTCAGGGGCAGGTCCACTCGGACCTGCACCGCCAATTTGCTGAGCGGCCGACTTAATTTGGCGCATAAATACTTTATCATCCATCAATTTTATTGTTTCTGTGAGTGGTCTTTTTTTTTGTATGTTTTTTCTTTTTTATTGTGTGTATTTTATTGTGTGGTGATTTTGTGCCACATAAAGTTTTCATTCATTGTTATCATTTCATTTTAGGCTAATTTAAAAACTTCAAATTATTTGTTTATAAAATGGGTATTACGTCACTATTTTTTCCACTACGTACTATTTTAAGTCCTAACCTATTGACTTTAGAACTTTTTAAGTAAAAAAAGGCGGTCTGGCTACACCCAATCGATCAGCCACAAACCATCCGTTTCCCTAATTATATCTACCACTTGCCATGCATCTAGTACACTTTCTCCGAAAAAGCCAGTCATTGCGAATATGAAGACTCACCATCTTTTGTCAATAGTATTGAACAGAAAGAAATGGAAAGGTTTTCGTTTTCTAAGTTTAGTTGCACAGATGTTTTGATATTGAACTATGGTTCAAGGTAACTCGATGTTGTGAGATTTGGTAATTATGTACCTTGCTTTGGAATATGCTGTGAAAGTATGAGACGAGAGATACCTACATTTGATTCTTGTGTTTGTTCAGTGCTTGGGTGCTATTATGTATTTAATATTCAATTATTATCAAATCAAATAATTTATTTGCGTTATATAAGGTAAGTACAAAATAGAGATTTTAAAATTAAACTTGTTTCACTATATTAGGCCTAGCAGGGCATGCAAATTTTTACTGTACACGATTAACATTTCATATTGATGTGTGAGGTGTTTTTACGAATAGAAAGTAGTAGTAGTTCTAAAAACTATTTTAGTAGTATATTAACATACGAATCAAAACCACTTACTTTGAAAACCAACACCAAAAGAGACAAAAAATAAGGCTCCCTTAGTAAAAGAAATTACGCAACAAATTGCGTCATTTTTAAAAATACCCGCAACTATGTTGCAAAAGAAACTAGTTACATTCCAAGTCCTCGATAAACATCACCTGTCCTTTTCGAATGTTAATGCCCTCAGAAATAGAAAAAAAACTAGGATCCTATGATACCATTTTACCTGTGGTCAAGTGTAATGATAGTGTATCTGTGGGGAAAAAAACTCATACAGGGTACTTATAAAACTTATACAGGGTATTTATAAAACTCTGCTTTTATGGTGGATAAAATATGTATTTATCCTTTAAGGCAAATAAATACATTTGGATATTTTTATATATAACGTGGTCCGCCCTTATTTTTTTTTATATTGAGTACAATCAAGATGACCTCACCCCGCCTGATGGTAACCGTGAAATCCAAATATGAGCTGGACAGACACTTGTAACTAACTAATTACCTATTGAGTCTGTTATCCTCACCCTAAAGGCCTGCTTTCATTGGATTTCATTTCAGTGTGTAATTTCGCTATTTGTTCCAACTCTTACCAACAGATGTCTCTGGGTATTGAATAAATCGCGCTAATGTTTAACGTTTTTGGTTTGTATATCGCCTCTTTATTTCTAAGCTCAGATTAAGAACTTTGTTTAGACTTGTCACGTTATTCAATTAAAGAGACGATATTATGAACCGTAAAATAATCCGTAATGGAAAATTACAAACTGCAGTTATAAATGCATTTCTATACTGTGTCAGGTTTAATCAATAAATCAGCTTGCATACCGTTAAAATGATCTATCTAAGGTCAAAATATAACAAAAGCTCAAATACCTTACATTCTTTCAAGTAACTAGACATTCTAAGAAAATAATAATCTGTTGTTTCACAATAATCAGATAAGGAAGTGCGATCGTACACGATTTCTACGGAACGCAGTTTTATGGCGAAATTCCATGCGAACAAAACTGCGGGTGAAAGCTAGTTTATAACTAACGAACGAGTAAATTATGTTTGGTGGCAATGGGTGAAATAGGAATGAAAAGTTGTGATAATGATGACACAACATCATACACAAACCTTAAGTTAAGTCTATGGTCTATACTCTCTCCAAGCTGTCGCTTGGAAACTAAAACCAAAGAATTTTGGGAGTCTTATACAATTACAAGCAGTCATTTTAATCCCCAGAAAATACGGCATGGGCAGGGCATATCGCGAGGAGATCAGACGTCCGTTGGGATGAAAAGGTCCTTGAGTGGAGGCCGCGTGCAGGAAGCCGCAGCGGTGGCAGGCCTCCGTAGGTAGACTGACGATCTAGTGAAGGTCGCGGAAGTCCTTTGAGGCGGGTGGCCAGGTACAATCTGCGTGGAGAACGTTGGGGGAGGCCTATGTTCCAGCTGTGGACGCTATTGGCTGAAATGATAATGATGATGCCATCTACTGATGAAATAACCTCTGACTGCCAGGTGGTTATTACCCTTTTTTTTGTGGTCACTGAGGAATACCTGCTTATGCATACCTTCATGCCGGGAAGCAGGCGGGTTATGTCGGGCTCTTCTCCGCCAGCAACCGGAGGAGCGACGCACCCTCATCGCCAGAGTGAGAGGAGACATGAGTACGGGTTAAACACCTGACTTCACGTCCCTCCCCAGGCGGAATTTGGAAGTTACACTGCCTTATACGCTAAAGGTCGTTTCGATCCCCACACTATTATTCTAAACTAATTCTATTATAATAATTATTTAAATTTTAGGCTACACCTTTTATCAAAATGACCTCCAGCAAGAACCGTATACAAAATCGACACAAAGTCTTGTCCAAAGACCAAACCCAGCGGGTATTTAAAGTTTCACTAATGATATTTTAATTAAGGCTACGTATCAGGGCATTCTCAAGGAAACGATACTATTTGAGTCTAGTTACATGTGAATCGCCCGGTTGGGGTCCATTTAACAATAGCCATTGACATACTAATGCTATTGACACAAAAACAAAGTGCATAAGCGTGTTAGAGGTTTTAAGAAAGTCAAATTCACCAAACAATATGTATTAAAACCTTGGACTTTTTACTGCCATGGACTAGGTGACTAAAGACGAGATTATAACTTGGATATTGACTAGACGTTAAGTGAGTAAGTTATATAGTATTATTTTATTGTGATCTAGTGAACCGCGCCCAATAGATGGCGCTGAACGACGATTGCATCGCGTTACTGTTTCGCCATTTCAGTTTTCATAATTAAGCGTCTTAAAATGTTCATTGAATATTGATATTGATGGACTTCTATTTAGTAACTTCGTTGATTTGATCAACCATTGACGTTTAACAATCATTAATTTGATGGTTATGTTGTTCTATCCATACGATCAAGTAGTTAATAACAAAGTTTTCCCCCCAAAATCAGCTTCTCTAACACAACACAAACCCCTGCTACACACTTCCTACCATTTATCCTCGACACTGAAGACCATAACTAACATAAGTTGCCAAGAATATATCAGTCGCCAGTGTGACAGACGACATCCCTCGCCCAAACCGGTACCGTGACGTCTACACCTGACCTCATGAGGGACTGCTTAAGCCTTTTATAGGGAACTTAATACGACTGGTTGCCCACAGCAAAGATATGACCGAATGCCGAGACTTATGCATGCAATCTTAAATGTTAAGACCGAGGTTGTGCACTTAGTTGATTTTAGCCATAAGTCGCTTAATGAGGATCTAATACGATGCATAAATGTGTCAACAGACAGAAGTATTTGATTTGATCTAGGTATGTATATGAAATCGTAGAACGAATCGTATCGGCTCATGGAATGGAGGCTAACGCGTTTCGTTTAAATTCCGCAGGATGGCGTACTGTCAGTCTTAGGTCCAACTTTAAGAACATTGCAGTCGTTTTGTATTCGATCACTATGTAGATGGACCTCAGTTCTTCATATATGTAACACAAGTGCTTTAAAGCTCAGTTGTATGAATTTACTTTTAATGTCAGAGCTAAATTGGACATAAGTTTGCAAATTAGAACCAATTCAAAAAAACTCTTTCGAGATTATACAATTTCGACGTAGAAAACATAGTATATTATTATTAAAAGCCCGTCTTGTCCCACTGCTGGGCAAAGGCCTCCCTTTCCTCCATTTTCACGATTTTGGGCGACTAAGGTCCAATTTGGGCTATAGGAGTCGAGCTTCATCCAGCCATCGCCTCCTTGGTCTACTTCGTGGCCGCCGTTGACTTTTGGGCTCGTACTCTGTGGCTATTTTGTATCTACCTCTATATAAAGTGGAAAGTATTAAAATGTGTTTCGATTTTATCCGATATGAGGGTCAGTTCTTGTTTGCAAAACTATGTTCAATTTCCGTTCTTCCCATAAGGATGACTTTAGTAATATAGATAGTAAAGTGGTCTTAGATTACTCTAAAGAGGACCTAGACCTCCGACAAAGTCGGATCAAACGCAGTCTCCGATAGCGGTGCTATTATTGAGCCGCCTTAACGCCTCGTCGGCTCGATCGGCGCGCGCGCACTTAGCTTGCATTACTCGGGCAGATGCCGAGAAACGAGATTAAGACGACTTTGTAGCTAACACTAATTATTATTTGCCAAGACTCGTGAAAGAATCTCATTGCGAGGAAACCTGTACAGTGTACGTTTCGGTGTTTTGTGTGTGACTGGCGAATTCGGTAGTGACCCTGCCTCATACGCTGAAAGTCGTGGGTTCGATTCCCACACTGGACAAACATTCGTGTGATGAAAACTTGTGATTGTTCAGTGTCTGGGTGTTACATATTATTATGTATTTAAGTATTATATTTGTGATCCTCTGTAGTCTGATATCTGTAACACAAGTGCTTATTAAATACTTAGTACGGAGTCCGGTTTAATATATGAGATGCTGCATGCATTTATTTATTTTCTGTAACGTGTAACCCTGATTCAGTTAGTCTGGTTCCCCTGTTGAATGGTTGCGAAGGTCAGACGGTAGTCTTTTCATTGTAATAACCAGACTCACTAAATCCTGAATCATTGTCTATTTGTATGTACCTACCTTATGGTCTAAAGCGGCTGCTTTGGACGCAACTGGGAACTCTACGCTAAGATGTTAAGAAGGTGTTAAAGGTAAGTCATGATCTTTTTCCTCATCGCCGAGCGAAGGATAGAACGATAAGCGCCTAAACTTGAAAAAGCCATAAGTGCTCCTCTTCAATCTACGACCCTCCATATGGGATGCCCATTCATGTCAGAGCGTAGGGTCTCTGTTAAGGATTATAAGGTTTTCTTTATGAAAAAGTTTTAATTGATACCTACAGACATAATGTCGTCACATTCCTAGAAAATCGTAAATTTTATAGCATCCCGTAAATTTATATCTTCGATAAAGACTTGTAGTTTTCCATCTTAATAATCGGTTTATTGCATCGTTCTAAAGTCGGTGCTTTGTCGTAAGTAACATGAGCGCACACGTCGCGGGTAATCTTGACTCATCTCAGGACTGTGGTGAAACCACTTTTATCAATTATCTATGTATAAAGCATGCAAGCAGGCGGTTTGTCATTATTCCGGTAGAGGGCACTATGCATTTTTACACCGCGCAAGCATTGTGTGTCACCGGAATAATGACCCCAAGCCGCCTGCCTAGGGGTGGCAGTTCTAAAATAAACTCGGGAGTAATCAGACGGAACTGGTGTTTCATTCAATCGTCTCCCTGCCTGGACCTTGAGGGTGCCTTGTACAATCTAAGATTCTAAGAACTTGTGCAAAACTCACTTCACTTAAATACGTTGCGGTTTTATTTTGTTTAGTTTTAAAAGTGTATGTTTTAGGTCACTTAAGAGGATAACAGCTAATAACTAGCTTAAACGCGAATTCGTAGCGCATGCGTATCGTAAACAATTTGCATGAAAATTTGAAGAGTCTATCGTACGTAAGCAGAACTGAAATTAATCGCACAAACGTCGGAAAGGATATTGTATCGCAACGTACAGTACAGACAGCCACACATCAGGTTACCACAACATGTCAAATTTCTTAAATTCATAGATAGATAGATAAATCGTTTATTGCAGCAAAAGACACACATGCACATACAAATTACAATTTGGAATAAATGGGACAAATATTTCGGAACCGAACAATACTTATTGTTCCCTGCCCCGCATGTGTGCCGCAGCGGTGCAATGGGCAAAAGCTCAGTGGCATTTTTACTCAGGGAGCAAAACACTGATTTTCAGCCTTGATATTCATCCTAATGTGTTTGACAGTACAATGATAGTTGATTGAAAAAAAAAAAAACTTTTGTATACTTTGATGTGTGGCTGTACCTATCCAATACATTTTTGAAGGAAATAATACGATACGATAATATGTCGTTTAAGGTGCTTTGCGCTTAGTACCTACTAGCGTCAACCTCGCGTGCGCACGATACGATTTCTTGAAAACTTCTAACTAAGCCTACTCAACGCGTGCAGAAATATGATATTAGTGTATAAACTGGTCACACAGGTCATTTTATGTGCAATAAATGTAATCTCTGGTCTGATGCGCACGATAATACGTGGTATAAGAAAGGCGTTGGAGCGGACAGAGGAGTGACATGCATTACGTTCATAGCTTATATAGACATATACATGCATACATACATGATTAGCATCGTCTTAAGATCCGTTTTGTACAGCAGATAGCCGTAAGTAAATGTTTATGAATGTGAAGTTGTTGATAAAGAATACAATAATATGTAGGTATGTAGTTATTGAACAAAACTTTTTTTTTATGTGATAGGTAGCAGACGAGCAGGCGGATCACCTGATGGTAAGCAATTGCCGCCGCCCATGAACACATGCAACAAGTGCGCTGCTAACCTTTTATCCAATTCCCCCCCGATGGGCCTCCGGTACCCTCACTCACTTGGCGAAACACAGCACAGGAGCTGCTTCACGGCGGTTTACTGTGAGGCAGTGGTATCACTCCGGTCGAGCCGGCCCATTCATGCCGAAGCACGGCTCTCCCACAATTAACGCACATTCAATTTCGCTCTTACTTACACATTTTTGACCGGCTTTATATGAAAAGTGTTTTTTACGTACATTTACAAAAGCCATAGAACAATAAATTCAGAATGATTGGTAGAAAATGTGGATAAGGGCTGTAAACGATGACAGTTACAGCCTGTATACTTTGCCACTATAAAATACTTATTTACAAACAGGCGACAATCTTCAATGAAACGTAAACAAAATTTCAAGTTATAATAATGAATCATTAAATGAGGGCAAAATCCAAGATTTCATTGACTCCACAAAGTTGCACCGTCATCATTCTCTCGTACGATACGGTACGATGATTCGTACAAAGTAAGTGATCGAAAAATTGATTGCTTTCAGATTGCTTTTCTAAACTTTTAATCACAAATACGAGTAAAAGCTTGTTTTCTGACACTCGTTTAGCTTCTATTTTTTTTTACATTGAAATATTTGTTTGTCAAGTATACGCTAATCTCAGTGACAATCATACCAGTATTATGAACGGAAGTAAAAAGTAAGTATTAAGCCTGCTGTCCCACTGCAGGATAAAGGCCTCCATCATAGAAATCAAGTCATTGCTGCTATGGTGGGATTGACCACCACCAGCGTGGTGGTGCCTAATGCGCATTAGTGATCACAAACCCGAGTTATTTTCGAAAAATCCGAAACATACTTTTTGCTCAAACTTTTCTTTGTCTTATTCTTATAGTAAGGGCCAATATCTCAATCAGTCTATCTTAGATCGATTAAAATCGAAGTTCGAACTACTTCGATTGGTTTGTTGGTTCGTCTGGTAAAATAATATCGATTTACGTCGAATTCTCCATTCTAATATCGATCGATCAATCGGTCTGGTAACACCTTAACGTGACAAGATACCTACTTGACTAATTTCGTCGCATTTAGTCCTGGTTAAATCAATTATTTGCAAACCAAAGCTAAATTACCGCGATACGAAATACCGTTTGCAGTTGCCTACAAAATAGGGAACAGATTCCCACAAATAAATCTCATATACCGTATTCATTCACGACTAAACAGTATATGACAGGATAACATGCGCCGACGCATTTGCATATAATACAAAATGGCTTCCAAGATGGCTGCCAATTTATATGCAAAACGTCCCGAGTGACACATCTGGCTGTATTTAAGGGAATAATTGTTGAGGCTGTGGTTGTTTTATTATACTGTACAGACGAGTATTTAACCATAAAAAAGGCTTATAGGTATTTTAAACAAAGATAATATTTAGTTTTGTAAACGATAGTTAATGACAAACTGGATTTTAAGGTTATAAATAATATGTAATACCTACTATTTGTATTAGTAGGTACCTAATGTAGTGATTGCAATTTTATGTTATCACTTTTTTATTGAGCGATTCGTGATGATGCTTAGTAGATAAGAAGTGCCTTCCATGCGGGGGATCGTGGTTCAAATAAAAGCATGCACTTCTGGATTTTTCAAATCTCGATGCGTAGTTGATTCTATCGACGGTGAGGAAACATGTGAGGAAACCTGCACGTACGGATTGTTTCTGAAACCTGTAATGAGGATTGGTTCGTCTGCTCCCTGTTAAAGGTTAGGTCCTAGAGGTCAGACGTGCAGATCCACTTCTCGGTATCTTCCTTAATCAACTCAACTACCCGAGATCTAAAGCGAGAGCCTTGAACGCAACTGGAGTTTTAGACGCTAAGATGGAAGAAAGAAAAGGCTAGGCCAGATACGTATGGCGACTTGTAACAAATGATTCATACCTTAGCACCACGACAATCATTTAAAAAGTAGAGATTTATGATAAAAAATCCTTTTAAAAAAAGCAAAAGAAACCACCTCACCGTATACAGTATGATCATTCTAAAAATGCCAGCAGCTTATTTGGCAGCCGGACCATACATGAGTTGTATGAAAAACAAAGTAGAAACAAAACTCATCATAATCAAGATTAATCCGAGATCGCGGTAATAAATTTTAATACCGTTACAATATGGCGCAACACATCTAGTTAGTGATGGGACAAACGTATTACTCGATGGATTTGAGTTAAAATAATCGACTTAAATTCAATGCGGATAATTTAATTGGTTAGACCTATTTGTTACATACAAAAATATAGGTACAAAGAACGAAAATTAACTCGACGTTTAATTATTAAGTACTAAAGTATACAAAACCGACTAATTTATTCAATCGTCTCCCATTTTACTGTCATATACCTACTTACCATTAGGTTGAATATCAATAGAGGATATATTACAGGTTGTGTTAACCTGATGTGTAAGCTAATGTACGTTATATTGTATTTATTGCTTGACGTTTCGGTTACGTTACAGCAGTCGTGGTCATAAGCGGACTGTCTTCGTAAACAATACTCAAACGCTTGACCACACACATAAAAAGTGACGATGAAATCTGTGACGCGATTGCCTAGAAGATAGCCAAAGAGTATAGTAAACATACCAGAAGAACTAGTCCCTGTTAGGTTTCCTTGAGTTTAAATTCTACTCGAATGGAGTGAAATCGTATCATGACTCGAATAGATTTCAAATTTTAACTCATGGTACATCACTATTTCTAGTAAATCACGATATTGTAATTAAGTTACGTGAATCTCACCCACGTCACTTTCTAAATAACGACGATTTTCTTTTGAATTAAATGCAAATTGTTGCAATTAATTTGTTTAGGCCTCCGGGTGGAATACGTACTGGTATTGTTCGAGGTTATTAGATAAAACGAATTAAGATTGAAGTTGATAGACTGTTGTGAATTACTGGTTGCATAAACCAGGCGTGTTTGGTTCCCTAAATGGATGAGGTAAACTTATAATTTCGTCCTTTTTTATTGGTCGAAAATTGGTACAGTCTAGATTTGATCTTTTATGTAATGTAAGCGCTTGGGCAACTAGTGTTGAGACGTTTAAGACCACCTACGTAATATCTATCTATACTATTTATAAAGCGGTTAATCACAGCAATGGCAATGCTTATACTCGTACGTAAACCAGATAATGCAAAACACTAGCGCAACATAATATACTCCCAGCGTCCATCTATTACTAGTTTTACAATATTATTAGTATTTTATATACAGAGTGTATCAATTAACATTATCATCCCTTTAATAACATATTCTACCAACCATTGTGAACAAGATTTGTTCTATAACTTTTGGAAATTCGCATACAAAAACTCTACTTCTCATACAAAGGATGAGACGTGACGGTCATTTTGTATAGGGAGAAGGAAAACATTTTCGATGAATTTCGAAAAGTCGTTGGACAAAATGTTGTTCAGGATGTTTTACCTTTACCACCGATAAGATGGTAAAATACGTACCTCAATAGATTCTCAGTTCGAGCAAAAAGTATAATTTCGAATTTAAGAAACATAGCTCGAGTTTGAGATCCTATTTCTTTTCCACTGAGCTACCACCAATCGCTCGCATTAAAAACATACGTACCTATGTGCTTAAAAAGTCAAGAACATTCTAATTGGTTTATAATCTTCCGCGTTTATACTTCGAATGTTTATAAATTGCTGGTAAATTGCGGATGGCGGATATATTATTGCATTTTAATAAACATGATTGAAGGAATAATGGCCGCTGCCGATGTCTTTGGCGGGCATTTTAAAATCAGAGAGCGGGATTTAGGTAAAGAGGGATTCAAAAAGGTATGCCTGTCTATATTGTGTAGGTGGTAGACTAGCAGACGGATCACCTGATGGTAATTGTCGCGGCTAGCTGGCGGCCCCTGAACATGAAACTACTACACACTAACAAACTTTCACGTTTTTAATATTAATGGGATAACCACGTAGGCTGAAGGCTGGCTGGTGTGGGCTGGATAAGAGTAGCCGACAATTAGGAGCGGTGACGTGCATTAGGGGAGACCTATGTCCAGCAGTGGACGAGTGTGGGTTGCTGATGATGATGATGAAACACGTAGGACTACGATCAGAATGCCTCTCAGTGAAATAATGAGTTGCGTTGTTTTCTGGTAATCGATAATCCTAAGGAAATGGAATCGATTTTTTTATACTAACAGCAACACAACATTTAGCCAAAAAATAACAAAAACAGCAACAAACAACAGCAATAAAAGTCAACAATAACAAAAACAACAACAAAAAGTAACAATAACCGAACCACCCCGCAATACAACGAAAATACAACTCGCATACCAAGGCTGATGTACTCGTACTAATCCGATTATCGAGTAATCGCAACATGTCCGCGATTATGACATGTCGCCAGCTCTATGTTTTTTCACGTTCCGTCACAAGTAATACGATGTGCATAGGATTGTTTTAAAAATGTTGTTATTTTCTATTCCATTAAATTAAAGTAAATGATACTGTTTTTGTTTTATTACTTTGAGATGTTTTATTGGAATATTTTTTGGAATGATGCCGCAATTAATGAAAAAGATAAACAATAAAAATATTTTTCATTGTCAAACATAAATGCGTAGTTCAGAACGCGATGAAGTGTCACAGGGCTCTTCTTAGCTGAAATGGACTATAGTGGGATAACAACGTAGGATTCCCGATCAAAATACCTCTGAGTGAAGTTTGACAGAGGGTCGCTGTATTTTTTTTTCCAAAATGTAAATCAACTTGACACTTGTAAGAAAAGTTAGTTCCAACCTTTGTCAGGTGCCAAACAACAATAGGACGATTATAATCAAAAGTCCTAGATTTTTTCTTCAAAACAAGTACTATCAGATATACCTACATGGAAACAGAACTGTACATGTTGTTAAGATTTTAAAACTATAAGGAAGATGACACACACAATTTTATTACGCTAACGGGGGTTTTATTACTTTGAGATGTTTATTGGAATATTTTTGGAATGATGCCGCAATTAAATGAAAAAGATAAACAATAAAAATATTTTTCATTGTCAAACATAAAATGCGTAGTTCAGAACGCGATGAAGTGTCACAGGGCTCTTCTTAGCTGAAATGGACTATAGTGGGATAACAACGTAGGATTACGATCAAAATACCTCTGAGTGAAGTTTGACAGAGGGTCGCTGTATTTTTTTTTCCATGGAAAAATGTAAATCAACTTGACACTTGTAAGAAAAGTTAGTTCCAACCTTTGTCAGGTGCCAAACAACAATAGGACGATTATAATCAAAAGTCCTAGATTTTTTCTTCAAAACAAGTACTATCAGATATACATGGAAACAGAACTGTACATGTTGTTAAGATTTTAAAACTATAAGGAAGATGACACACACAATTTTATTACGCTAACGGGGGTTTTATTACCTTTCCATAACAGTTCACTTATAAAGAGGCTTTAGAGTAGGTACCTAGTCTCAGAGATTTACCAAAAAGTCTTAAGAGAGCCTGCGTTAACGGCCTGTTTTTTTATTGTTTTATGGGTTTTCTTCGATTATTTACCTATAAGTCCAAGTAAAATTAAGTTTTGAAGTGAATCTATATCTAAACAATTTATAGTATCTTTCGACTTTTTTTCGAACACAGCTCGGGTTTGTGATCAGTGATAACCAGTCCGCAATCTGATCTTAGCAGCAATGTCTTGATTTCTATGATAGAGGCCTTTGCTATACAGTGGGACAGTATATAGGCTGATAGGTACTTTACTCTTTCTATATAATACGCCTCAGTTTATTGAAACGGTTTGGCTGCTGAAGTATTTATTGACGGGTTAGACACGTTTAAGAGAAGAGCGGCCTTTCAAAAAGGCCAGCGACGTATCAGCGACTATCTAATCTCGCAGACGTTCGTGGGCGGCGGTGATTACTTACCATCACGAGACTCGGTTATTGTCGCCTCTAGCACAAAATACCCTTGAAAGGGAATACTGTACTTAACGAAATATAGCTTAAAGAAGTCGGTCCACGTTTCTGCGCGGGCGCAGTAGCAGAATCTCAATCAGCGTCCCACTGCGAGTATACTGTACCGTTAACGGTAGCGATTCCGATATCCGCACTCCGCAGCGACGACACGCCGCCCAATTAGCCCTCCGCACTAGTGATGTAACAATATCGATAAAATTTTAAATATACACAATATCTCATATTATGTTGACCAGACTTTGTACTATACTAAGTAATTTCTGCACTTGTGCCTTATAGAATTCAATAAATCAATCAGGATGTCACTGAAATATTGGTGACTTGTTATCGCTGGTCCAAAATACTACACTCATAAAAACAAATACAAACGAAAAAAATATCAGCCCATGTCCATCCACTATTAATTAGATATAGGCCTCTTCTCATCACGCCACTTCCTACGCTATGATCCCCTGCTAGCCTCATCCATTGTTTTTCGTCCCCATTACAATGTCGTCGGAACAACAGGCAGGAAGGTCTACCCACTCCTGTGGGTCCTCGTCGTCGCAATATTTATTGGCTGCCATTCGGTAAGCTTTAAAATCCACATAGCAAAAAAACGCTGCTGCTTTAGTTTTGAGGGAAGTGTGAATTAGAAGTGGTAATTAAACGTCAAACTATACCTACCGAGTTTGTAATAAGTTTTCCTTGTTGGGATTGGATTCACTTAAAATGAGATATTCCTTCTACGATTTTTAAAAATTTATTGCCAATATCGATATTTATCATAAACACTGTCCCATCTCTACATCACACCGGGAGTGCCACGGAAATGCACTTGCCACTATACCGTGAGTGGCTAACACTATTGCTTTAAGTGGAGTATTTTCTAACTTATAGCCCGAGTTTGTAGTAATGAATAAAATCAAGCGGATGAATAAATACTGGTTTGTTTTTTTGTGATACATTTTTGTGAGGGATTGCCGCTGTCCAGACACGTGCATCAGCAGAGTCATATGTGTGCTGCTAACCTTTGACCCCCTTTCCCCACAATGGGGCTGCCGGCACCCAAATTCATACGACATAACAAAGAGCGCAGGCTCTGCTTCCGGCCGGTCTTCTGTGAGGCCGTGGTATTACTCCGATATAACCAGCCCATTCATATTAATAAATACCTGCCGTCTACCACGGCCTGATTTGAATTTAGTCATGGTTTAAGTTAGTATTTTTAATGACTAAGTTTAGTCTTAGTAACGCCCCGTTGCTCTAGTGGTTTAAGTACCGTGCCGTGATCTCGGGGTCCCGGGTTTGATTCCCGGGTCTAGCAAAAGAATGTTTCGAATTTTTTCAAACATAGCTCGGGTTCGTGATCACCAATCCGCATTAGGCAAGCGTGGTGATTAAGCCTTATCCCATCATAGTAGCGATAACTTGATTTCTATGATGGAGGTCTTTGCCCTGCAGTGGGACAGTATATAGGCTGATACTTTACTTTACTTTTAGTCTTAGTAGATACAAATTATCCACCGATACGTCCCTAGATTTAGAATTACCTGCCTATTTTCAAAGCATGATGGAATGAAAATTGTTCACCAGTGACGAGTAAAGAATGCCGATACAAAAAAATAATCTCGATCGTAGCAGGTAACCGCAGGAAAATTGCTTTGACGGGAGAAAGGGACACCATTGGACTTGAAAACTGAACAAGCTATGGTTTTTTTATAGTGGCATAGTATATTAGCTTACCTTAGCCTGGTGGTAAGCAAAATGAGAGCCCACGTTGCAATTAGCATACACCACATCAGTTGGCACTGCCATACTGGTCGGCGTGATGCGTCGTGTTTCGTGATGCCTTCAATAGACAATCCATACTAATCCATACTAATCCATACTAATATTATAAATGCGAAAGTAACTCTGTCTGTCTGTCTGTCTGTCTGTTACTCTTTCACGCCAAAACTACTCAACGGATTTAAATGAAATTTGGTATACAGATAATCTAGACCCTGAGAAAGAACATAGGCTACTTTTTATTGCGAAAAGGGGGTTGTAAGGGGTTGAAAGGGGGGTAAAAAGTTACTTTTCCACGCGGACGAAGTCGCGGGCGGCCGCTAGTTTATTCTAAAGGTGACACCAGCCGGCTATAACTATTAGCCGGTTGATTCAGGACTACTGAAACGAATGGAAAAGAAAGAAACTGCGTTGGGTGCTAGATGACTGAACGGGTCTATGAAAGGGCTAGGGCACCTGTTCGATTTATGATAAAATCATTAATAAAATGGGCAGGTGGTCAACTCGCCACTCAATGGTTGGATCCCCTTTACAAAGCTATTATGAAGCTAAGTAGAAGCTAGCTTCTAGGTATCAAGGTCACGTGAATTTCAACATGGGATCACGATCCTCAGTCATGAGGATACTGTCCCATTGCAGCGCAAAGGCCTTCATCATAGAAATTAAGTCATGGCCACTATGACGGGATTAGGCTTAATCATCATGATCGCCTAATGCGGATGGGTGATCACAAACCAGAGTAAATGTTCCAAAAATTTGATACATACTCGTACTTTTTGCTCGACCTGGGACCATGAGATCATGTCCAATACATTTCCATCAGGTGAATCGTCTGTTCGTCTGCCCTCTGAACCATAAAAAAATATATATTTAAATATCATCGCGTTTAGTTCCGTTTATAACAAGTACTGGTACACTCTGTATGTAAATAGTCTTAATAAGCGAATTTTAAAATGAATTCCCATTATCTAGCGACTGCACCATACATCATCCAAGCTCGTTACACAACCATACACGCAAATGTGCAAAAAAAACTAAGCATATAGGTAACCTATAAGGACTTATTAGGCAGGTGCGTTTGTCCGTTAAGCAGTCTTTTTGTACTCTTTACGTGGACAGGATGGCGAGTGTTGTGCCGCTTTGAGGTACTAACTCGAGTTATAACTCAAAACTGGAATTCAAGACCAAAAAATCTACGACAGATACGTCACTGTCAAATCTATTAAAGTCACTTATGTCATTTTCAAGTAACGTTTTTAGGTTTCGTCAACCTTTTTGACATTCTTTTTCTTATTATGCAGACTAAACTGTCAAGTTTCCATACATTGTTAAAATTAATTTAAATTATAGAATCAAAATTACCAATAAATAAATTACATCAGCGAGTGTTTTTAGAAAAAAGGGGTATGTATAGGTACTATGGTACGATCATTTTATTGCATTAGCAACATTGTAGTAGATTTTTTGGTCTCGAATTTCAGTTTTGGGTATAAACTCTACTAAACGAAAAATTACGAAGACGAAAAAGCAAGTCTCCCCTAACCTGTCTGTGAGGCCGTATCACTCCTGTCGAGCCGTAGAACTCGACTTACGTTAATTCTTATAAATAACTCGAGTTGGCACATCCCTAGGGAAAGGCCTGTCGCATACCTTAGATAGGGCAATATACTGAAAGTGCCTGGGCAGACCGGAATATGCGCAAAGTTAGAATGTTTAACATATTTCAGTTAAAGTTTAGTTATTCAAAGTAGAGTAAAAAACGAGTTAGAATTGCTTTTGTAGGCTTGGATGCCAGTCAAATGAAATGATAATAATTATAGTCTCTCTCATGTTTTGACCGGATGGCGCATTTGGTAGTGACCCTGCCTCATTCGGTGTCCTCCAGATGTTTTCCCTCACAGAGTTAATGGTAGAAATACAGAAACGTCTATATTGTATACTAGCGGCCGCCCGCGTGGAAAAGTAACTTTTTACTCCCCTTTCAACCCCATACAACCCCCTTTTCGCAATAAAAGTAGCCTATGTCCTTTCTCAGGGTCTAGATTATCTGTATACCAAATTTCATTTAAATCCGTTGAGTAGTTTTGGCGTGAAAGAGTAGCAGACAGACAGACAGACAGAGTTACTTTCGCATTTATAATATTAGTATGGATGAGTCATCGCTTATCATCAGGTGATCCGTTTGTTTATCTGCCACCCATCACATAAAAAATGTAACCATAATCCAGTTGATCTAGTTAGTCGACTGCCCTCTAAACTATAAAAAAAATCAGCACTTAATAAAATATTGAGTTCTGGTGCAGCAGAAACAAAATAACTCGGGTTTGTAATCACCAATCTGCAGCAAGCGTGGTAATTAATCCTAATCCCATCTTAGTAGCGATGACTTGGTTTCTATGATGGAGGCCTTTGCCCTGCAGTAAAGTACCTATAATAGGCTGGTACTATAAGCATAATTATTAAAACGAATTAAATAAAACAGCCATCTTTTATAGATCTTCTTTACACACATCTACTTAAGATCGTAGGAGGAACACAAGAATTCCTGTTTACCACCCATGGAGCTATATAAAAGGACACGGCTCGGTCTAAAGGATATTAATAGTAAAGTACCTAATTGCTAGCAGTGGTTGTAATACCTTATATAAGTATACAGCCTGCAGTTGGCTAGTTGGTTAGTTACTAAACTGAAACTTTTTTTTTTTGCTCAAACTCTATTCATTATATCTTAGACCCTAATTCATAATTGGTTTTCATCATCATCATAATTTCAGCCAATAGACGTCCACTGCTGGACATAGCCCTCCCCAACGTTCTCCACACAGATCGGTCCTGATCCAGCCAGTCAGTCCGGTCTTTATTTATTTCTCTCACATAGGTTCGTTTACATTTACACATGGTTTATGCTAATTTAATAAGTAGGTATGCATCTGGTTATGGTCTAATTGATTAGCCATCATGTGAGAGATCTTGTGCCTGAAATAGGTTTTAAGGAAAACCTGTAGAACAGATTTATCTATCGTCTGCTAGTCCAATAGTACGTATAGAGTGTTTGATTTTGATCATCTACTTTTGCTGTTGACTGTACATAGTTTGGCGCATTTGGCGAATTAATTAAAATTAATCAACATTTCCGAGGCAATGACACTTATAATTAATTGTATCCAAAACGATCTCCATCTACACTTACTACATTTGCTCTAGTTTAACCTGTTTATTTTGACGACAAAAATTCAAGTATTTATTACTTTCTTTTTCACTAACAACTTTCTTGATTTAAGGATATGTCAGTATCAAGATAGATCGGACCCACTCGCTCCTTTTAAACCAGAACAGAATAACTTACATAAAGTTGAGTATTGTGTTGTATAATTTCAGGTTTTCAGTAGACTGCTGGACAAAATTTAAAATTGCATAATAAGCAAAAGTGACAGTTTTAATAGTTTATGAAAGTAATAAGTAAACGTATAATATAGAAAACCAGAATGGCACAGCGCCTGCGCTGTATTTTGCCGAGTGAGGGTGTGGGTACAGGAGGCCCACTGGCTGGCAGGGCAGCGCGCTTATGCCTCCGCTAGTGTTGTTCTGGCATTCGGCGGCACTTCGGCAGTCACTTTTCATCAGATGATCCGTTTGATCGTCTGCCATCCCCTAAATATTACACAATACACAAGACTTATATATAAGCTAGGTTTTTTTCTATCTTCTACACTATTTATGAAATTCTATAGACAACGTTTATAAGTAAACAGAAAAACCAAAACACTTGCGCGATGTATTTTTCGCCCAACGCCATCTATTGGTACTTTTTGAAACTAGTGTCCCGAAGTGAAGTGAGGGCTGGCCTATTCAAATGAGTAGGTATAATTATCAAGATCTTACCCGTTCCAATATATATAGTATTATTTCACCCGTTCAAACTCTTACAAAGTGAGAATAATCTAGCAGAAAAAAATATATTTTCAAATTTCTCAAAACGGTTCACTTTTTTTAAATTCCTTCAGACGAAGCGTGAAAAGTCTCTCGCGGGCCAGTATGGCAGTGCCAACGGATGTGATGCTGTGCCGTCGCGTCCGTTGTAACTGCAACGTGGGGAACTCGATTTTAAATCACCTAGAAGAGACCTACGCTGCTCATCTTCTGCCCGAATTTAGCTTATAATTATCCCTAACTACCCCCACAATCCCAAGGGACCTTTTCCTTTTTTAAAGGTTTCCGGACTTAGAAAAATTTCGGTTGACATTATTAGTATATCGTCCCGATAGCTTAGACTAATTTTCAGAATCTTTGAAAATTCGCCAAAAATCCAAATTTTCACTTATTTCAAATTTTGTAATTCTGTTTTATAGTGTTCAGTGCCCCCCTCCCCCCATACTAAAATCATCCCCCCATCTTCATATTTGTGAAAGTTATTCGACTTTGAAAATCCACATCAAAAAGTTCCATACAAAAATTTCGCCACTTAGGTGGACTTTTTCGTATGGAAAATTTCGTAACCCCGAAACCTCACTTTTTTGTTATTAGAGATATCTTTGTAATTCTTTTTGTATTCAATTGGGGTCCACCCCAAACCATTTTTAGCGTTTCAAAATTTTAAATTTTCTTTGTAGTTATTTAATTATTTTAGTTTTTAGTTTCAGTGTTTAGTTGTATTTAGTTTCTGTTGTTTAGTTAGGTCTTTTCTGCTTCTTCATCCTTCTTATGGTGGTATATTATGCCGCCTAAGAAGAATAAAGCCAAGAAGGGCTCCCCGCCCCCCACTACCCGCCCTTCAGCTTCCCCAAGACCGGATTTCGAGCCGGGGTATGAGTGTGATCCCGACGACTTCTATTACTCCGGCGACGATCTGGAAAGGGAGCTGGAAGGCATTATGCCAATGTCCAAGATCATGGACTATCATGAGCGATTTCTGCAGAGGGAGAAGGAGGCGGCCGCTAATGCTGCGGGTGACGTTGCGGCGACGGTCGGCGCGAGCAAACCGACTTCGCCCGTTGTTGTTGCCGCCGCTCCTGTAGCCGATATTCCGGCGGCGCCTTCTCAGTCCCAGCGCAGAAATCTGCAAAGTGATAAGCCAGTGCCAGTGCTCACGGTACATCATAGTGAGGCAGTCGACTTCATGTCACTGTTCTACGTGGTGACCGGGGCGAATCGCACCATACACGAGGCCGTAACACATGGCAAAAGTTTGACGAGAGACATGAGGTCTCTCATCATTAAGAGCCATGATGTTATTCATGAAGCTATGGAGCACTTCATCAATAACTTAGTCGGTTTTGAGGACTTGCAGCGAACCGAGAGGAGGTCTGTGGCTCCGGCTGTCGTAGACAGACCTGCGGCTACTACTGCAGGGACCGAGGCAGTTGGCCAGGACGTCCGTGGCATCATCGCGGGTGTTGTGCGCGAGGAGATGCAGCTTTTAAGGGAGGAACTTCGCGCGTCCCCCCCTGTGTCTCTCGCCGCCCCCACAGCCACTTATGCCGCCGTCGCTTCCAAGTCGACAACAACCCCCCCACCGAAGATCACCAAGCCGGCCATCATCGTAACAGCCAAAGACCCTTCCAAGAAACCGCAAGAAATTGTGGCGGACTGGAAGAAAGTTGTTTCTTTCCGCAAGGAAAAGTATGCACCCGCGAAGATACAACCCGTTTCAAATGGGAAACTTCGCATTGAGTTCGACACTCCAACTCAGTGTGAGGAGGTTATCTCCCGCACTAAATCGGCTCAAGGGTTCGACGCTGAGAAAGCAAAGCGCCGACCGCCCCTCCTGATTCTGAAGGGAGTCTGCAAGGACGTCCCTCGGGACGAACTTGTAGAAACCCTGCAGTGCCAGAATTCAGTCGAGGGCCTGCGTCTTTGTTTTCTCACTACCAACAAGAACCCCAATTTATACAACGCGGTCATTGAGGTGAATCCGGAGACTCGCCGCACACTGCTCGGAGCCGGGAAAGTCAATGTCGACCACAATCGTGTCCATGTGGAAGACTTCTCGCGCTTCGTGCAGTGTTACCAATGCCTTCAGTATGGACACACCAAGGCTAAGTGCTCCTCTGTGATTAAGCCGTGTGCGTATTGCGCCAGTGAGGGACATCACGCGAGTGAGTGCCCGCACAAACATCTCCCCGAAAAACGCAAGTGCTACAATTGCGCCAAGTTTAGCACCACCACCGGCACCAAATGTGACCTTAAGCACATCGCCACAAATAGAACTCAGTGCCCTCGCATTAAGGCGATGATTGGTCGAATAAGCGACCTCACGGACTATGGGACATGAATTCCACTCGTCATGTCTCAATCGTTTTCCTCATTTTCCTTTCCTTTTCCCTTTATCTCTCACTTTCTTTTCCCTTCCCTCATCGAAATATTTGCAAGTTCATCTTGCACCCCGCGACTTAGACTTTATGTCTAACTCCCATCGTCCGTAGTGCTGTCGTATCAAATAGCGACACATAGCACAGTCCTTCATCTATAAACAAATACATTTTAAAAAAAAAAAAAAAAAAAAAAACTGCAACGTGGGCTCTCCTCTTGCTTACCATCTGGCATAAGCGATTTATAAGACTCATACTGCGCCACTAATAAAAAAAACTGTATTCCGTTAATGATACAAGAAGTACCACAAGGCATTTATGTCGAATCCCTTTTAATTTGTTTCGAGGACGTAAAATTTTATTACCCCTTCATTCCTTTCATTGACAAGGCAATTTAAATACAGTACCTAATTTAAAAATAAGGACAGTGACTGAGATAATATTGTCATGTGAATTACTTACTCGCTTAATAATATGTTTTGATTTGATTTTTTTTCTTCGTTTTACTTTTTTTTTATGTGATAGGTAGCAGACGAGCAGGCGGATCACCAGATGGTAAGCAATTGCCGCCGCCCATGGACACTTGCAACACCAGTGGAGTTACAAGTGCGCTGCCATCCTTTTATCCCCTTCCCCCCGGGTGGGCCTCCGGTACCCTCACTCACTCGGCGAAACACAGCACAGGGGCTGCTTCACGCCGGTTTTCTGTGAGTCAGTGGTATCACTTCGGTCGAGCCGGCCCATTCAGAGCGAAGCGTGACTCTCCCACAGTTAAAACTTTTTGAAATTCGCATGTAATGCGTTTTTTTTTTTATTTTATACAAAACGGGGGCGGGGCACAAGATTTTCACATGATTATCCATCACGTAAAAAACTTGTGCCTGAAATTATAGGTGACGTGTAAAGGCCACAGAACAAGGACTCGGTGAATTTTGTTGTAAGACCTCAGCTCCTGATTTTGGCCCAATCCGGTGTGGGATCTTAAGCATTACAGAGGGAGTCCATATAATGGTATATTTGGGTATTTCTAATTTTTTTAAAAGAAAAAGTCACTTCCATGGAGAGCAACTTTCATTCAATCCTTATAATTACGAATTTCAAAATATTGCGAGCTCGGCGAGTCCTTTTCCCATGACCGCTGATACCAAATTTATTCAAATGCATCATCAATTGAGTACAGAAAAAATTGCCCTCCATGGAAGTGACTCTTTCCAGAAAATGAAAAATACCCATTTACACTTACATAAATCGACGTTTGAAGTTATCTTTTTTCACACAAATGCTAATTTTCCACTGCGGAGGGTAAGTTGACTTGCCGCTGACTTTACTTGGGTACAACAGGAATAAGGTATGTTCAACGACACAACTCGAATAAGGATACAGTTTTACATAATACATCTTTAATGTATTTCTATTTACACTTGCCTTTTTAACTCATTACCATGGACAGCTTCCTCGACCAAGTTCATTCGTCTGAATATATACATACATCATCATGTTTAATACAAAACTAGCATGCGTATGCGTCACATGCATTAGAGAAACTCTCCAATTGATATGCGTGGATTATGACGGTAATGTAATATTGTGAGGTATACATTTTATTACAAATTTTCTCAATGAATTATTAGTATGTAATATAATTAAGATTAAGTAATATAAAATAAATATAAGAGTAAGTAATGTTAACTAATATTATAAATGCGAAAGTAGCTATCTGTCTGTCTGTCTGTTTCTCTTTCACGCCAAAACTATTGAACGGATTTAAATGAATTTTAGTATACAGATGGTATAGACCCTGAGAAAGAACATATTAAGAACAGAGGGTTGCAAGGGATTAAAAAGGGGGGGGGGGGGGTTGCAAAATATAAAAATCGTACCCATTGATACTATTCCATGCGGACAAAGTCGCGGGCAACAGCTAGTATCAAATAATAATTAGTTCGTTTTCTGTTATTCCCATATCGAGAGCTAAGTTGCTCTTGCCATCAGAAAAACCACGAAAGATTTCTAGAAACCATATTTTTACAGAAATCTTACAAAATTTTCCACCACGTAGATATCAACACACGTTAATAAAATATTAAAGCAGCCGTTTAGCTTTTTCCCGTTACGAAAGAATTTAGCATTCCTTGCAATTTCTACACCAACTTCACAATCTATCACTTGGAAATTTCACAACATTTACTAAATTCAACCTTAAAGCTTGCTCTGTAAGAACCAGTTTATGTCAAGTTTGATAACTGTACAACGTTATTGGTAGCACTGGTCTTGATTCTCAGAAGAAATAACTGGAATCGCACTCGAAGACGACAGACAATGTAGGATTGCTCGTCGAGATATTCTTAGCCAATTTCCAAACAATTACTAACACTTAACTGGTTGTCTTTAGATCTATTTTTACTTAGCAAATTGTTATAGCTCTCTTTATGTTATCTATTAAGTTTGAAGTAACGCATTTTTTGAGTTACGTAGATAAATAAATAAATAATAAATTGAGACAACATCACATACATTGTCCTGGCTCTAAACTAAGGTTTTCCCTTGTGCTATGCAAACCAGAAACAACGAAGGTACTACAAACACCCAGACCCAACACAAATATCTGTTTCATCAACAAACATTTGTGTTGGTGCGGGAATCGAACCCGCGACCCTTACGTCTCAACCGGCGCTCAAACCATTGCGCTAAACGGGTCGTCTAACGTATGTTACATGTTAAATCTTATTAAACGTAAATGTCAATGTAATTCGTTTTCTAAGCTGCATAAATAAAAAAATATTAGAATAGTTGAATGGGCCAGCTCAAATGAAATGATACCACGACCTCATAGAAGACTAGCCTGAAGCAGCGCCTGCTCTATACTTCATTAAGTGAGTGAGGGTACCGGAGCCCCAAATGGGGGGAAATGGGGCTAAAGACTGGCATGGCACTTGTGACTCTAGTGTTGCAGGTGTCTATGGTAAAAAAACGTCGGTCTATTTTCTACTTGATTAAAACTATATACCCAGTAATTACATATGGCTAACCACACAAATCCCATCAAAATGACATAACCGTGTTTCTAAAACAAAAGATCAAACAACCAATTAAAGTGAGAGCCTTGATGACTTCTGTTCAATCATCGTATGTGTACAAAGAGTAGAGTGCCATTTATTTCAAACGCAATGATTTCCCATGACATTTTTGAGGCATTGCGCAAGAATTGGTTATTTATGCAAAGGTCAGTTAAGAAAAAATAAAGCTTTATTGTCAAATTACAGTCACATACACAATTACATTAATTAATTACAACCAATTATAACCAATTCATTAACACTAAATTTAACCTAATTTTAATTAAATTTAGTGAAATAATATTCATTATTTGATAGGTTACTCGTATTTATTATATGACAATGGGTCAGTAAATAACGCACTCAAATTCATCGACGGGTTCAGGTGGGACTCGAACCCACAACCTTCCACAGTCCGGGTGGCTGTACACCGATTATACTAACCACATGACACCCCTTACTAAGCCGACGAATTACTTAATTACTTAAGTACTTAATTCGCCATGAGCTGACGATAGTCTCATCAATATTGTTACTTACTTAAGAATAAATTATTGCTATAACCAAAATATAATGGGTACCTACCAGTCTCAGCTTATAGCTAGGCGTGAATGTCCAGCGCTGGTTACTGGCCTGTCCCACCTGACTGACTTATAGAAAATATATCGCTAAAACTTACTTTTTACTTGTTAGTTTTTCATGCGAGATTCCGCCATGTTTTTCATATCGAAAATCACGAGAATTGGGGGCCTGGCCCTTAGGAGCAAAGGGTCGACCATTAAGAAAAATTCTTATAGGAAGACACGTGTAAGGACTTTGAGTGTGTTTATGTTGTGAATAATGTGAAACAAACCCGTCCGTAACTACATAAAACTTATAAAACTCCGAAGCTACCCAAAAATATTTACAAGGTTTAAAAACCATTCAAGGAAAGACACGAAACGTCATTTCAAAACACATCACTCAAATTTTTAACCTAATCACAGTCACACAGAAAATTTGTGCAAATTCCGAAACTAAAAATAAATAACGAGCCATAACGACCTCTTAAATATAGGCCGGTCCGTTTCTCAAGCGCGCCAAAAGTTAAGCTACCTGCAGCCATTTAAGAGCGCGTGTTCGGTTCGCTAGCGCCGACGTTTACATTTTATGAATAATTTTAGGAATTTCATTCATATTTTGAGAATTTAGCTTATGGTTTTTTATGTGAGAGATAGTCCATGAGCAGACTGACCAGGATGTTAAGCGATTGCCGCCGCCCATATTAGGTTGTGAGCATTCCGCTCCCCACAAGCTCGGTGACTCTGTACAAAATCCACACACGTAGGTTGACAGAACGGACCGACCGACAAAAATTAAACCCGCCTCCCATAAACACCTGCAACACTCGTAAAGTCAAGTTCGCTGCTAACTTTGAACCCCCTTTTCCCCCCATTTGGGCCTCCTATACCCTCATTCACTCGACGAAACAAAGCACAGGCGCTGCTTCACACCGGTCTTCTGTAAAGCGTGGTATCATTCCGTTGATCCAGAATTCCAGACTAAGTATTTATACCGGACAGATGTTAGAGATTTTTAGGATCCTAGATTTTTAGGGCCCTAGCAGACGGTCACCGTACACCGTCGCCAGTCCGCTTGTGACCACGGCTGCTGTAACGTAGCCTAAACGTCAAGCAGTAAGTACATAATTATGTGCTTAAATATAAACGTTGCATTAATTCCTGTCAACAACAATAGTAGTGTTACAGATAACACAAGTACTTAAGCTACTTAGCACGGAGTCAGGTCAAAATATGAGGTGTTGTGTGATTTTATTTTTTTATTTAATTAAAATGAAATGGCGGCGCTAGTGGATGAAACAGCCACCCCCCAAATACTCGTAAACTACTTAAAAACGTATCAATTCCACAAAAACCGTCGGCTCTCTTCAACGGACCGGACCAGACGATGCGTCCAAAAATTTAAGATCCTCTTACAATTATTAGCTGCTTTTCGATACTTAAACTGCCTCCTTTTTACATCGTAAACAGTGGGTCAATGAATTACTCTTGGCTAACTGTTAACCGTGCCTTCTTTCGCGGTTAAGGTATGACAGTTTGCTTTTGGGGCGAGTGTTAACCTATTTATTATAATTGTGCCCGTTAAATTATAAAACCGTTATAGGTATTTTATTGCCACTTATGAGATTGCTATTCTATACGTAAGGGCCGATTTTTTGATCGGTAGTCAAATTGAACCGAATTACGATCAGCTAAAATCAAAATCAGGTAATAAGCAAAATCAAAGCCAGCTGTTCCATACAATATTGCCAGGTGAATACCTTGACCAAACCTTAGTTTGGGACCAGGACAATGTATGTGATGTTGTCTCAATTTATTTATTGTAAGGAACAGCTGATATTATTTTGCTTACTTTGATGAACTTACATGTTAAAGGGGCTTTATGGGGCTTTGGGATATAAACGATTAAAATGTTTATGGTGTGGACAAAAATGTTTTCGAACACTACTTAGGTACGGTGGCCTGCACATCAAGTTACTACAATCTGTCAAATTTCTTCAATCGAACCTCACTTTTATGTCAAACGCGTTTGGTTCAATATCAACTGAGGAAATTTGACAGATTGTTGTAACTTGATGTGCTGGCCACTGTACCTTAACCAATAGTCATATTATTATAACCAATTAGCTTTGTCACTTTGACCATTTGATTGGGATGTATCGTGTGTGAAAAATCCGCTAAAAATGCTTATGTAGAAAAAAGGTCTATCTACACGGTAATTGGTTGTTTTATAAAAAAAAGCCGCCTGTACTGACAGTTACACATCAGGTTACCACAAACTGACAAATTTCCGCAATTGATATTCAACCTAATGTGTTTGTGAGTAAGATAAGAGATTGATTGAAGAGATTTGTACAGTTTTGTATACTTTAATGTGTGACTGTACGTACATCACGCGTAAGCAAAATAAACACAACTTACTTACTATCTACACATTAATCAGTGATGAAAATGGCATAACTAAGTATGCAAATCTTAGTTGGTTTACTCCGATGTAATAAAATAATCGTCCATCTGGCAATCTGTCAGTGAATTCGGAAGTCGAAAGAAAACCGCTATTCATGAATAAAACATTACTAATCTCTTCGCAGTTGCGTAAGTCACTTGTAACGTTACACTTCGATGCAGTAATTTGATGGTGGAAGAGAGTTTATTTGATGAAATAACATACCAAGAAAACAATGTATTTTAATTAGGTACCTTAGAAACTTTTCGAGGGCAATTTAATGTCTACTAACTGAAATTTTTTTTTCTAGGTCCCAATCAGAAAAAAAAGCAATTTGCTTTCTTATACAAATACCTAAGTAAATCTTCTCCTCTAGATGGCGTACTGTCAAGCTGGGCAACTTCGATGTCAATAGTTGTTTAGCGACAATTTGACATCTCACATCAAAAACTACCAATCACCGTGTAGATGAACCTCAGTTCTACAGTATCACAAAATAATTACACACAGAAGTTAGACTTTGACCTGATTTTGAATTTAGAAGAGTTCGTTGACATATGCTAGGGTTGTTGCTTGCCCGGCATGAGTACATAAGCGCGCGGCCTCTGCCATAGACCTCGACAGTTTGACAATCTTATGTCATAAGTTAGGATTAATGTGGCCGAAAAGGCGTTTTTGCCCGTTAGTGCGCATGCGTGAGTACATGACATATTTTTAGCTCTTAGTGGGCAGTCAGCCTTCTGTGTCAATATGTATTTTGTGACAGTATGCTATATAGCGGATTTTTCACCTACGATTCCAAAATGTTTAAAAACTCATCAGTTGTGGATTAGGTTGATTTTACCAAATTTTTTTAGGCGATATTATGCTCTTAATTTTAGTTACTTCCAAAATTAACTAGTTACGCAAATCTATAGTGCTTTTTTCAATTAAGAGTTATAACAACTTCATATTTGCCGGAGTCGCATCGCAAATGTGAAAGCATTTCGCGACTTACAAACTTTCTTGTCCCCATATCAGTATTATGAGAGGTAAGATCATTTCACACGACTTTGTGAAAATTGTATTTACACCTATCGTTTAATCTAAGTTAATATGCCGAAACTTGCACGAGTACATAGTTCTGGCGCCATTTTGTTTTATTGGCGTGATAGTTTTTTTTTAATGTTGGCTATTGCACCTGTGTCAATTTTTTTTGTTACATTTCTTATATCAAATACGAGGGTCCATCTTCTTCGATGGGGTGTTATAAGTTTGTTTGATGTGTCCGTCTGTTTGTCGGTCTCTGTGTGTTGAGGATCGACGGCTGGACCAGCCTCCTTTTATAATGTTTATGTTTTTATACGTTTTTACTGTTTTTGATATACCTATTATGGTTTTGTTTTACTTCTTACTTGTCAGTGCGTGCTTTGTATGAAAACGTGAGTTGAAATACATTAGTTATCTGATAATACCAGTTTTATTTATTAGCATCACTGCAGCGACCATACAGTCCATCGCCAACACTGTGTGTGTCTGTCTGAACGGATGAACCGATTTGGATTTTGTTTATTTCTGTTTGAAAGTTATAAGTGTTCTTAGCTAGATTAGATGGCCGCCAACTTAAGATGCCTACCACCACAAAATGATGAATTTCTTATTTTCACTTGATTCCCGTAATAAAGGTATCAAATGAAAGGTCCTAAGTGGTAGAACGCATACATTATGGCTTTATACATTTTCAATATTTTTTCTACTTTTAAAATGAGTTCGTTCTGGCACAGATTATAAATAGGTTCTGGGTCCAATTAAGTATTTTGTGCTGCGAGCAAATTTTTGGTGACATTATTGCGAGTATATTCGTAAGATTCGAACCCATGACCTTCACAATTCGCATGTTCATTTCTCTTAACCACAAAGTATTTTGTAAAATCATGACTCGAGAAAATCAAATGAAAGTTTGCTTCAACTCGGAAATATAATCTTTGGAGGTTTGCGAATTTAAAAATTAATCCATTCACTATCATCTTAACGAGGGCTATTAATAAAATTTAACGCGTCAATAGAAACGGAAATATCGCTTATTTCAATATCAATGTGACATCGTAAATAAATATTTAGGCTTGTCATGCTGGTTATATAAATGTTTGTATCTTTATATTCTAGTCGGATCCACAGCTGTTGCTTTTCAGATCAGGTTCAGTTGTTTATGCTAATAGCACAGAATACTTAATAGCGACAAACGTGTAATTAGGTCACCTGATGGCAAGTATAGCCATATTACTTACTATGAGGTGAACCTTTAGTGAGGTAAGGTGTATTAGTTACCACCTAGTTACAACCTTTTAAATTAATAAATGTCCTTATTAAATATAAACTTGAGCAAGATTCAGCAAAATATTATATTTAATTTAACAATAAGTTTTTCGTACCCTTGATACATTCTACGAGTAGGTTATATATATTTGAATTCATTTTTTTTTACTTTACCTCCGCATTCGAGTACACGAGCACGATTAAAATTACAATGATGCAATTCTATTAACACTGAGCATTTAAGAATATCCGGTTTTTCATCGTTTTAAAATAAGTACACCATCTTACTGAGAAAGAAAAAAAAACACAGAATGTTTGTTACTTTATGTACCTACTAGTGGCCCGCTCTCACTTCGTTTCGGGGCAGTAGCTAATAGATGGCGCTGTATACTAATAGATGGCGCTGTGCGGTTATTGTATCGCGCAAGTATTTCGTGTTTTCGGTTTACCTATAAGTCCTGGCGTGGAATATGAGATTAACCTCTTTATAAATACAAGTACCTATGTAATATAAGAGTAACCTCTTTATAAGTACAGGCAAAGAACAAGCAATGTCACATTTTTGATTTTGTTTTGTTTTTTATTGAAGGCAAATCTTTGCCTAAAGTAGTTTAGCCCCCAATTACTTAATTTAAAAAAAAGTAAACAGATGCCAACAAAAATACGTTTTTATCTATGGCCGAAGCGAAAAAGCTATGGAAAATATAATATTTATGAACATTACATTGCGTTTTTCTCAAAATCGTTTCATTAGGACATTCCCTGTTCTTTGCCTGTACCCTTCAAATAATATAGATAGATTTTTTTTTTTATTATTTGATAGATAGCAGACGAGCAGGCGGATCAATGATGGTAAGCAATTGCCGCCGCTCATGGACACTTGCAACACCAGTGGAGATACAAATGCGCTGCCAACTTTTTATCCCCTTCCTCCCGGGTGGGCCACCGGTACCCTCAGTCACTCGGCGAAACACAGCACAGGGGCTGCTTCACGCTGGTTTTCTGTGAGGCAGTGGTATCACTCCAGTCGAGCCGGCCCATTCATGCCGAAGCGTGGCTCTCCCACAGTTAAAATAGAATAGATAGAAGATAGACGATTTAAGGCTTAGGGGGCAACTCGGGCAAAAAATCTCGGGCAGTAATTTCAAGGTTTTTTAGCTGGTCACTGTTCTAACCTAACCTAACCAATATTTTTTGTTTCACAGTGTTTAGTATGTAATATCATCACAAATATTTTGGTGGGGCTAAGTTTAAACACTGACCAGCTAAAAAATCTTGAAATTCCTGCCCGAGTTTTTTTGCCCGAGTTGCCCCCGCCCCCCGATTTGGCTAACCCTTCGGGTTACAGTCTAAAATGGTATTGCTAGCAAAAAGGCCTAAGGACTAACTGCTTCTCACGATAATGAAAATCGGATGTTAGTGAAAACGCGATCTATTACAGCTCGCGGCGGCCATAACTATAATGATTATCGCATTTTCCATCCATTTTCATGTTAGGCAAGAAAGTAACTGTCATGAGAATTTCCTCCTCTTTTTAAGTAAGATTGTTTTTTATTTATCTTAAGTTGTCCCACTGTTGGACAAAGGCCGCCATTGCATTATGTTTGTAGCGGTAGGTATTTATTTATTTTTAATTGTATTTTTAATTAAGTAGGTTATTTATTATTTTGGTGGCCTCGAATGCGCAGTGGCTAAGGTGAAAAACCAAAAAAAAACATAAGTGTGGCTTAAGCACTATTAAAACTAAACTACCGACTACACATTTTCAAATTGTTTTTCAAATCCGAAACAACAGAGAGACAGAGAGAAACAAGTATTGGTAATAAAACTCGTTAAAAGATTAACCTTAATCTAACTTTAGTTCTACCGAAACGTCAACTGAATCCGTAGAGGTACTATTATTGGATTATGTACTGTGTATGTGATTTTATCAAATTTCACTGGACAAAGCAAGAATTTTACCTTTCTTTAACTAAAAAAGGTATCCAGGCTGTTAATAGAAAAATAGTGTCTTATCACTTTTATAACTAAGCGTCTTAAAAGTCACTTTAAGATTTTGAGAGTAAAAGCAAATGTCAGATCCCATTTGATTATCAATACACTGTATCTCCCCTCTACCCAAATATTGTCTGGAAGAAATCGCTATAAGCGATAAGACTGATTATGGAATGAATACAAAATAAAAGTATCAACATGCCAATAGACTTCTTCTTTACTCTATTTAAAGGTTGTCTGGAAGATATCGTTACGAGCGATAAACTACATTGTCGCGAACTGTATTTGATTTTTGTATATAAATGAACAACTCGTATCTAACTTGTATGATTTTAATTAGGTCTAGCTTCTGGAAAACTTTGTATCAAATAATTTTCTTGTTTATAGGGTAAAGCTTCTTTTTATTTTTATTTAAAAGCGTCGCTTTAAGGGTTAAACTCAGATAATAATATAAATCTAAAAAAATATTTTGACTATTAGTAAAAAAATCTTAAATCAAATTGCGTAAAGAACACATTTTTGTTATATACATCATGCATTTACTATCTATCAAAATTTTTCATGGGCATTAGTATAATGCCCAAATTGGAATTTAATGAAAATATTTGTTTCTTTCAGTATAAATAAATATTTTCCCCCATGAAGTCAATCTTTCTATAAAATGCATAGTTCGTTTAAACCTAATTTTTTAGTTTTTTTTAATCCTTGTCATTGAAAGTAATTTCACCAGTAACACTTCGTAAACAGTTAAACAAGCACCTATCGTTATATACGTTGTTTTGAAAACTTCTTTTAAAATGCCAAATAAAGATTTTTTATTCATTTATTCATTCATATCAAACATCATAAAAGCCGACTCACCTTTATATTACAACACCGACCAACACAAACACAGCACAACACAACACGCAACAACAACACCACCACACACGCGGCGCGCGCACTCGCCGTGCGCTTGCGCGGGACTGCGCGTGAACTTGGCCGAGGCAAGTTTCTTCATGGGCAGGCCAAACCATTTTACCATTACAAACGATTTACCATGGCCACGCTTCGGCATGAATGGGCTGGCTCGACCGGAATATCATGGCCTCACAGAAGACCGGCGTGAAGAAGCTTATGCGCGTCTGCTGCGTAAACTTGGCTGAGGCAAGTTTCTTCATAGACAGACGTATTATGAGACAGAAGAGCGGTATAGAAACGATATCGCTGGCTTCAAACCATTTTACCATTACAACAGACGTATTATGAGACGGTGGAGCGGTGTAGAAACGACATAGAAACTATATCGCTTCAGAGTCTTTAAACCATCAAAGTCTTTAAACTGCTAAGGAATGGAACAACTTGCCGGCTTCTGTATTTCCAGAGAGCTACAATTTGGTGTCTTTAAGTCGAGAGTGAATAGGCTTCTCCTGGGAAAGCACGCTACATCTTAGACCTCATTGTCACTCTCCATCAGGTGAGATGAGGTCAAGTGCAAACCCATCTTATATAAAAAAAAATCTTACCATTACAAGTGATTTACCGTGGGAGAGCTACGCTTCGGCATGAATACCACGGCCTCACAGAAGATCGACGAGAAAAAGCAAAGGTAAAAGGTAAGCAGCGCACTTGTGACACCACTGGTGTTGCAGTGAACTTGGCCGAGGCAAGTTTCTTCATAGGCAGACGTATTATGAGACGGAGGAGCGATATAGAAACGATATCACTCGCTGCAAAGTGTTCAAACCATTTTACCATTACAACAGAGTATTATATTGATTCGAAATAAAGAGATTAGTATTATTATGAGACGATGGGGCGGTATAGAAACGATGATATAGCTGGCTTCAAAGTCTTCAAACCATCTTACAACCGATTTACCATGGAAGAACCACGCTTCGGCATGAATGGGCCAGCTCGACCGAAATACCATGGCCTCACAGAAAACCAGCGTGAAGAAGCGCCTGCGTTGAATGAGTCCACACTCAGTGCCCACGCACTGATGGTGGCCCAATTGGTTGAGAAAGGGGGTTAAAGATTGGCAGTGTATTTGCGAATCTACTGGTTGGTTGGTGGTGTCTATGGGTGGTTGTCATTGCTTGCCATCAGGTGAACCATCTGCTCATCTGCCACCTTTTACATAAAAATAAACTTCTTGCATCGATACCCCAAATACGGGAGTCGTGATATCTCTTTTGTAGAACCTTCTGCCTAAATATTGACCACCATTGGCGTCAATCTACAGCGTTGTTGTTGTTGTAGATTGCGTCGAGAACTCGCAGTTGCGTTAGTTTACTCGTAACGTTACACTCAGTAGTTTAATGGTAGAAGAGTGTTTATTTGATGAAATAACTTATGCAAGGGAACAGTGTTTTTTTTAATTACCTTTGAAAGCTTAAAAAATATTATGGAATTAGCAGTCTACTACGGTATTTCCGGATGCCTTTAAAAAAGAGAGTATATTCCTTTATACTTGGCGCAAGATACACAAATTACCAGAACAGTAAATTATGACATAGTGCTAAATACTTATCATACTTGTGGCTTATAATGAAGTCATCCTGTATTTAACGAATAAGAATATGCCTGTCACATTCAAACAAATGCAAGCACAGCGTATGTGTAGAAGGGGGGGAAACTCCTATTCGGTCGTATCGCCCCCGCTTCAAATTAGGCCTTCTGTTCTCATTCGTTTCGGGACGGCTTCATTTTAAGCCACCTGTACCCGCAATTACACTGACGCGTCGATGTCTTTTCCACTGACCGGCGCGCGCGCACCCACGCGATAAGCTAACTAGTCCGGCGGCTCAGAATAGGTCTGCGTGTCTCCATTGATTACTCGCCTTCGATTGCTACTGTGGAAGTACTCTTTGTTCTCATCTCACTCTTATTTCACTCTTTACAAGTGAAAAGCAGACAAATGATTTTTTTATACTTTCTGATACATTAAGGCAAACGAGCAAGTAAATTATATAAGGATCTCACGGCCGCTTACTATCAAGCAGAGTGAGGTCGTCTTGATTGTCCCCAATATAAAAAAACAACCATTAATATTGAAGTTGGACTTAGTCTAACAGTACGCCATCTAGCGGATTTTCATTTATTTATTATTTAAAACTTTATTTTGCAAGACTGCATACAATATATGAACTTAATGCCAAAAGGCATTATCTACTAGTCAACCTTTGGGCCAAGCAGAATGGGGGTTGTAAAGGGTTAAAATGAAATTTATCAAAGCTACCCAAAGATACTATTCCACGCGTATGAAGTCACGGGTAACAGCTAGTTTGTATATAAGATGAATGTCGTTCGAGAACACGTAGTACAGGGTGCGGCAAACGCATCGGCGCGGTTCCAATCTCGCTGTCCCGTTGTGCGTGGCAACTTGCGAGATTGTTCCGTGAGTTGCCAGTTGAGGCTGTGACAACCGCCGTCATCACTGATACACATTTTTAAACAAAAAAGTTGACTCTACGTCTTGAGTAGTCCCTCACACTCAGGTGTGAGCATAGTGGTGATGTCAGCATAGTAGGCCATTTATATAAACCTATCGTTAATCCATTAAATACCACCTTATATTTAAGATTAATTAAAAAAAAAGATTTCAGGTCTTAGGCTATTTTAGTTAATTAATACGATATCATATCAATGTATGAGAGGTTATATTTATTTTTTATACGCTCACTTGTTGCATGTGTTAATGGGCGGCGGCAATTGCTTAACATCAGGTGATCCGCCTGCTGCGGTATAACAAACCAACGCCTAACAATTATTAAGTAAACCACTAGACCAACGGGTCTAGTGGCTAAATAATTGTATGTCCTGGATTCGATTCCAGGATCAAGAAAAAAAGGTGTTTCGAATTTTTCGAAAATACCTCGGGTTTGTGATTATCACCAATCGGCATTAGGCAAACGTGGTGAATAAGCGTTATCTTACCATAATAGTGGGACAGTATATAGGCTGAACGCCCCGTTGGTCTAGTGGTTTAAGTACCGGGCCGTGATCTCGGGGTCCCGGGTTCGAATCCCGGGTCGAGCAAAAGTATGTTTCGTATTTTTCGAACATAGCTCGGGTTTGTAATCACCAATCCGCATTGCAAGTGTGATGATTAAACCTAATCCCATCATAGTAGCGATGACTTGATTTCTATGATGGAGGCCTTTGCCCTGCAATGGAACAGTATATAGGCTGATACTAAGTACTAAGTATATAGGCTGATACTTTACTGCACCACAGCGTGTTAATGTTTACAGTCTATTCCTTCAAACGAAGTAGACATTCGTTCGTCCAAGACCCTTGACCCTAAGTCATAAACCAACTGTCTAAAATGATATCAATTTTCAGGTCAATTAAAGTCAAATTTAAATAGCATTTGCTTAAGAACACAAGGTGAAGCAGCTCATTACAAAACGATCTGTATCGCATGAGAACCCGAGCGCTATCAACAAACGGAATCCGTCACCGCGTCTTTATCCCGTCTCTTTCACGCGTGTGAGCGGCAAATTTGTTTACATGCGACAGTGCGAGTACGTGTCTTTATGTTTCTTACGGGACAGTTTCGTTGTTGGCCTTATAAATGATGATATTCCGAAATGGACAAAAGAATTGTGGTTCGCTGGTCTATCAAATAGAGACTAATGTTCTGTGAAAACGTAAGAGCTTCCAAGGTTTATTTTCGTTGGTTAGTTTAAGTTAAGTAGGTGCATACAACTGGCGGGGGCCATTAGTGGTCTGTTAAGTTGCCTAAATGCCTAATGTAATTTTTTTTGGAGACCCTAAGGTTTTAAAAAAAAAACTGTTTAAATCTTCGTGATCTTCCTGCCGCACTCAGCAAAAATATTGACCTTTATTTTAATAGACATAAAGTAAACTATCCATAGTTAAGATAATGAGCGTTAAGGTAAAATGATGACCCTGAGAACGACAATTTGCAATTATATTTCACCATTATGATTTGTTATTTTTCGAACATAGCTCGGGTTTGTAATCACCAATCCGCATTGCAAGCGTGGTTTAGCATTTAGCATTGATTTTTTATGTGATAGGTAGCAGGCGAGCAGGCGGATCACCTGATGGTAAGCAATTGCCGCCGCCCATGGACACTTGCAACACCAGTAGAGTTACAAGTGCGCTGCCAACTTTTATACCCTTCCCCCACGAGTGGGCCACCGGTACCCTCACTCACTCGGCGAAACACAGCACAGGGGCTGCTTCACGCCGGTTTTCTGTGAGACAGTGGTATCACTCCGGTCGAGCCGGCCCATTCATGCCGAAGCGTGGCTCTCCCACAGTTAGGCAGTGGTATCACTCCGGTCGAGCCGGCCTATTCATGCCGAAGCGTGGCAAAAACCGTGATTAAACCTAATCCCATCATAGCAGCAGCAGTGACTTGATTTCTATGATGGAGGCCTTTGCTCCGCCGTGGGACAGTTTATAGGCTGATAACAACTGCAGTACTACTATTAATTGGTATCTTAATTATGTTACGTAAAATAACCAATAATTAAACGAATGTCACAACTCTTTCATAAAATTCAAATTCATACAACCTCTTCTCAAATAGCTAACTTGATAAACTATTGTCTACACAAATGGGCCTTATTGTTCAGAACATACATGCCAATTTAGCGTAAACTATTTTCATCGAACAGAGTCATTGTCCCCCGTTTTCCCAAGAATCAAACGACTGAGCCGAAAGCAAGGGTTCCGAGAAACACCATTGTTGAAGCCAATGCCATAGTTCATGATTTCTTCGAAAGCACAAGAACCTTAATAGGTGTATAAATATGTCACATGACTGACATACTGTAATGACTTTGTTCTTAGGTATGTCGTTAATTCAAAAAAAAAAACTAAATATAGGAAGGCATACTTTTGCTCGACCCGGGAATCGAACCCGGATCTTCACTTACTAGGTAGACAACGAGGCAACCGGGTCTCCTGAATTGGTGTAGTTGAACACCGCTGCCCATGTGGATGGAACATTAGATACACAGAGGAGTGCGGATGACGGTTAGTACGGCTAGTATAGCTCTTTTTTATTTTGTTCTTGACATTTGAATTATTCTCCCGTAAAATATGAGACTAAGTATAATGTGTATACGGTTTATTATCATTTTGTATTAGTTTTACTTGTAGCTGTTGCAAAATAATTAAAATAAAAACCGAAAATGCACCACTAACCACTCAACATTGGCAGAGTTAATTGTGTCTGCATCGGAGATTGATAATTCTTTGATATTTCGTTTATGTGGCAGTCATTAAAATATATACCTACCATTCCTCCTCTAATTCACATTAGAAGAATGAGCCTGATACAATCATAAAAAAGCCTATGATTTTTTTAAGTTACCAAAAATGCATTGGAGACCTTAATTTGCACGATGAAAAAAAAAAATAACTGTGTAAGTTCACTATGTGTCTAGTTCATAATCATGTAGAGTAAACTGACACATCTCCATGTGTCATCCCCATACATTAACACTCAATTTTACAGATGCAAAATTACAAAATGTATAGAAACTTTGCTCCTGTCAGTTTATTCCACATGATTAAAAAACTAGAGCTTAGCCCTTAATCCGTCAAATTGCCCGTACAAACCATTCAGTGCCATCTATCTGAACACTATCGTAAGTGTTAACTGTGGGTTACTGAACTAAGTTAGCTGTCTCACAGTGCTGTATATACGCACTGTCTGCTGTACACAGCGGTCAACAAGCAAGGTTCTTCGTGAAACTCTCGCTAGATGGCGTTATAACATCATAATAATCATTTGGTTTACTTATCGTGTTTATTTCCTTGAACCCCCAGAAATTAAATACTTCTTTATTTTCAGAATTTCATAAATAGATACAGGGGTGTATCTGTAAACATGTACATTCCTTTAACAACGTACTCTAAAAATTACAACTTTTCACACAAAGTCAGACACGTGACTTTTTCAGTTGGTTGGGGAGTCGAAAATAATTTAAATGTTGTTCTTAATGATTAGTAAAAGACGTCGTTAAAGGGATGTAAACGTACAAATACACCTTGAAAATATGTATGTACAGTTTAAAAAAACCTTTTAAGACACAAAGCAGAACTTAATTAATCGAACACCATGCGAGTCTAAGTCACGAGAGGCATGAGTATGGACGCCCCCATTAGTCAATGAATAAAATAAGTCAGTACAATTCAAAACTCTATACTTCATACAGACATTACAATAAATTATATTATATTTGATCCAAAAAGCAAAGCAATTAAAGTATCAGCATGTATAGGTAGGTACTGTCCCACTGCAGGGCAAAAGCATCCATCAAAGAAATCAAGTCATCGCTCGCGCTACTATGATGGGATGAGGCTGAATCACCACGCTTGCCTAATGCGGAATAAAACAAAAAAAAGCAGAAAAATCTGCAGAAATCTCACAAATTTTATCTCAAAGCATACCTACTTTCCGCAATAAAATTAATATTGGGCTACACAAAGCTTTCATATTACAATAATAACTTATCTAACTCGATATTCGAGTACGGAGAATACACCCTGGCCATGTTGCGTAGACGCACAGAGTAATTATTATCAGTTGGTCTACTTCTAGGTATGTCTGGATTTCATTGAGTGTCTATGATATTGACTGACTACGATTGCTAACTACCACTTTATATGACACTAGTGGCCCGCCCTCACTTCGCTTTGGGACCGTAATTCAAATATGAACCAATAGATGGCGCTGTGTCCAATTACATCGCGCAAGCGTTTCGTGTTTTCGGTTTACCTATAAGCCTTGTCGTTGTCCATAGAAGTTATCTCTTTATAAATAGAATATAGATATAGATATAGAAATATAGGTAATTGAAAATAGCGAAATTATCTTCTTAAAGGAGGGTAGAACAATATAGTCTACCAAAGAAAAAAAATCCTTGCAATATTAATTTTTACCGTTTACATTTTTAAATAAAAGGTGGCGAAGACGTGTAGACGGATCACCTGATGGTAAGCGATTGCTGCCGCCCAAAGTCACCTACACAAGTAGAGTCACAAGTGTGCTTCCAATTGGGTTTCCGGTGCCCTCACTCACTCGACAAAACACAGCGCTGGCGCTGAAGACGCTGGTCTTCTTTGAGGCCGTGGTATCACACCGGTCTTTTGTGAGGCCGTGGTGTCACTCCGATCGAGCCGGCCTATTCATGCCGAGAACTCGCCCACGGTTAAAGTTGGTTGTTGGTTCTTATTTTTTAAATTACTAAACGGTTAATATCCATGAGCTACTGTGAGTTTCTCTTCTGTGACAAAAGACATCTTCAAGTTGGGAACAAGGAAAAATTCCAAGAAACAAAATGAGTTAGAAACTTCTCCGGCAGATGGCTTTGTGTCCGATGCGTGTACTTACAAATGACTTATAGTCTTTCGGTCTTTTGAGATAATCTTCTTTAATAGAAAATACAGATAGAACGGACAGATACCTATAAAACATTAAAATTAAAGCGAAGTTTTTTGTTAAGGACGGAGGAAAGCTGTTGAGGAAACGAGAGAATGAGCTGCTAAACTTTGGCACCTAGATTTTTTTACAAATACTTCATATAAACGGGACTGAACGCGATGAAAATGAATAAGTACATTCTAGCACTTACTGCTTGACGTTTCGACTGCGTTACAACAGCCGTGGTCACAAGCGAACTGGAGGCGCACGGCGTCGCCTGCCTCGTCCGTTGTGCATCTTCGGATACCCTCTCGTTTTTCGATATTTGCACTGCCACTAAATAAACCGTCAGTGAAGATAGATTTTTTTTATTCGATAAGTGGCAGATGACCAGATGGATTACCTGATGGAAAACAATCCCGCCACTCAAGGAGAATCATGAGTGGCGGCAATCGTTTCAGCAGTGAAATCAGAAGTGCGCAGCCAACCTTTTAGCCCCTTTACCCCCAGAATGGCTCTCGGGTACCTACCCTCTCTCACTCTGCGAAATACAAGGTAGGCACTGCTTCATGCCAGTTTTTTGTGACACCGTGGTATCTAACCTTTTTCAAGCTGGTTCATTCATGCCCTAGTAGCATGGCGCTCCCATTAATTATCAAAACGGGTATACCTAGTAAAAAGTGAATTTGCAAAAATAATAATTGTATGAAACCTATTATAATCCCATGATCGCTAATTCTGCGACCATACCTCTTGCCTGATAAACGTACAGCGATTTTATATTGCATTTAATTCATTAATCTTTGAATACTTTCACATTATTTCCTCTGGGAATGCTGTTGTTTAAGGCGAGTCGTCGAAACTAGCGCCGCCAGTTAATTTATTGTTAAAACTGGCGTTTAAAAGATATTTAAACATTTTATTATTTTTGATATACCTATTACTAAGTTACGACTTGAAAAAGCAGCGCCTCCGCAGGGTTTTGTCTAGTTAGTGAGGGTAGCGGCGGCGTGATTGGGGGAAAGGGGGTTAAAAGTTATCAGCGCACTTGTGACTCTACTGGTGTTGCATGACGTGTCTATTGGCAGCGGCAATCGCACCATCAGGTGATTCGTCTGCGCAGACTTATCACATAAAAAAATATCTATAGTTTTCAAGGTCTTTTAAGTTGTATTCAAAATTATGCTGACAAATCCTCGAAGATTTAATAAAGAATTGAGCAAGGATCAGTTTTAACCCAAACACAATAAAATACAATATTATCTATACAAACAAAAATTACTCTTAACCTTTTAAGGTGGAAAAGAGGCAGCAGCAAGACACAATAGAAATCGAATTGTTATTGCCATTAAAATGATTGTCGGTCTTAAAACTGTAATCTGACAAACTTTAACTTTTTTGCTAGGTTTCGGTGAATTTGGCCTGATCAGCTGGCTAACTTATAAAAAACGAAATTTTAAATTGTCAAGTCTCTTGCAATATAATGAAGTGTTATGGTGTTTAACCCGCTAACAGTGGAGCCACAGCCTATTTCCTCGCATCTGGCGCAGAGAAAACAATTAAATTCCTTGCAACTGAGGCCCGGCTGTGTGTAGTGGGGCAGAAACGGCGGTTATCGGACCCGCTCTACTCGGTAGCCGTCTCCGATTGTGGTATTAAAAAATAATTATTTATTTTCACGTTTTTTCTTTTTTTTCTTTTTCGTAACTATGTATTTTTCCCGTGGGAGGAGTGTTAACCCGCAAAAAGATAAGCTTAAGATAAGGTAGGCCAAAAGAGCTCACCTGGGACAACCAATGGAACGCCGTGGGGCGTCCGAGATATCTCTGGAGGGACGAAGTCAAGGACCTTAAAGCATGATTTGTCGAAATTGGCACAGGACCGAACAAAATGGCGAAATTTGACGTTGGAGGCCAAGATCCACCTAGGATCGCTGAGACAGCGTAGTAAGCAAGTTTTTATTCGTTTTGAAAACCCAATCATAGCAGCTATGCTTTCAAAAATGTATTGGATACGATACGTTTGTTGTATACAAGAATATTTTTGTTTGAAGGACCGCGTCAGAAATGATGTAATCTGACAGAGAACCAGAGTCACTTGACATAGCCCACCGAATTAGTGAACTGAAGTGGCAGTGGGCTGATCACATTAGCCGGAGAACTGACAACCGTTGGAGCCATTAAGTCCTTGAGTGGAGACCGTGACTCGGTAAACGTAGTGTTAGACGCCCTGCTACAAGATGGGATGACGACATTCGAAGGCTGGCTGGAGTGAGCTGGATGAGAGTGGCCGAAAATCGGGAGCGGTGGCGTGCATTGGGGGAGACCTATGTCCAGCAGTGGACAAGCGTGGGTTGCTAATGATGATACAAGTATATGTGGACGGGTGCTCACTTTGTGATACTATCTTTTCTGACGTTTGTGCGGTCAATTTTAGTTCTGCTTATTCGATATTTGGAGCTCTTTTGCTTGCAAATTACTTACTCTACGATTTCTGTGCCACAGATTGGATAAAGGCGATCGAGAGTAGAGTATAGGATAGCGGTCATTGAGTGCCGCGAGAGATTGCAGCGGACGCTCAGCGCTGCCGAGTGCTCCGAGCTAGCTCTACACGAGAGCGGGCTGGCTCTTGAGACTCGAGAGCTGTGGCGATTGGATTCGACAGCTAATAATAATAAACAAATTTTCATAACATCTTATATTAATCTGACTCTGTACTAAGCAGCTAAAGCACTTGTGCTATACTTAGCTATATGAGACAACAAGACGAGTCCTAAAAAATATTTAATTTTGACGAGTGTGTCTGTCTGTGTGATGTGCCCAGCAACGCTCCCGAACAGGTGAACCGATTTGAATTCCTTTTGGTTATATAGTAAGGAGTGATCTTAGCTATGTTTGATGGCCGCCGTCACAAAATGTCTGATTATATAAAAAAAGTAAAGTAGCCTATATACTCCTCCGTTGCAGGGCAAAGGTCTCCATTATAATAATTAAGCAATCGCTTCTAGTTAAGTGATTATGTTTTTGGCTTCATTCCCTCAATATAGATAAAAATAAAGGGCTTGAGTACCTACTCAATAGAAGGTAGTAGAATACCTTAAATACAATAAATTTCAAATCCAAGATGGCCGCCGCCACAAAATGCTGTATTAAAGTTCGGGGACATAATCCGAAAATTAAAAATTTTAAAAACAAATCTTTAAATTTGGAATTTATGTCTGAGTCTCAGTCACAAGAATAATTTTGCAACGCGGGTAACTGGACCTGAACGCCGTCTGTGTTAATTGTTTTATTTATTCGCTTACTAAGAAAACTGAACAATTTAGAAAGGAAAGAATTTATCTTCTATGTGGCTTCATTAGCCAATTTCACTGAAGAAACTAGCTCAAAGGAACACTTCAGGTCTTAAAGAGCAACGTTTAATACGAAGGACAACAGACAGCGGTCGCTGCGCTTTTATTTCAACTAAAATACTTGGTATACCTACTTAGGTAAAGTCCTTGAGTGGAGACCGCGACTCGGTAAGCGTAGTGTTTAACGCCCTGCCACAAGATGGGATGATGACATTCATAGGCTGGTGTGGGCTGGATGAGAGTGACCGCAAAATCGGGAGCGGTGGTGTGCATTAGGGGAGACCTATGTCCAGCAGTGGACGATTGTGTGTTGCTGATGACTTGGTATCTTATTTCTTAAAAGGAGTTTCAGTTTCGTTTTGGTGCTTTCATTATTTGTGTAACCTTGGAGATAGTGCGCAAATTTCCAGGTTGTATAGGGATGTATTTTTTTATGTGATAAGTGGCAGATGTATCACCTGATGGTAAGCGATTGCCGCCGCCTGTGTGCTGCCAACCTTTGACCTCCTTTCTCCCCAACCAGGCCTCCGGTACCCTCACTCACTTGGTAAAACACAGCGCGGTCTTCTGTGAGGCCGTGTCGAGTCGGCCCATTCATACCCAAGTGTGGCTCTCTTACGGATAAGTAGTAAAATGTAAAATAAAAATTTGTGGTTTGATCAAATTTCATAAAAAAACTCAAAATATTGTCACTATTTCTTATAACAAAAGCTCATTACAGTCGCTTGCTATAAAATGTAAACACCTCGACTCTTATACCGGGACAATAAGGTTTATATTTGAATGAGGTTGTATACTTTTGTGTTCGTGCCTGTACAAATGGTTCGATCCGAAAATGGAATCAAACAAATCTGTATCTATTTTCAACTGACTTCAAAAAGGAGGAGGATCTCAATTCGTCTAAATGTTGCTTTTGAAGAAATAATCAAAGTATCAAGTAAAGTAACATTGCCCAGAACTACCAAATATAGAGGTAGGTACTCTTAGTAGGAAATTTCCAATATACCGTTTTGGCGCTGGAAGTAAAACTTGATTGCACATTCCAATAAGCCAATACTAGCATTAGTCAGTCCAATCCATTAGGAGAGGGTATTTGCTCATCTGCAGAAAGCTTAACCTCGAGAATGCTCACTCGACTCAAGTTTAGTGATGGGTAAACTATCGATAGTAAACTAGGGAGAGGTGGAAGTAGACCGGCTGATAGCGGTTGGAAATACTGGCAAAGCTAACAGGCAGAGGGCAAAAACCACTCCGGCTCTGGAGCTACAGTGTTCTCGTTTTTTGCTAGCTGTTAGTAATTGTTCATCGAATTAATTTTATAAGAATGTTTTAAAAACCATAACGTGTTAGGTTGTTCAATCAAAATATCAGTAGTAGCGTAGTCAAAAATGCTGTGAATCTACGGACATTATACCTCTATAAATAACGCCTATCGGCATCTGTTGGCAAACTACCTGCCCCACTCAGAGATGTCTATATTACTTAGATAGATAGATACTCTTTATTGCACAACACATTACAGAACTTAATGCTAATAGTAATTTCCAAATACAATATCGGCGGCCTTATCGCTAATAGTTACTTAGTTGATAGAAAAAGTGAATAATCGTTAGTACAAGTTTATTTGCCATGGATAGCTTTACCTGTGCATAATAACTTATCAATAACAAGATTATCGATAGTGTAACCTCACTATACAGTCTCAGCAAATAACGTTCCTTAATGACGTAAGTGCTGAGGCATGCTCTCGGAATAATCGAGAATTTTCCGCAATCCACGATCTACATACGAGTATTCAAATAGGATCAATGAATTAGTTATTTAGTTGCGTCGACGAATAAAACTATCTGATAAGATGATCCGGACTTCTTAAATTGCCATCCGCTCTTGCAGTTTGGCAATCATATTGACGATTTAGACTTCCAGACTTAAAATTCACAGACAACATCTCATACATTGACCTGACTCCGTACTAAGTAGCTTAAGCACTTGTTTCACAGATATCAGACAACAGAGGATCACAAATATAATCCTACAATATTATAAATGCGAAAGTAACTCTGTCTGTCTGTCTGTCTGTCTGTCTGTCTGTCTGTCTGTCTGTTACTCTTTCACGCCAAAACTACTGAACGGATTTAAATGAAATTTGGTATACAGATAATCTAGACCCTGAGAAAGAACATAGGCTACTTTTTATTGCGAAAAGGGGGTTGTAAGGGGTTGAAAGGGGGGTAAAAAGTTACTTTTCCACGCGGACGAAGTCGCGGGCGGCCGCTAGTACTTAAATAAATATATTACACCCAGACACTAAACAAACACAAGTGTTTATCACACGAATGTTTGTCCAGGGTGGGGATTGAACCCACAATCTTTGGCGTATGAGACAGGGTCACTACCATATTAGACTACTGGCCCGTGTTAAAAAAATGATGGGTCATTTGAACCACCAGATGACCTATGTAGAACGATATAAGAGCATAAAATAATAAGATTCAGCATTATGCCGTCACTTGTAAGCTGTCCAACTGAGTGCAGGTGAGAATTCAAAAGTACAGGTAGAGTGGGTATATTTTGGTCATATATTTTTGTACGGCATTCTTACTATCGATAGATCCATGAAAAATAATAAGACAACGCGTAGTGCCGTACAAAAATGGTGGTCCAAAAAGTCGGATTTTCTTTTGATTTTCCGACAATTTCCAGGGTGAATTTGATCATGTGCTCGTTACCAAAAGTCATGTGCTCGTTACCAAAAGTCATGTGCTCGTTACCAAAAGTCATGGGCTCGTTACCAAAAGTCATGTGCTCGTTACCAAAAGTCATGGGCTCGTTACCAAAAGTCATGTGCTCGTTACCAAAAGTCATGGGCTCGTTACCAAAAGTCATGTGCTCGTTACCAAAAGTCATGGGCTCGTTACCAAAAGTCATGTGCTCGTTACCAAAAGTCATGTGCTCGTTACCAAAAGTCATGGGCTCGTTACCAAAAGTCATGGGCTCGTTACCAAAAGTCATGGGCTCGTTACCAAAAGTCATGGGCTCGTTACCAAAAGTCATGTGCTCGTTACCAAAAGTCATGTGCTCGTTACCAAAAGTCATGTGCTCGTTACCAAAAGTCATGTGCTCGTTACCAAAAGTCATGTGCTCGTTACCAAAAGTCATGTGCTCGTTACCAAAAGTCATGGGCTCGTTACCAAAAGTCATGTGCTCGTTACCAAAAGTCATGGGCTCGTTACCAAAAGTCATGGGCTCGTTACCAAAAGTCATGGGCTCGTTACCAAAAGTCATGGGCTCGTTACCAAAAGTCATGGGCTCGTTACCAAAAGTCATGTGCTCGTTACCAAAAGTCATGGGCTCGTTACCAAAAGTCATGTGCTCGTTACCAAAAGTCATGTGCTCGTTACCAAAAGTCATGTGCTCGTTACCAAAAGTCATGTGCTCGTTACCAAAAGTCATGGGCTCGTTACCAAAAGTCATGGGCTCGTTACCAAAAGTCATGGGCTCGTTACCAAAAGTCATGTGCTCGTTACCAAAAGTCATGGGCTCGTTACCAAAAGTCATGGGCTCGTTACCAAAAGTCATGGGCTCGTTACCAAAAGTCATAGAACAAGTGTTGTTCAAAATGGTTGGAGGTTACACATGGTTTAACGTCGTAAGGCCCAGACAGGAGACACAATAGAAAATTAATTGTTTTTGCCTCGTATGAGGCTTTTGGGTCGTAAGGGATGTAAATGTTCACAGATACACCTATAGGCTGGTACTTTACTTTTTATGTACTTTACAGTGAACTCATTTACTCAGCCGGCTCAGAAAAATATACCGCAGTCTTTTCATAGCATTTTAATTACCGTATTAAGAAAACAAGCGGTGGCATAATGGCACGGAAATTGGCCAAAAAGTTTAATTCAAAAGTTTGCAATCTATGCTCCGTATCGGAAAGTTTTCGTATCAATCATTTAAATTAGAGGATAAAATGTGAATAAGGGCAAGATTAGGCTTTCTATTACCTACCGAGGGATTTTTATTAAGGTTTAGGTCTATTAAAGAGAGTAGTGGGTCATTCTCATAAAAATGTCATTACCGGGTCAGCTTTCAAGCCCATATACCACCGAAATTTACAGTATATTATTAAGTTATAGTTATGTAATCGTTAAATTGTGATTTCTGTGCAATAAAGTGTATCTATTTTATCGGGATATTCTAAGATTCTAATGTCATTTCGGTAATCGGTATTACTCGTATACAGAAGTCAGACCTCCTCTGTTTAAAATGTTTTTTTATACTATAGAGATCACTTTACGCTCGACATTCTGTATTTCATCTATTTTGTTCCAAGTGCCATGGCCCGTGGGGTCGTTTCCCCCTAAAGAAACAGTTGTTAAATTATAATATTATACACTAGTGGCAATACACATAGTTTGCGAACTTAGTTTTGCTATTAGTTCCAATCCCAATAGATGGCGCTGGGTGTTGATTACATCACGCAGGCGTTTCGCCTTTTTGGGTTACATATAAGATTATGGGTGTCTGTAGAAGCTAGCTCAATCTAAATAGTCTAGATAAATGTTTTGTTAATCTAACTGCTGGATATAGGCTATCTAAGATTGTCTCCACACCAAAGCCGTTTTCCGACAAAGGCTGTTGAAGCTTTGGCTCAGCCAACCTATGCCTCTTGCAGGTGGATGGGAAAATAGTCTTAGCTTTGATTTGCTTCATCTCTGCATGAGGCTTTGTATATGCGTTCGGGACTTACGAGTTATTGCCTAAGCTCAACTTAAAGATAGTCTCTAATCCGGTCAGAAACGGTAACGGCTGATGCTGAACTATCTAGTTTCATTGAATTTATTTTTTTGATTTCATACCGATTACCACATAGGTACTCATCCTAGACTAATCGATTAGCACATCACATCACATCATTTCAGCCAATAGACGTCAACTGCTGGACATAGGCCTCCCCCAAAGTTCTCCACACAGATCGGTCCTGTGCCACCCGCATTCAATGGACTCCCGCGACCTTCACCAGGTCGTCGGTCCACCTGGTGGGAAGGCCTGCCACGGCTGCGGCCTCCTGCGCGTGGCCTCCACTCGAGGACCAACGGCCGTCTATCCTCTGTATCGATAGTACTAACCGTAATATTACAAACTAGTGGCCCGCCCTCACTTTGCTTCGGGACCGTAATTCAGAAACGAACCAATAGATGGCGCTGTGTTCGATTACATCGCGCAAGCGTTTCGTGTTTTCGGTTTACCTATAAGCCTTGTCGTTGTCTATAGAAGTTATCTCTTTATAAATAGTATAGATAGAAGATGATAGTATAGATAGGGAAATTGGCACAACACTTTTGATATACACCTATTATTTATTGTATCGGACGGAAACCTATCGATGGTATTGGCGCACAGTATTGGCGTTATCAATTCAAATTTCTCTATCGATTAAGATTTTTCTTTCACTTTCAATAGCCAACATTAGCCTATGGCAGAGACTTCATTAAGCCTTTGACTGCCACATTACTAGACACAACAGAAAAAGTATTGTTTGCCGGTCACCGGTGACCGGCAAAGCGTTAAGACAGCCTAAGTTAGAAATCATCAGCACAGCATGAAGAAGGACTAAGTTCTGTAGTGGACCACCAGGTCTTCAACTGAAACCACGAACAAATGGCAGCTGTACGGGTGCTGGAGGCCTCATTTGCAGCACCTGGCAGCGTGTCTGTATTGCTGCAATGTCTTCTCACTTACCTGGAAATAAAAAAATGTTTTTGTTAATATTAAAAAGATTTTCGCCCGTACTTACTTTGCTTCAGTGCAGTAGTTCCAAACTGAACTAATAGATGGCGCTGGGCGTCGATCGCATCGCGCCAGTGTTTCTTCTTTTCGGTTTACCTATAAGCTTTATCGTTGTCCATAGAATTTATCTCTTTGTTAATAGTATTATAGATAGACGAAGGATATGCTTGGAATCTCCCTGCGTGATGGTGTCAGAAATTATAAGATACGTAGGAGGTCTAAGGTCGCGCAGACGTAGTCCAAAGAAATGCGTACCTCAAGGAGAACAGATGGCTGTTGGGACGGAAAGGTTCTTGAGTGGAGACCGAGTATAAGAAATCGCAGCCGTACTTAGTAAATTACAAGGTAAGGTCACAGGGGTTCCTTGAATGCGGGTGACACGGGACCGTTTTCTGTGGAGTACATTGGAGAAGGCCTATGTCCATCCGAGGTCTGAGTCCGCCAGGTTGACTCAGATGAGGGCTATGTGTCCGCGACCGGTCATCTTACGCACGGGGAGAGACGCGTGGAGGGACCGTGACGTCACAGCGGCCACTGCGCAGCGGACCTCCACGTCGCCGGACCCCGGGCCACTTGCCTCCAACGCCCGGCCACACACGGACCTTTCTCGTGACGCCACTGAACCGCGCGAGTGACCGCTGAATTAGCATTAAACCAGCCCTTTGTTATACAGTCCATTTTTATTTCAATAATCGTCGATAGGACCTGAGGGTCCTATGCACCCAATATGTCCTATAGTGTGAGCACTATGCTCGAAATCTCTCTGCGTGATCATGTCAGAAATGGCGAGGTCTGAAGGTAATCCAAGGTCGCAGAGATAGCCCAAAGAGACGAACTAGAGAAGGTCACGGCAATTCCTTGGATGCGGGTGGCACAGGACCAATCTGTGTGAAAACTTTGAGGGAGGCCTATGTCCAGCAGTAAAACTTTCATACCTGACACAATCCTGGGCGCACTCCCGCAGCCGGCAGTAGCTGCAGCTGCATGAGGAGTAACTGGATCCGAGGTCTGAGTATGCCAGGATGACTCAGCTGAGGGCTATGCTCGAAATCTCTCTGAGTAATCGTGTCAGAAATGATGAGATCTGCAGGAGATCTACGGTCGCAGAGAGCCCAAAGAGACGATTTAGAGAAGGTCACGGCAATTCCTCGGATGCGGGTGGCACAGGACTGATCTGTGTGGAGAACTTTAGGGGAGGCCTATGTCCAGCAGCGGTCGTGAAACAGACATACCTGACACAATCCTGGGCGCACTCCCGCAGACGGCAGTAGCTGCAGCTGCATGAAGAGTAACAGGATCCAAGGTCCGATTCCGCCAGGCTGACGGAGTCGAAGCGTCTGCCCAGCTCCTCGCCAGAACTGGGCACTGTGTGGGACCCTCGCCATCTGGAATTTATGAGATACTTTCTTTAAAAAATGCATTTTTTTTTTGGGCACTAATGGAAACTGTTTTCTGAAAGACATTATCTACCCTATGCTTACAAGTCACATAAGTGCCGTACCTGTCTGGAAAACTTCAATTCTTGGTGATCAGTGGCGTACTAGTTTGGTAAAAAAACCGTGGAGAGCCACGCTTCGGCAAGTGCCTTAAAAAAACGTCAATTCCTGGTGATCAGTGGCGTACTAGTTTAGTAAAACAAAACTATGGGTATAGGTGTCTATGGGCGGCGGCAATCGCTTACCATCAGGTGATGCGTCAGACACCTACTATATAAAAAAAGTCTTTCCATGTCAGTTTGCCGCCGTCCATACATCAGCAACAACAGAGGAGTCATAAGTTCGCTACAAACCTTTTAACCCCATTTAGTTTTAACTTCTAACTGAAATACCCGTTTAAAGTACTCCTTTCTAAAGGTTGGCAACGCATCAGCGACCCCTCTGATCTCGCAGATATTCATGGGCAGCGGTGATCACTTACCGACAGGTGACTCGCTTGCTCATTTGTCGCTTCTAATATAAAAAAAGTATTTAATTGTACACGTTAATACACGATGTGTTTCATTAATCATATCACAAGATCAGTATTATAATTTCAAATTATAGGTGTAGTAACTTTAGATTAGTACCCACGTAACGGCAATTATTTCCAGTACTAGTTGGCTAACCTCTTAAAAATTTCTTCAGTACCTTTATACAGGGTGTATTTTTGGCATTTACATCTCTCTAAGTACGTGTGTTACCAACCATTAGGTAACCACATTTTGTTTTACGACTTTCGAAATAAGTCAGAATTTTTTTACGTCTCAATACAAAATGGGTTAGGTTCGTGACCGACTTTGTATGAAAAGTTGTTGCAAATTTCAATAAGTCATAAAATTATAAATGTTGCTCAAATTATTGGTACAAGACTTTTTTATTTTTTTTTATGTTGAGGATAATCAAGATGAAACTGACATGCCGCCTGATGGTAAAATGAGGTTGACAGGCACAAAAGAACAAATAATGTACTTGAGTCTGTCATCCACCCGTTGAAGGCCTGCTGAGATGCCGTTTCACGCCCCGCCTAAAACCCAGGATTGTAAGAAGAAGGAAACACATACACATAAAAATTGTGGGAGAGCCATGCTTCGGCATGAATGGGGCGGCTCGACCGGAATGATATTACTGCCTCACAGAAAACCGGCGTGAAGCAGCTCCTGTGCTGTGTTTCGCCGAGTGAGTAAGGGTACAGGAGGCCCATCGGGGTGGAAGGGGATAAAAGGTTAGCAGCGCACTTGTGACTCCACTGGTGTTGCGTGTGTCCATGGGCGGCGGCAATTGCTTGCCATCAGGTGGTCCGCCTGCTCGTCTGCTACCTATCATATAAAAAAAAATACTGTAAGGGCATAGACGTAGCTAGTTAAAAAGGGATGTATCTAAATGTTTGCAGATAGGTACAACCTGTATAAAGCTAATTTCATATTTGAAGCCTGATTGCAGATCACGATATAACCATCTATGATTAACCTAACTACTAGTATAGTAGTTCAATTACCGCTTATCAACCTGCAACATTGTTGGGAATCGGGACCGACGACTTAATAACAGACTTTTGTAGCTAATTTTTATTTCCGTCATAGAAATTCTTTGTAATATTCTTGAGTAAATAATGCACTTACAAAATTAAGCTAAGCGTTTCGCTGCTTCTTTCTTTATACGAACTGCTAAGGAATGGAACAACTAGCCGGCTTCTGTATTCCCAGAGAGCTGACAATTTGGGAGTCTTTAAGTCGAGAGCGAATAGGCTCCTTCTGGGAAAGCATGTTTCATCTTTGACCTTATTGACACTCTCCATCATGTGGGATGAGGTCAAGTGCAAACCTATTTAATATATTAAAAAAACATGTAGAAGGTTGGTACTGCCTTACTCCATTGGCGTCAGGCTGTTATTTCTTTCCTTTATCTACGGTTGTCTGGAAGAAATCGCTACAAGCGATAGGGCTGCCTTATTGCACTGTCTATTCTTGTTGTTAAAGTCATATTTTCTTTCTATTTCTATACAATAAATAGAAAAAAGTTCAGGAAACTTTTATAAATGAAATACTCTACCATCTACTACGAGTAAGTATTTGCCTTTAGTTTAGTGTACTCTAGGGTTAGTCAATTCGCAGAAATAAAAGCAAAAATAACAGTATTACCTAACATGATTATTTGCTGATTTCGGTTTTATTAGCAAACTCTTTCACTTTCTAGGAAATAGTCTTAATCAAATAGCCGGCAACAAAAACGCGTTTCGTTGCATGCAATTAAGTTTTTACACTCGCTGGCAACACTGTGGATAGTTGCAAGCAGCTTAGATCAGTGGTACTCAACCTTTTGCAAAAGGTGATCAATACTGTATGTTTATTATCTCCCTAGTTGACACTGCGTGTAGCTCCGCTTACAAGGAGCTCGGTTTGGCACAAAATTATTTTAAATGAAATGACAAAACAAGAAATGACAAAACAAAAGAAGTTTTATACTAAATCAAACAAGATTGGCAAGCGCTGGCTACCAAAGAGGCCAATGGAGGATTTTGGAAGAGGCCTTTGCCCAGCAGGGGGACAGTCTAGGGCTAAGCTAACAAACAAAAACAGACAGACGAAAAATTACATTATTTCATGTTATGTAGCTGGTCTTTAGTCGCACCAAATTATTGTGAGATAAATATTATTTTATATACAGACACATTGTTCTACTCATTTTTACTAGAAGTATAATCGTAAGATATTATTTTTTTAGAAAGTTAATTAAGTTATTAGAAAATAACAAAATGCTGTTCAAATTAATTATTTAAATGGTGTTAGGATTTTGATTTAGCACCGTTTGTTATTTTAGTCCAGTGGAATTTGGCGCAGCGAAGCAAATCCTGGATCACGATCCAGGATTTGCTTAGTCTGGTTACTACATCATCATCATACTGATTTTTGTGTAGTCGATATGGCCCTACTTCGACATTTATACCTATGCATAGACGTTTTATTACAATGTCACAATTTGACTTCATAGTCGAGTAAATAAGCCTCAAGTTGACAATCCCTGGTCTCGATGATTGGGTACCGAGGCAGGTTTAAAGCCTCGTAAATATGAATCTGTTGCATAGATTACTTGGACGCACTAACAAGAGAGCAGTAACTTCGTCTGCCGTAATTGGTATATTGCTGGGATAAAGCTGGCTAAATATAACTACCAAACTAGCCTAACCCAATCCACAAAATAATTACACACAGAAGTTAAACTTTGACCTGATTTTGAATTTAGAAGAGTTCGTTGACTTATGCTAGGGTTGTTGCCCGGCATGAGTACATAAGCGCGCGGCCTCTACCACTAGCTGGAGAGCTAGTGAACCCTGGGAGTAACGGTCTCCCTGTAAGGTTAGAAATTTGTATACTTACGATTTATGACATGCTAAGAGCAATAGCCATGACCTGGCAGGCGTCAGCCCTGCACGTCATCAGCCCCTTTATTTTTTAAACTGTTAAGTAAATGGAGTTTCAAAACTTGTTTCTGTAAATTTGAAAATTTAATAGGATAAAGTTTATTTATTGTACATCTTAAAAAAAAATTGACAGGCGATTACAATAAGCAGAAGTATATGACAGGTCAATTAGAAAACGTACAGTTGATGAGGTAAAATAAACTTTATCCTGTAAACTTAAAATTTTTATATGTTTTCAAGTAAACGTCTCACAGTAAATATGTACAATGCCAGGCGGTTTTGAACAGCATAAGACCTTGACAGGCGAGGGGACAGCTGCTAAGGGCGTGCAAATAAGAAATGTTACATGAACGCATACAGTAAATGCAATGTATTTTATTGGGTTTTATGCACATCTACATTATTTTAAACATTAATTTTCTTCAGCATCATCCGAAATTTCGGTTTTAATTTTGTTTTCATCATCATTATCAGGCCGTTTCTCCTTTACGGCAGTGAGACTTGGCCTGCCTTTACTTACGAGTTAAAAACAGGAGTTCTGCAATAATTTTGAAACATACCTACTATAAACTATACATTTTAAGAAAATCAATGCAAGAACCACATTGTGATGGGCTAATCATTTAATTTGAGTGTCATTTTAGTCGATTTGATGATACCAACTAATTACATTCAATTTTAACTCTTATTGCTGGGACATTAAGTCTAATTTCTCATTTGTTCTCTCATAATTTCTCATATGGTAGTACCATCTTGCTCAACAACAAGTTACCAAAAAAATTGGTATTATATGTCCATTACGTTATATAATAAGTTGTCAGAAGCATTAAAAGGACTTTCAATTAAAAAAAATAAATTTAATTTATATTAACTTTTGTGTGACAAATGCTTCTACAGTATTTATGAGTTTATGGAATGTAAGATTTAATTTTATGTTTTATTCAATTGTTGACATTATTATTTTGATTTACTGTTTTTATGACTAATTTTTGTATTTATTTGACTTAATAAATTTAGACGAGCGACGCTGTCTCTCTGTTATTGCATGCCGATAATATTCGGTTAAATGTGAGAAACTTAATAATAATTGATGTACCTATTGTAACCACATTTACCGCAATAAATGATTTCTATTCTATTCTATTGACGATTACAGGTTCCATATTTCAAACATGTCCTAGTAACCAGCAGAATAACTTTTTAGCAGAAGAATTATAGACTTTATTACATTCTGTAATAATATAATATATATAATAATATAATATTTTCACTACATCACATACATTGATCTGACTCTGAGATAGGTAGCTCAAGCACCTGTGTTACAGATATCAGAACCAACAGTGGGATTACAAATATATACATATGATACTTTTCTTTTGTAAATACATACTTATAATACATAGAAAACACCCAGACCAATACAAACAGACATGTTCATGCACACAAATGTTTGTACTGTGCGGGGATCGAACCCGCAACCCTTGGCTCAGACGCAGCATTCACTACCACTGAACCAACTGGGTCGTCAAAGATCTATATTCCTTTAATGATGGAATTAGGTTCATTGCTAAAATGTGTCCTAGTTACCGTCAGATCAATGGGGAAACTGACGGCTATTGGGTCATGTAGATTGCATAAAACCCAATAAAATACATTGCATTTACTGTATGCGTTCATGTAACATTTCTTATTTGCACGCCCTTAGCAGCTGTCCCCTCGCCTGTCAAGGTCTTATGCTGTTCAAAACCGCCTGGCATTGTACATATTTACTGTGAGACGTTTACTTGAAAACATATAAAAATTTTAAGTTTACAGGATAAAGTTTATTTTACCTCATCAACTGTACGTTTTCTAATTGACCTGTCATATACTTCTGCTTATTGTAATCGCCTGTCAATTTTTTTTAAGATGTACAATAAATAAACTTTATCCTATTAAATTTTCAAATTTACAGAAACAAGTTTTGAAACTCCATTTACTTAACAGTTTAAAAAATAAAGGGGCTGATGACGTGCAGGGCTGACGCCTGCCAGGTCATGGCTATTGCTCTTAGCATGTCATAAATCGTAAGTATACAAATTTCTAACCTTACAGGGAGACCGTTACTCCCAGGGTTCACTAGCTCTTGGACTACACAGACCTCGACAGTTTGACAATCTTATGTTATCAACAACTTCCGGGGTCGCTACGTCACAGCCTACTAGCGCGCCCTACTAGCGGATGGCGGGAAGTCTGCTAGCGCCAACATATTTATATCGCGTTTAATTATCAGTTATATAATATAGATCTAAATAATAATAATACTAAATATATATGTTTTATATTTATAGTTAATTTATATTGAATGAGAAATATTTATGTCTAATTTTATTGCTAAAGTCTAAAATGGAAAGTTACTGTTTTGACTATTTTAGTACAACGAATTTTTGTATAAAAGTGCGGTGTCAGTTAAACTATTCGTTCATTTAATGTGAAATTATTACGTAGGGCGAAGCTCTGCCCGAATAAATCGTGATTAAGTACCAACGACTACGTTATTTGGCCACCCTGACTCACTCTCTGCAACACTTATAAAGGCGTTTTTGCCCGTTAGTGCGCATGCGTGAGTACATGACATATTTTTAGCTCTTAGTGGGCAGTCAGCCTTCTGTGTCAATACCTATGTATTTTGTGCCCGATCTATCAAAATTAATGTTCTTTTTGTTATAGGTGGACAAGCAGACGGATCATCAGTAAGCGATTGCCCACAAGTGGAGTCACAAGTGCGGTGCCAAATTTTAACCCCCTTTCCCTCTAATTGGGCCTCCGGTCCTCCTACCCTCACTCACTCAACGAAACACAGTACAGGCGCAACTTCACGCCCGTCTTCTGTGAGGCCGTGGTATCATTTCGGACGAGCCGGCCAGTTCATACCGAAGCGTGGTTTGCCAACGAATAAGTAATTTGCACTAAATACTGTGCTTTGGTGAACATAGTCATTTTTGAGTGCACCAAATAGTATATTTAGTTACACAAAATCTGCTATCTATACTACCTACTTGTATAGAGGTAAATTCTATAGACATCATCATTCATCAATCATTAGCAACCCACGCTCGTCCACTGCTGGACATAGGTCTCCCCCAATGCACCCCACCACTCCCGATTTTCGGCCACTCTCATCCAGCTTACTCCAACCAGCCTTCGAATGTCGTCATCCCATCTTGTAGCAGGGCGTCCAACACTACGTTTACCGAGTCGCGGTCTCCACTCAAGGCATAGACATAGTCAAATCTTATTAACCGACTTGAAAAAAATCTCAATTCGTCGGTATGTATTTTTTTACTGTGATACATGTAGCCTATATTGATAATCCAATAAATAAATTAATATGATCCGCTCATCTTTAACACAACAAATTAAATGGCAACCATTTCATTTTATTTAGCGCAGCAAAAATCTACCATAAACCATATCGAAAACTGTCATGATAGTGAGGATTTATTTCAACCCGTCGTGTTTAATTTAAAAGGACCTCCATATAGTAAGTACGATGGGATTTTATAATTAAAATGGCGGGTGAAATGATTTATTATTATTACTGTTGGTTTTATTTCTGATGAACGAAGTAACGTTGTGAAATTGTGCGTGGAAGATGTATTTTTAAACTGGCATTAATACAAATTGGAATCTTTATTTTTTGAAGGCAAATTAACTTACAAATTTTGCTCTTTTTTACAGTTATGTTTTTATTGAGTGAAGTTTGATGATTTGCATTTCCTTTTATGGAACAAAGGCATCACAAAAGTTGGTATATGTTTTTTGTGTAGTGATAGGCTTATTTTTTTAAGTTCACTGCCCGCTCTGGACTACCTTTATTTTACATCATAACGGCCAGTGACCTTGAGTTTCTGACCTACTTAAAGTAAATTAAATACCTAACTAATCTAACTTTGAACATAGTTTTGTCAATTTTGAAAATAAAATAAAATCAACCTCACCTTGCACTTTTAGAATCAACATGTTCCACGACAACATTCCAAGTCCTGTGTATCAGGTACAGCAGAAACAGCACCCTGGAGGACTCCGCGTGAGGCGGCGCCTCCTTGCGCGAGTACTTCCGGCTGGTGGCGCTGCTGAGCCCGCTTCCCATACTTCCGGTTTGCAATCACGGTGTCATTGCGAGCGCAGAGCTTCACGAGTGCGGACGTGTGATTCTGGAATGAGAAAAAAATAAGTTCATAAAATAAATAAACAAAAAATTAACAGGTCAGAAAAATTTATTATCGGTTAGGAATTACTAAAGCAGCAATAAACATTTGCAGACCAATAACTTATTTTGCTGCTTTTGCTTAAATTATTTTTACTGCTACTAACTGCACTGTTTGTTCAGTGTATGGGTGTGATAATAATAATAATAATAATAAAATCATTATTTCTCTCCACAAAATTGGTCTTAAATAGGTACAGTGTGACTTAATGCTAGTTGTACATATAACTATGTTATTGACCTGTATCGTGTGAGAGACTGGTGCCTGGAGAAGGTTTTGAAGAAAACCTGTAGGACAGGTCACCAGGGCCCTCCCGCGGATAAAAGACGTGATATAGTATGAATTTAAGTATTTAATTAAGTTTAATTAAGTATTATATTTGTGATTCTTCTGTTGTCTGATACCTGTGACACAAGTGCTTATGCTACTAAAGGCGGGTCCAGACGAGTATAACGTGTAATATAAGACTAAGTGTAATTTAGCGTCAACAGTGTGGACGGCACACGAACTCAAAGCGAATTGAGTCCAAACGAGCACTGCGAGCGCCTTTGTGTTCGCGCGAAAACCGACAGCCGATAGATAAATACTGAGTGCCAAGCGAGCGTTACATGTAAGTAATATAATGTCCACACATAGAATCCTGTTATATTACACGGTGGTTTACATTATACGTTACACTCGTCTGGACCCGCCTTAAGCCTGAAACGAAGTGAGGGCAAGCTACTAGTCATCAATACAGTGAAATCATAGGTGTCACCAAGAGCACATTACCAGCAGGCGAAAGTGCCTGATCGCTAGGAAACGCGAGGAAAGTGAGGCCTAAGCACAGCCTAAGTGAGATTGCGTAGCGTACAGTCCACTAGGTACAGTCAACAGCAAAAGTAGATGAAAAATCTGGCAATTTTAAATTATAACCAAAAGTAATTACATCATTTTTGCTCCGATCAAGGTTTTGTTATATTATTATTATATTTTTCACGATATCGTAGAAAACTTAATTTCTTTTTCTTTTTCATGTTGTATCCTTTTTAATTGTATAAGCGGTGGAACTCTGTAATTGGCTAGAGTTGTACTGTTTAAGCTATTACATTGTACTTAAAGTTAGTTTCCAATTAATAAATAAAAACTCTATACTCACGATTGAGTGGAGTTCGCGTCAGAACTGTATGAATCACTTTGAGGCTATACAAAATTTGCGTCAGAGCTGTATGAATTTGACATCATACAGTTCTGACACGAACTCTGCTCAATAGTAAGAATAGAGTTTTGATTTTGATCATCTAGGTAAACAAATGAATGCGCCAGACAATCACACCACTCAACCTGGTCTCAAACTAGGGCAACCCCTGTACTATAAGTACCAGATGACGATAATTAACTGAGAGCGTCAACCCAGAACACCCAGACCCAAGACAACTAGAAAATCTAGTTTCCTAAATTGACTTGACCGGGAATCGAACACGGACTTTTGGCGCTTCTGGCGAACACCTTAGCCACTGCGATATCGAGGCCGTCAAAGTACTTTTGCTGTTGACTGTACATGCTTATGCTTTCTATGGGGAAGTCGGTTTCTTTCCGGTGATTTTAGCCCCATGTACTATGGAAATAGGAAGCTACGTTTAAAATTTTAACTATCCACTTATTTCTAATCATGTTAATCGGATATTATGAAGCTTTTAGTTGATATTTTAACTAATTAAGTTATAAAAGCTTGTCGCGCGATAAACATAAGTAAATAAACTTAACGCAAATCCTCTCGAGAAGCTTTTTATCATTAATGAATTGTGTTAATGAAGCTATTTAGCTGATTTTCAAAGAAACTTTTGAAGTATTTTATTTGAGAGGATTTCAATCAATTTGTTAATTTTTATGAGATAAGGGGGAAACGAATAGACGGATCTCCTGATGGTAAGCGATTACCGCCGCCTATAGACACCCAACACCAGAGGAGTCGCAAGTGCGCTGTCAACCAAACATTCACAAAAAAAAATCAATTTATAATGAGATAGTATATTTTACACATATGATATTTCCGAAATGTTTAAATACTTCGGGCAAATCTATCCTACTAAATAATGTTTGAGGGCTTTGACACTATATTGCAACACACACGCACACTTATACTCGTAATATAACACAAAAGTTACAAGTTCTATAATTTATTAAAAACTAGCGGCCGCCCGCGACTTCGTACGCGTGGAGTTAATTTTTGACACTTACCGTCATATTTGGACAATCCACACAATTTTTTTTTATAAATTGTAGCCTATGTGTTATTCTGATGTATATGCTATATTGTGGTAAAGTTTCATTCAAATCCATTCAGTAGTTTTTACGTGAAAGAGTAACAAACATCCATACATCCTTACAAACTTTCGCCTTTATAATAGTAGTAAGATATAACGATAGTTCCTATCATCACACATCACGCGCGGGTAAAACCGCGGGCCGCAGCTAGCTTCTGATAACTGTGTGCAACACTTTTTCTTTTTAAAACTAAACTCACAGATATTTTTTTTGTGCTAAAAGTGAAAAATTGCGGAACAAGCCACAACTCGCACAAAGCTCGCAAGATTACAGATTTCACGACTCCGAGAGTTTCAATGAATGTAAAACCTAGTTTAATATACTTTCCCTGCACTTCGCTGGTAGTTAATTTGTTTAATTGCCTCTTAAATTGTCAGCGACCGGTAATGGCTTGACTAATCGCCCCTCCTGTGCAGTTTAGTTTAATGTGGTTTGCCAGTAGCTCGGCAGTCTTTAGGCACATCTATACTAATATAATAATCTATACTAATATAATAAAGCTGAAGAGTTTGTTTGTTTGTTTGTTTTGTTTTGTTTGTTGTTTGTTGTTGTTTGAACGCGCTAATCTCCGAAACTACTGGTGCGATTTGAATAATTCTTTTTTTGTTGGATAGTCCATTTATCGAGGAGGCTATAGGCTAAATAACATTACGCTATGACCAATAGGAGCAAAGACAGAGCGGTAAATGTGTAAAAAACGGGGGAAAATTTTTCCACCGCGGACGAAGTCGCGGCGGCCGCTAGTTATTATATATAATAGGGAAATCGATTTTTTTTACGTAAAAAATGTTATAGACGAAGTTGTTCAGACTTAATAGATGGCGTGTCGAAGAGGTCCTACGCAAATATTATCCCTCATCCCATTCAAGTGGCATCCACTTGAACTTGTCCCCAATATAACATTTATCTTTGTGCTTATAAAAATTGAGTACGAAAGCAAAAGCGCGAAAATTCGTAAGATTTCGGGAGTTTTATGGACACTCGAATTCTTTCAAATTCCAACTCCCGTACCCCCCAAGGGATGGAGGTAAAGGAAAGTTCTTCAGCCCGTACTCATATCCTCTTCTCACTCTGGTGATGAGAGAGCGTAGCTGGGCTTTAGCCGATACCGGATGAGAGTTCGATGTACCTATATTCGATATAAGTTCGATATTCGATATACAAGAAGCTTGTTCATTGAGAAGCGGAGTTTTTATGCAATTCTATTGGGGGATTTCACTCCGCCCCATTTCAGTGGAATCGTTGGCCTTACCCACCTGTCCGTCTGTGGGTCCGTTTGCTTCGGCAAAACGCACCCACGCATGGCGCACGCATAAGAGTGTTCCCATACGCCGCGTAGACGCAACGCTCGAAAACGCTAGTGTGGGAAGGTCGCCCATAGACGCCAAGGCTCAAAGGACGCTAGTGTAGGGAGTTGGGTCTACGCGGCGCCCGAAAACGCTGGTGTGGGGAGGTCGCCAGCAAGACGCCAATGCTCAAAGGGCGCTAGTGTGCGGCGTTGCGTCTACGCAGCGCCCAAAAACGCTAGTGTGAGGATGTCTCCGGCTAGACGCCAACGCTCAAAGGATGCTAGTGTGGGGAGACACAACGCCCGAAAAAGCTAGTGTGAGGAGGTCGTCGGCAAGACGCCAACGCTTAAAGGGCGCTAGTGTGCGGCGTTGCGTCTACGCAGCGCCCAAAAACGCTAGTGTGAGGATGTCTCCGGCTAGACGCCAACGCTCAAAGGATGCTAGTGTGGGGAGACACAACGCCCGAAAAAGCTAGTGTGAGGAGGTCGTCGGCAAGACGCCAACGCTTAAAGGGCGCTAGTGTGCGGCGTTGCGTCTACGCAGCGCCTGAAAACGCTAGTGTGAGGAAGTCGCCGGCAAGACGCCAACGCTCAAAGGACGCTAGTGTGGGGAGACACAACGCCCGAAAACGCTAGTATGAGGAGGTCGTCCGCAAGACGCCAACGCTCAAAGGACGCTGCGTCTATGCGGCGCCCGAAAACGCTAGTGTGAGGAGGTCTCCGGCTAGACGCCAACGCTCAAAGGACGCTAGTGTGGGGAGACACAACGCCCGAAAAAGCTAGTATGAGGAGGTCGTCCGCAAGACGCCAACGCTCAAAGGATGCTAGTGCGGGGAGGTCGCCAGCAAGACGCCAACGCTCAAAGGACACTAGTGTGGGGTCAGTCTAGGAGGCATTTCCCAGCGTCAGAAAAAGTAAGTGTCCATACTGCTGGTAGAACTCATTATATACTTTGTCACTAGCATGTGTCTATAAAATAGGGTCACACAAGATGTGCAACGGATCTCCTTAACTGTACGTTTGATTGGGTTAACGATCACATAGAAGCAAGTAGCTCACCGATGATTGGCTACAGTTCCAAGTAACTTAATGATAAACGAACGGAGGTGATTTCTTTACTTTGGTAACCCTATTAATTATTATCTAGCAGGTAGGTGCAAATATTGTTGGAGTTGCTCATCCTACAAGGTCGTCGTCGTAGGTCATCGTAGGCAACCACCCTATTACAAAAAATACCTAGGTTTTTTTTTATGTGATAGGTAGCAGACGAGCAGGCGAATGACCTGATGGTAAGCAATTGCCGCTGCCCATGAACACGTGCGCTGCTAACCTTTTATCTCCTTCCCCCCGATGGGCCTTCGGTACCCTCACTCACTCAGCGAAACACAGCACAGGAGCTGCTTCACGCCGGTTTTCTGTGAGGTATAAATAATTTCCATAAAAACATGCCCATTTTGCTAGTGAAAGAGGAGCAAACCATCCATACTTATGAACTTTCATGTTTATAATATCAGTGGGATTTACGCATAACAATGTTGCATGCATAAATTACAACCGGGGACAATAAAACAGGGTCGTGTCACAGGCCAAATTAATTCCTAAGCACAATGCAGGGTGTAAATCTTAACGCCACTATACGCCGTAAATTATGTATTGAATGGATTACTATTAATTCACATGAAGCTATTTTGGCCTTAAGGTATTTTTAAGTACCTATCAGTAAAATAGTTGGAATATGTAGCGCAAAATGCTTGGAATATCCTTACGCGATAAGGTTCGAAATGAAGGTATCTATATCTTCTATACTATTTATAAAGAGATAACTTCTATAGACAACGACAAGGCTTATAGGTAAACCAAAAATACGAAACGCTTGCGCGATGTAATTTAGCACAGCGCCATCTATTAATTTATTTCTGAATTACGGTCCCGAAGCGAAGTGAGGGCGGGCCACTAGTATAGAATAAAATACGAGTAGTCCTTTACGCGGGAAAACCACGCTTCGGCATGAGTGGATACCACAGCCTCACAAAGTAAGACAGGAGTGAAGCAGCGCCATCAGTGCTATTTTGTCGCTTAAGTGAAGGTACTGAAGGCCCAATTGGGGGAAAGGGCTTTTATGTAGGTTAGAAGAGCATTTCTCACTCTACTGGTGTTGCAGGTGTCTATAGGCGGCGGCAATCGCTTACCATCAGGTGATCCGATTGCTCGTCTGCCTCCAATCACAATAATAACTCTTAATGACGTGACAATTCTATAAACGAATAACTAACTTTCTTTCACGGCAAAATGGAGTGACGGATTGACGTGTTTTTTTTAAGTGGAGTTAGTTTATGGGATGGAGAGTAACATAGGCTACTTTTTGCCCCTTCTAACCCCTTATTATAGGGAAGTGGGGGGTGCGAGCAAAGCTGTAGGCAAAACCTAGTACATTATATATTAGGTAGTAGATAATGTTTTTTTCTAAACATTTAAGATTACAGTCAATAACACAATACATCAAGTTGTATACTTAGCGAAAATAATCGCATCAATACAATGTCTGTTGAAGTGTAAAATTATTGAGACCGTAAAATTCTTTGCCGTCATTAAGCGAAGCAACAAGACAGTGATATACTCGTATCTACAAACTATTGTTGACGTAAGATTTGTGTGGACATACCAACTTTTACAATAGCGAGAGTTATTGGCGAGATCGCAAGGGCGTAACTATCGCCCAGTTTAACTGGGGGATCTGCAACACCTGTAGAGTCACAGTACGCTGTTAACCTTTAACCCCCTTTCCCCCCAATTGGGCCTCCGGTACCCTTAATCACTTGACAAAATACAGCGCAAGCGCTGCTGAACGCCGGCCCTAATTGGAGACTGTATTATCACTCTGGTCGAGTCGGTTCATTCATGCCGAAGCGTTGTTTTCCCACAGCTAAAGACATGCATTACCCGTTCAAACACAGTATCTTAGAGAAATCAGTATTATTAATATTCTAAAGTCTTTATCATCATCGTCATCAGCAGTCTGTTGCAGTCCACTGCTGGACATAAGCCTCTCCAAACGCTGGCCACTTTGAACGATCTTCGACTACTCGCATCCAGATCCAGCCAGCCCTCTTGCGCAGATCTTCACTCCTTCTGGCCTGAGGCAGTCCTACACTACGTTTACCAAGACGCGGTCTTCACTTCAGAACTCGTTTACCCCAACGGTTGTCAGTTCTGCGGCAGATGTGGCCTATCTAAAGTCTTATCCACTCTAATCCTATCGTTATTCATTGACAAACGCATCTTGATCTAAATTATAGGGTTGCCACACGACGCTAAGCGGAGAAATGAATAGGTGATTCAATGGGTGCGTACGAGAGTTTTATTGCGGTTGATGGATTAACTGATTAGCTAAGATTTTCACATACCTTTTAATAACAATGAAACGCATTTGTAATTGGTATCACACAGTTTTACTCGAATTATAAAATAACACAATCACAGAGTGCGCAAATCTATCTCTGAATGAATGACAGTTCTACTGTCAGATGACATTAGGGATGGGGTACGCCCAGTGATGTTCTAGGCGATCGATTTTGTTCGGTTAACACTACCTTATAATTAGTGGGTAAGTAAAATCAGAGATTAAGATTTTTGTATAGAAGTATATACTTTTTTAACCATCTTATGAACTACAAAACAACTTCTCCGGTAATAACAACTCACTTAAATTTTAACGATGTACATACAGCCACACATCAAACTATACAAAAGTGTCAAATTTCTTCAATCAATTCTCCCCTTACTGTCAAACACATTAGGTTGAATATCAATTGAGGAAATTTAACAGCATGTGGTAACCTGACGTATGGCTGACTGTACTTATATGGTTTTTTTATGTTATAGGTGGCAGACGAGCAGGCATGAGTAAGGGTACCGGAGGCCCTAAAGGGAGTTAAAGGTTGGCAGCGCACTCGTAACTTTACTGGTGCTGCAGGTGTCTATAGTTGGCGGCAATCACTCCCCATCAGGCGATTCGTCTGCTCGTCTGACATCCATCACATTGAAAAACAAAGTATAAAATAAAAAAAAAAATTAATGTTCCCATTTTTCCCGAATCTTACTATTTCTAGCACTTTTTGTTTAGAAAAAGAAACGATGCTGACAAAAACTATTTCTGTAACAGACTCAATTACATGCTTTCAAAGCCACAAAGTTTAAAAAATGTACTTCTCAACAAAATTCATAGACTATGCTTTTAATTTTTTTTTGTCTGTCCCCGAGACAAATTTTCGAACACAATTTTTCAACTTTATTATTTGTGTAGGCACTGTATAATATTGCTACTTTAAAATAACCATAAGTTTTAGTTTCACTCACAAACACTAAAAACCATTCATAATTTTCGGTTTCTTGAATATCAGCTACGGAATTTAGCATCTACTTACAAGTCGTACATTTTGTGAAATTGTAAATGTATTTTGTATACCTAGTTCAACTAGGCAAATCAAAAATATTATAATAGTAAGTATGAATACATGAATAAATAAATAAATAAATGCGCCAGATAATCACACCAATCAACCTGGTCTCAAACTAAGGCAATCCCTGTACTATGAGTACTAGATGACGATAATTAACTGGGGTCGTCAACCCAGAACACCAGACCCAAGAAAACTTACAAAACGTAGTTTCAAAAATTGACTTGATCGGCAATCGAACCCGGGACCTTTCGCGCTTCGGGCGAACACCTTTGCCACTGCGCTATCGAGGCTGTCAACGTCATGAAAGGCGAAAGTTACAATGAGATGAGCCTCGTTGGTCTAGTGGTTTAACTACCGGGCCATGATCTTAGGGTCCCGGGTTCAATTCCCTGGTCGAGCAAAGTTACGTTTTAAAGTTATCAAACATAGCTCGGCCTTGTTGTAAACACCAATCCACATCAGACAAGCGAGGTGATTAAGCCTAATCCCATAATAGTAGCGAAAACTTGATTTCTATGATGGAGGCCTTTGCCTTGCAGTGGGACAGTATGTATATAGGCTGATACTACGAGTATATAAGATGAGAGGGTAAGGTAATAAAATAATAGACAAAAGTAAAATATACTACAATTCAAACACCATATCGTCCTATACATACAAGTCCGCTGAAAAACTAATATGTGTAGTGTCTGTCAACCCCAAGGCAACACCAATCTAACTTCAGTTGTTTCACCTAAATTTGCATGACAAATGTACCCCAAAGTTGTTTCAACGACAGTACGCGCACTATTTAACCTTTGAGAGGCACATACAAAGTAACACCACAGCTTAAAAATTTACAGTAGTTAGTTATTTTATACAGGGTGTATCTGTGAACATTTACGTCCCTTTAACCACGTGTTCTATCAACCATTTTGAACAACATTTGTTCAACAACTTTTCTAAATTCTTCGAAAAAATTTTCGACTCCCCATACAAAAAGGTCACGTGACCGACTTTGTATGGATAGATGAAAATTTTTTATGCGAATTTTGAAAAGTCATAGAACAAATTAATGTTCAGAATGGTTGGTAGAACACGTGGTTAAAGGGATGTAAATGTTCACAGATACACCCTGTATGCAAGAAAAATGCTCTGTCCAAAATGACATTAGGGAAGTTCTATATCACAGTCATTAAGGTAAGAGAAAAAAATTATTTAAAAACGCTCTAAAAGACAAAAAATACAATTTGTCGTTGAAAATTTACTATGTCAGCTTATAGCCTCATTTCATTATACCTACACAATTTACAAAATTATATAAGATGGTCGCCAGTTTTCCATAAGTTTATTCACACAAGTAAATTGTGTAATAAAGTATAATATAGTTTATACAATTTCCGTTGTACCGTACCGTTAACGGGAATTCTATAAATATTCTATAAATTATTAATTATTTATTGCCGTTCGCCACTCCTATATTGATGGTGGATCGAGCTGGAATAACAATTAATTCATCTATAGAGTTCCCGTTCGTCCCACTGGTAGAACATAACATGGTGGGTCGATCGGGAATAACCCGTCTTTTCAGGTTGTATAATAAGTTATATCTTTATAAACAGTATAATAATATAGATGATGGCATTGCGAGATTGTTTTTTATCAATAGACGAATAAACTAAGTCAAGATGTCTGTAAATTTCGATAATTGAATTTAATAACTTAACGTGTTTGACATTGAAGTGAAAATCGATTGAATAAATTTAACAGCTTTGTAAAAATTTACGTGTGGCTATCATATATAACATAAGTAGAGCAACTGGTAATATTTGCGCTGTAAAAAGGGCCGAGTTTAGAAAATGTACCTTTATAACAAGCATACTGTTGCGAGAAGTTTGTAAGGAAAAACGTACCATATGTAAAAGTAAATGAGCGACTGTGGTTACTTAGCCCCTTTAAACAGACTTAGGCCCATTTGATTGTCCACGTAACCGCGCGATATGTACGCACGCTTTTGACAATTGACGATCGCTAAACGAATGCTTACATCTTGTGTACTCGTAGAAACAATTGAATCTCTGTCGAAGCGGTAACGTCGCGTCAGCCGCTCGTCAGGCAGTCCGCGCGGCTAAAACTCACTAGTTTAATACAATGTACTCTGTGACTCACTAGTTGATCGACACTTGGCAGAAAAAATACATGTTTTGTACCATGACTGACTATTACATGAAGCAGCGTGGACGTAACAAATAATATGCCAAATACGCCTATCTTCATTTTGTAGGTTACATGCATCCTACAAAAGACGATTGTTTGCACTGTTCACTGTAAGCCTTAGCACTCACGCACTCGGGAAAACAAGAAACACTTTTTTCACGGTGCATAATTTATCAGTGGCCCACCCTCACTTTTTTCCATGACTTCAGTTTTACACATAGATTTGTTTTTTTTTTATGTGATTGGTGGCAGACAGAAATACTATCATTCCCATTAGTCACTCTCGCTTTTAATAAAACCTCTTAAGTGATGGCTGCAGCTTGCGGGGGTATTTTTGGCGCGGCTCCTAAGGTTTGGGTGAATCAGACCGTAGTTAATGAAATTGCAGCTGAAAGCTTGTTGCTTCAGGTGAATGCCAATTCTGGCTGCTGCAGTAAAACATCTTTGCAGGTGTGACCTACATGTGGCCTGCCGTATTAGTTTCAAAGGGAAATTTTGATGGGTACCTACGACTACTCGATAAACCAAAAATTTTGGCACAAGATTTTAAAACACAGAAGACCGACGTGTAGCAGCGCCTGCGCTGTGTTTCGTCGAGTGAGTGAGGGTACCAGAGACCTAGGTAATTCGGGGGAAAGGGGGTTAATAGTTGTTAGCACACTCTATCTCTGATTCATAATCATGTAAAGTAAACTGACAGATGTCAATGTGTCATCCCCATACATTATCACTCAATTTGACACATGCAAAATGTCTAAATGCATAGAAACTTGTCATTTTTATCTGTCACTTTACTTTTCATGATTATGAATCAGAGTATAATGGTGTTGCAGGTGTCTATGGAAGGCGGCAATTGCTTACCATGAGGTGACTGCAACCAATCACAAAAAAAGGTATTAATAAACCACGTACAAATCGATCTGAAAACGTTAACGATGACGCTAATGATTCCGTCTCTTGCATACTTGATGAGAGTGAACGGGATATCAAAGTAATAAAACGATTAATTCTATAACGGCTGCATATTTTTACACTTGAGAAATCTAACGTATAGGCACCTCATTTTGAATTATAAAAAGTAAGTAGGACCTGCTGATGAGATATTTAGCCTATTTAAACTGTTTTAGTTGGAGAAAGATTATGGATGGGATTATAAAGCAGCGATATAAGCCACATTTGAATGTATTGTCATGCCGACTCAAAACTCTTGATCTATGCACTAAAGTACGGTTCGACAAATTTATCCGTCAGTTACCTAATCTATGGAATAAAGTTGTCATTCCATATGAACCAAATGAAGATTGGGTAGAATCTGGCCTTAAATCGGAGATTATAAATGGGATTATAATGCAGCGATAATAGGCCATCATCTTTATTGTCTTTCCAACTCCGAGTCTTTTGGGATACTACCATGGAGAGTCCGAGTAACTCCCATGTCATGTCATGACTAGTAAAATGTTATGATTAATAAATGTTGTGCCTACTAAATGTCATGACTGATAAGTATCATGACTAATAAATGTCATAACTAAAATGTCTTGACTGATAAATGTCATGACTAAGAAATGTCATAATAAATTCATGCATTCATTCATTCCAACCACAGCACGCAAGGTGCGCGACAGGTTGCATACGGAGGACGCAGTCGCGGACTATACTCTGATTATTAATCGGGTGGAGTAAACTGATTCTATACATTTTGACATTTGGCATCTGTCTAATTGAGTAATGTATGGGAATGACACATTGACATCTGTCAATTTACTCCACATGATTAAAAATCAGAGTATAGTGTATAGATCTTCGGGACACCCGCCCAAACATAGCGCGGCTGTTGGCACACCATAATTATTACAGCAATAATATAAATAAATCTTCCGGCTGACCGCCAGTTAATTACTAAATTTACTTAACCAGTTACAAACATTTAATTATGCTTGTTTTAACACTTCTTAATTGCAATCGCTCACTTAATTAAAGTTGTTTGATCAAGAAATCATTTGTTTAACGAGGTGTGCCGGTTCATATTAATAACAATCAAAACAAAGTACCATTAAATGCATTCGCGATTTTGAGCGCGATAGAAATTTGTATGGGCGAAAGAAATCTCTAAATTCGACTTCCATGTAGAGTGTACTCAAATTGGCCCCCCAGGATTATGATGAGTCAGCTATCCTTCAATTTGTTTCAAACAATTATTAGTCTTTCCAAACAATTTCCTTTTTTTTCTTTATTCCAAGACAATAAATGCTAAACAAATAACCCTATTTTCTTAATCAACCGTCGATTGCTTGCTTCTTTGTAGGTCAAACCTTTTGTCTTTTTGTTTCAACTTACCTAACAAAGTAACCGAACTTCCTTTGAAACAAGCCATTTATGTAAGGAAACTGGCCATAATATTATATGCGATATTATGGATCCGCTCTACTTTTAATTCTTGGATGGGCTCCAAATATTCCGTAATGCTCCCAAAAGTAGGACGCCCGGGATAACGGAATGATAGGTCCTCTGGGTACGTTGAATGCTCTAAAACTTTCTTTAGATTTTGGACTATCTGTCTACTTGTGTGTACCTGTGTGCCAGGCCACTGTCGCTTACGTAATAGAAATAGAAATAGAGAAAATCTAGAAAATGCGTTTTTATGCAAACAAATGCAGTATGAATGACACTGAGTTTTCTTTTTGTTTTTTGTGATAGTTAGCAGACGAGCAGATGGATTGCCAGATGGAAAGCGATTGCCTCCGTCCATCATAGTCAAGTCACAAGTGCGCTGCCAACCCCTGACCCCCTTCTCTCACGTGATGTCACGTGTAAGGTCATTTTGTATGGGGAATCAAAACTCATAGAACAACCACCAACCAACCACCATCAATCAGGTGATCCTTCTGTTCGTCTGCCCCCTATGTCATAAAACACGAACTGTTTAGAATGGTTGTAGAAACACGTGGTTATAATTATATGAATTTTGACTCTGAAATTGCAATTTTGACACTTACTTGAATTTATTGATATTACATTTTATTAAACAATATACTTATATAGTATATTGTTTAATAAAATGTAACCTGTTAAATAAATAATATTTACTTTGTAGAATAAACGTATTTATTTTCATTGACATAATTGAAGTCCGTTGCCATGGGAACGTTATGGTGAATTAGGGACATGACACGCCTCCGCGGCGAATCCTGGTCTGCACCCGTGGACTAGAGGTGCTGGCAGCAGCTGGTTTACGTGGCGAATCCACGTGCTGCCGGCGTCCGTCTGCACCTCGTAGTGAAGGCGTCCGAGGCGACGTGTAACTGTCGCGAACGCCCACGATGGATGCTGCTGGCTTGTATAACTCCTCGCCTGGACCCTGTCTCCTGGCGAGAACCGTCGAGGAGTTGTACCTTGTTGTTCTCGGGGTCCAGCCGCAGGCGGCTTCTTGAACATGACGTGAAGTCTGGTTCGTACATTCCAGCTGAACGTCATTTCATACGGAGATCTACCCGTAGGTCCCGGGGTCCGTCGTAGGCGACAAAATGGAGTTTAGGTGATGATACTGATGGGCTATGTAAGGTTGGATTAGGCGCTGTTTCTATTCTCGTAATATTGTTACGTCTTTGTAGGGTCAACAATCGTGATTTGATAATTGTGCAAGTTTCTTCGAAATCGTACCTGTACTCCATTTCTTCTTGTAGGTTGTCATCTTCTGTGTCCTGTTCAATTTGTTCTTGGATATCCTGGAATTTTTGTAATTGTTTTTCGAGGAGTTGTAGTCTCGACTCGATTTCATCGGGTGAAAAATTTTCTTGCGTATTAATTAAATTATTCGTTTTTGTGAGGGTGCCGCGTAAGCTGGCACGTACTCTCGATAGTTTTTCTTTATTCGTTGGCATTTCGTCGCCAGTTTGTTAAATAAATAATATTTACTTTGTAGAATAAACGTATTTATTTTCATTGATATAATTGAAGTCCGTTGCCATGGGAACGTTATGGTGAATTAGGGACATGACATAACCTATTTTGTATTTTGAAAATATTGTATCGGCTAATAATTATAAAACTAACTTATGACATTTCTACGCCTAATATGGCAAAATATGCTGACCATTGTATTTTACCCTAACACCATTTCTGTATTACCATGTTTTAAAGAAATAAACTATTCTGATTCTGATTCTGCAAATCTGTACAGATGCACCATGATACATATTTATTAGAGACAAATCACTAATTAACTCAGTGAACTTAAATAAAAGTAACTTTTGCTCTCAGATTTTCTCTTTGTGATTACGTTTTAATTAAACAAAAAACGAACAAATGAACTTCGCTAAATCCAGTAGCCGTTTCATTTCTCTCTATTTGTTACAAACATTCCAGAGGTGGCCAACAATAAAATTAACAAACAATTGAGACGAAAGCGTCCATCTTTCCTTTGATGTAAATGTCACTGGTTGCCAAACCTTGGTCCACTGACCATCAGTGGTCCGTGAAGGCTTTTAAATGCCTATTATTTAACTGTTCACCAAACTAATCTACTACTATGATGGGATTAGGGTTTATCACCACGCTTGCCTAATGCGTATTGGTGATCATCACAGACTCGAACTATGTTTCCTCGACCCAGGAATCGAACCCGGGACCACAAGATTAAGGCCCAGTTGGTGTAGTGGTTTAAGTTCAAAACTAACTTAACCCATCAAAATGACTAACAGCACAACAAAATTACAAAGGTCCATGAAATGCTATGGATGAAATGCACTCTTAAAATGTCTTTGAGTATTTTTGTTTCACCAGAAATTGTAAACGCTTATAAAATATGGATATCCAAGTAATAACTTTATTTTTATTTAACATAGTGATAGTATATTTTGTATTATTATATTAGGCACCCACAACTTCAGTAGAGTCACAGTGCGCTGCAAATCTTTACCCCTTGCTTTCGGATTGAGGTCTCGCCTATGCTCAGATGATCGATCATATTATTATGCTCAGTTTGATAGGCAACTGATTCTCAGGGACCCTTTTAATTTTGAGGTGCAGAATCCTACAATACTTTGGGAACCGCTGCTTTGTATAAATGTTTGGCGATTTCCGTGAGAAACCTTCAAGATCTGAGAGCGAGTGTAAAATAAAAGGAAACCTTTGTGCGAAGCTCTCAGAGAAAGTGGCTTTGCTTTGATTTCTGAATGAAAGAAATGGCGTTTATTTTTTAAGTGTTGAGTCGACACTGATTGTTATAAGATTGAACTTGTCAGAGCTATAATCAAATTACGTAATTAACTATTATTAATTATAATAATGTCCTCCTAACCGATAATACGCTCGGCAGTAAATCTAAACGATCTGCCACGCAGGACATTCATAGTGGACAAGTGTGTGCTCGAACACAGGTGCACTTTCTAATCCCTTACTCTCATATTTCGATGGAACACCAGTGTGACAAGATCGAAGATGGATCAGGCACAGGATCAACAGCTTAACGTGTTTTCGAGGCACGGGAACTTCCAGACTTCGGGCTGACACTGGAAAATTCTGAACAGAAAGACAGAAAAAATCGGTAAATCTACAGTACCTACATTAGGGCTATCAATATAACAGCGAGAAAAAAGGCGTGAAAATCAACAATGCCTGATTTTGGCGATGGATTATGATGATTTTATTTTGGCTTTCGATTTGGATAGGGTGAATGTGCCCCTTTTCGGCCATTTAGAGGACTTGTTGACTTTGAGGCATTGTTTTTATATGATTCTTTAATCCCGGAATAGTGGGTGTAAACTTTTTAGCTTCAAATTATAGTCTAATTTTAATATAAATACCGCATTTACTTCTCAATATTATAGAATAATTGTTAAAAAATAAAATCTCCATAAGTAGCAATTTTGCCGGTTTTCGGCCACTCCTTCTATTTTTCGGCCATGAATTAAGCTAGTTCTCGGCCACTAAATAACACAAGGAAAAATGAATTTTATGTCATATAAAATAAGAAACATAATTGATTAAAACCAAGAATTCCAAATCAATTAGTTTAATTATGATAATAATTTAATATTACAACAAAATTAACAAAGGAACAATAATCTTTGCGTTTTGACTAGTAAAAAGTTATTTGTAACTTAATAATAGGTGAATATACGATAGTCAAATAGGATAAATAATTATTTTTTAAGATGATCAAAACTAACTTAGGAACTTTGTTGTCATTTGTTATTTTGCTGTTTGGAATCAATTCCATCTTTGTCCCTTCGCCAGTCTTTTTGTTATTATTCCGTTGGCCGAAAACTAAATATATTTGAAGTGTTTCTCGGCCACTTTCATACCACTGGCCGAAAACTAAACTTATTTATATCAGTTTTCGGCAGTCTAGACAACGTTGTCAATACTATTTACCCGAATTTTATTGCAAATAAAATAAAAAGTGATAAAAAGGGCACACTTCTTATCTATTGGACACACGATCCTGCTTTATTTACTTGATTTTACTGTCAGTATTATCGATGGGCTGAAAAGTGAAATAAAATCATCCCGATTTCGGCCACAATATTTTACCGGGGCCGGGAAGTAGTTTATTGAAAGCTGGTTTTCGGCCGACAAAAATTAAAAACTTTAACTGAGTATTTTACAAACAATAACCAATAACAAGTGGCCGAAATCTGACCACACAAATGTGAAGACATCATATTTTGTCTTCCAATTTTTTCTTTTGACAACAACTTACCTCTGACATTAAATTTAAGAGGTTGATTTTTTTAATGTATGAGTCAGTTTTCGGCCTGGCGGCCGAGAACGAGGAATCTTCTGAAAAATGTGGTTAGTTACCCGGACATCGAATTAAGATCAATATACTGAATATTATAAACATATCAATTAAAATAACATAAATTCAACTCATTTACAATACAATACGATAAAATAATTGTTCACCTAACTATAATGACTTCATAACTTACCGTGAAACAATTTTGCGCGCACTATTTTTTTTGTTATATCCAGCACACGATGTCACTGTCCAACTTTCAGATGCTCACTGAGGAAGCAACTTATGAACTACAATGCTACAAAATTAAGAGGTGTAGTATTAAATTAACTAAGAGTCGACATGACTCTTTAAGTAAGTCTGTGAAGTATACTTTTCTTATTATTCGGGTTTTAACGGCCAATGGCCGAAAACGGGGTATGGCCGGCAAACGGGCACATCTACCCTATATCGTTTCCAAGACACCATGTCTCTTTTGACCTTGACGCTGGGGAATGCCGCGCTGACCCGAAGTGGGCCAACGTAGTCTTGCGACTCCTTATGCATAACCTCCTGCCGGGGGGCAGGCGGGTTATGTCGGGCTCTCCTCCGGGTGGGACCGGAGGCATACCGACTAAACCCCAGCGACGCTCCCTCATCGCCAGAGTGGGGAGGAGACATGAGTACGGGTTGAAAAAATGTCTCTTTTGATCTGAGGTTATATCGCGTTACATAAAGTAAAAGAATAATAATGTTTTGTCTCTTCCAAACATTAATATTTTGTTACAAAGATGGAGAAAAGATAATAACTTAACATTGCCAGTCAAATGGCTTATAAACCAAGACTAGATGAAAGAGATAAGCCATTGTTAGCCATTTTGTTTGAAGATTGCTGAGATAGATGGAATTATAACATAACTGGTTCATTGTTCAACTCACACGATGACATTATCAAGTGTGAACAATTGAGATGTTATGCGCAAGCGCAGAGACAGTTTTTCTATGTGATAGATGGCAGACGAGCAGACGGGTCACCTGATGGTAAGCGATCGCCGCCGCCCATAGACACCTGCAACACCACCAGAGTCATAATTGCTCTGCCAACCTTCAACCCCCTTTCCCCCTATTTGGCCTCGTGTACCCTCACTCACTCGACGACACAAAGCACAGGCGATGCTTTGCGCTAGTTTAAGGTTTCCGTACCCAAGGGGTAAAAACGGGACCCTATTACTAAAAGTTTGCTGTTTGTCTGTCCGTTCGTCTGTGTGTCACCGGTTTGTTTTTCAAGAACCGTGATAGCTAGACAGTTGAAATTATTGAAATTTGTGAATGTGTGTGTGTAGTAGTGGAGTCTTAAATCGGAAGTTAAGACACACTTTGGGTCGCTGAGCCATCGTAGTAAGTAAGTAAGTAGGTATGCTTAACTTAAATTTAGTTTTACCACGACCGTTTCTCCAACTGTTGCCACTTTACGGAACAAACATACTTTCTAGATAGCTCTAGCGGGATATACCTATAATTTATATGAAATTAAAATTTTCTCAAAGACGCACTCTCCTATGTAATCGCGTGCATTATGCATGCAACATTTGCTGCAAGTAGGGTTGCTACTCTAAAGTTAATTTCAATTTAAAAGGCCAATCGTATGATTTTAAACTTTTGTGGTGCATTAGACAAATTTAGACTGGCCGGGTGGCGCATATACTAATGACCGTAGAGTCATTGGGGTTATCTCAATATCATCATGATCATTTCAGCCTATAGATGTCTGCTTGACATACCTTTCCCAATGTTTTCCACAGAGATTGGCCCTGTGCCACCCGCATCCAAGGTATTTCCGATACCTTAAGTCGTCGATCCACCTGGTGGGGGGACTGCCACGGCTGCGACTTCCTGTACGTGGCCTCCACTTAATGACCTTTCCACTCCAATGGCCGTCTGTTCTCCTTGCAATATGCCCTACCCATTGCCACTTAAGCCACGCAATTCTTTGAGCTATGTCTACGACCTCAGATTTTTTTGCGGAACTCACCATTTCTGACACAATCCCGCAAGGAGATTCCGAGCATAGCCCTCTCCATTGCCCTCTGAGTGACCTTGAGCCTTCTTAAGCGTCCCATTGTAAGCGGCTTCGTAAGTACGTCATCTTTTTCTTTTTTTTTATATTGGCTCAGTAAATTGGCTCACCTCAGCCTGATGATAAGCAAGAGGAAAGCCCACGTTGCAGTTACAACGGACGCGACGTCACGGCATCACATCCGTTGGCACTGCCATACTGGCCCGCGAGATGCTTCTTCACGCTTCGTTTGAAGGAGTCCATATTGTAGGACAGAGGAAACACATGGGATAGCAACGAGTTCCACCGTTTAATGATGCGGCAGAGATATGAGCTGCTGAACTTTTTAGTTCGAGGTGGTATGTTTCATCTGGCAACATTCACGCATTAAAGACTTTCGTCTCGAGACAAGGTAGTAAATGATGGTCTGTTAAAAGTAAATGAAACCTTTTCGCCAGCCCTGGGTGCGCGGACGCATCTCGACCACGGCAAGCCATGGCTCGAGTCGACATGCAAAACTACCGACATGGCCGCGGTCTGATAATAACAGATCTTTGTTTTATTGCCTTCCTTTACGAACCAACTATTTATTACTCTTGCGCACTGACGTTCCGTGAAATGGTGCACTTTTTGTACGCAAGAAATAAATGCATTTATTTATAGGTGTGTTTTTAAAGAGTATTGTTCTTTGACTCGATAATATTTTCAGGGAATTGTGCGAAATATTTTTAGGGGTCTGTAACCAAACGGCAAAATATGAAACCTTTATAGATTCGTCATGTCTGTGTCTTATTATCTGTTCTTGATGGAAAGGCTTTTCGTTGGAAAAAATAAATCAGTTTATTCTTTTAAATATCATTTTACAGTTTGTCTATTATGTCACAGGCTTTTTAACTAAATTTAAACTTGGTAAGTAAATGTATTTTTTGAACCGTATTAGGATTTCTATACAGAAATAGTTTTTTTTTTTAATAATCTTGTGTTCTCCATACAACTTAAACTCATGAAAATATTTTTCATCAAAACCATATAATTTCCTCCTCCCGCCTTGTACATACCTACGCAACTTCTAAAATAAGATAATGATAAAATTAAAAAAAATATATGATGTAGATTAGTAGGTATTAAGTACCCACAAACCAAAATTGGTTTAAGAGAGATCGAGATCTATTTATTCTAAGTAGTTTTTAATAAGTCATAAATCGTAAAGCGGCATTTACTTTCTTTAAAACTACCTACAATTAAGTCAAATATAAAAATATTTATGTTACTGCTACGGAACCGTGATAGGTGGCCTTCAAGTCGAAATTAGCCGCTTTTTTGTAAGAAATAAATCATTTGTTTCTAGGTATCAATCAAGTCGATAATATTTTCAGCTGTGATACTTTTTTTTCTACTTTCAAATACTTGATATTTGAAATTAGAAAAACAGATATCATGACTAGCCAGTTGCGCATGCGTCCGTGACAAAGAAGGCAACCTGTAGGTGAGTCGCGTACTCATGCACGTTGTAGTTTTTAGTTTTTTTTATGTCATAGGTAGCAGACAAGCAGATGGATCACCTGATGGTTAGCGATTGTCACCGCCCATAGACACCTACAACACCAGTAGAGTCACAAGTGCGCTGCCAACCTTTAACCCCTTTTCCCCCCAATTGGGCCTCCGGCGCACTCACTCACTCGATGAAACAAAGCGCAGCGCATGGAATGAATATGGTACACTGAATGAAATAGTTCAGGTAATAATTCTAAGTGTGTAACCATGATCCAGTTAGTCTGGTTCCCTCCATCTCCTACTTTTTTTTTTATGTGATAGGTAGCAGACGAGCAGGCGGATCACCTGATGGTAAGCAATTGCCGCCGCTCATGGACACTTGCAACACCAGTGGAGTTACAAGTGCGCTGCCAACCTTTTATCCCCTTCCCCCCCGGGTGGGCCTCAGGTATCCTCACTCACTCGGCGAAACACAGCACAGGGGCTGCTTACTTAATGCAGCACGGGAATCAAACCTACACCCTTCGCACGTGCCGCTTCATCTAACACCCATATCAGTCAGTAATTAATTCTCCGTGTGTTGCGCAAATTAATCATTTCTTCACTTGTCTGCGCCAAGCGTAATATCAGAAAAACGCTTCAGAATTTTATTAATTTTTTTGCCATCTGTAACGTCAACACACGATAGTAGGTATTGTGGACTAGTTAACTCTGTTCTTTAAAAAGAAAGTGTATGAAAAATGATTCAATATAAGTAAAGCTTAGAAGTCGGAGGTCAAGATTAAAATGTTGGACAAAAGAGTTCGCCAGAAGCACGAAAGGGCCCGGGCTCGATTTCCAGTCAAGTCAATGTAGAAAAATTACATTTTCTACGTTTTCTTGGATGTTCTGGGTGTACGCCCCTAGTTAATTGTCGTCAGCTGGTACTCATAGTACAGGGGTTGCCCTAGTTTGAGACCAGGTTGATTGGTGTGATTGTCTGGCACATTTATTTAGTACGTCGAATTTGTAGTTTTGGTTATTGATCACCAATCCACATTAGGCAGGCGTGGTGATTAAAAGCCTAATCCCATCGTAGCTGTGGTAACGATTACTTGATTTCTATGATAGAGGCCTTTGCCCTGCAGTGGGACAGTATATAGACTAATACTTTACTTTTACAAAATACGTCTACATACGTGGAACAAAAGTACATCTTCTACTGATTTCTACAAAAAAAAAAACACTGGGGTTTTGCGTTAAGCGATAATGCAGCGGAAATAATTCAATCCGTTTTTGTCAGCATCTGTTGCTCGCCTGTTGCACTTTAATGCACTAACAGAATTGAATTATCGGAAAGCAGTGTTCCCTATCATGTTGAGCTGGAGATATCCGTGATAGACGGAAAACAACTTATGAGTTTTGTTCCATGATTGTAAAACAGAAATTGGAAGGTCGAATTTTTTGCCTTTAAATTGATGGTTAATTCCATCGATAATAGGTATTTAAACAGGGCAAGATGTGAACAGTCTAGGGTTTTTCTTCGAGATTGAACTTTCGTGACAGTCCTCAAATTAATATTTTTTTTCGATATTTAAGAAAGAATTGAAATCAAAAATTTCGGCAGAATATTGTATTTGCACTGTCACGAAAATTAGACCTAAAAAAATGATCACAAGTGCGTAGAAGTAGGCACATAACTGTCGAACATAGTACCCCTTAGCATATAATAGATAGATTATAGTAGTTTTTTATTACATAGAAATAGAATTCATGAGTGAAACAACAGCAATAAGGCGGTCTTATCGCTTGTAGCGATAGCCACACAACCTTTTCTTTAAAATAACGCATCGACTACCTCTCTGATCTCGCACATATTCCATGGCGTCGAAATTAATTCGCAAAGGTGCAAAATTAGATAAAAAGCATAATTAGCAGCCCATGTCTTTCCTTGCACATACTAAGCACGGGTTACTAGCCAACGCAGCCACAGGCCTATTAAGGCACAGTCTAGAATGCAGGCCAGGTCACGGAATGCGGAGACGGCCACTGCATCTGGATGCATTATGCACAACAAATTAGAGGATGCATCACGTGAACGCATTCCCGGTACAAAGTGAACGCCAAGTGAATGCAGTAATTGGTACATGCCCTTTGAAATTTTAGAGCGATTCGACTCGCTCTCTGAGGAAAACGTGATATAGGTACAAAAGGATGATGGCGTTTAATTCATGCTGACGTGAGACAGACTACTTACTTTCAATTTGCCGCCAAATGCAAAACAAAAGACAATCGGATGAAATGCATTGACAATAATAATAACAAAGAGTTCCATTTTCAAAATTTAATCTTATTTTTTTTAATAATATGTAATCAACTTATAAGTGGCCAGTTCTAAAAACTTTCAGTGTCGCCCTCGTATAGCAAACATTTAAATGTACAATTAAAAAGAAATATAAAACATTATACACAAAACCGAGTCGCCGTCTCCACTCAAGGACTTAACGGCTCCATTTCGAGGAATAGCATTATTAAAATAACTAGCGGCCGCCCGCGACTTCGTTCGCATGGAGTTTACTTACCGTCATATTTTGGACGTTCTACATAATATATTTTTATAAAATGTAGCCTATTATTATTCTGATGTATAAGCTATATATTGTAACGTTTCATTATAATCCATTCGGCAGTTTTTGCGTGAAAGAGGAGCAAACATCCATCCATCCAATACTTACCTATCCATGTTTCTGTTTCTTACAAACTTTCACGTTTATATTGTGGAATACTCAAATTAGTTATTTTCGATACTAAAAATAACGTGTATAATTCTGGCATCGCTCGTTCTAGCCGATGAAGCTAGTAGGTGACATTCCACTTTCCCAGCGCGTGTGGTTCCCAAGTGACCACGGTTCATTACCATGGCAAACAAAGACACGATTAATGTGGCTAACACGTTATCTGAATAACGCTTAAGCGCTTGTTGGGAGCACTAGCTCCACCATTTGATTTTTATTAACTTAAAAGAATTTCGAAGAAAAAAAATTGCGTGCGATTCTAAATTTATTATTTTCAAGATCAATCTTAAAATCGTAGTAGGTAATTTTTTGTCAAAGAATAATAAATGGTCATGGCATGGATAACAAAGTTTCAAAATTTTTAAATACTTTTCTGTATTCAGAATTCTTAACGCCCCCAAGCAAAGCAATAGGGCAAAGATACAATGGCTGAACAATGTAACTAGACTGGCGCAGCGACCTAAAGTGATCCTTGTCGTCCGAAAAATAAGGGCTTCCTACGTTCTACGCCACCTCCTGCCAGTCATCAGGGTGGAGTCCGCACAAATCTTCCTCAACTTCATCTCTTCACTGGTACCTTGGACGGCCACTAAAATCTTCCTCAACTTCATCTCTTCACTGGTACCTTGGACGGCCAACTAACCTAAGTACGACCATTTAGCCATGTCAGATAGGCTCTTTTTGCCGCACGATCTTCTCCCATTCCCAGATACAATGGTCTATCCATACCTAAATCGTGTAATTATTTTCTTAAATAGTTGGCGCTAGTTACCCCTACTAATGGTCGTTACAACTAAATTTCTAGAAGTTAAAACAAATCGTGGAATCTTAAAACAGTGTACAATTAGAGTTTCGTGGCGAGATTTATCTATTTAAGGTACCTCGGTGAACTTATGGTGAAGTTTTGGTTTAAAAAACTGCTTTACCAAATGACAATATCAATTGTTTGATAACTGGTGCGAACGATATGAAAGATACCTAATACAAAATGATGAGTTTTAGTCCTTGCTTTCTTGAAACCTTCTTCATCATTAGCAACCCACGCTCGTCCACTGCTGGACATAGGTCTCCCCCAATGCACGCCACCGCTCCCGATTTTCGGCCACTCTCATCCAGCTCACTCCAGCCAGCCTTCGAATGTCGTTATCCCATCTTGTAGCAGGGCGTCCAACACTACGTTTGCCGAGTCGCGGTCTCCACTCAAGGACTTTATGGCTCCAACGCAACGGTTGTCAATTCTGCGGCTAATGTGACCTGCCCACTGCCACTTCAGTTTGCTAATTCGGTGGGCTATGTCGGTGACTATGGTTCTCTTTTTCTTAAACCTTCTTACTTAATCCTATTACTATTATATAGGCGAAAGTTTGTAAGTATGGATGTATGGATGTTTGTTACTCTTTCACGTAAAAACTACTGAATGGATTTGAATGAAACTTTACCACAATATAGCTTATACATCAGAATAACACATAGGCTACAATTTTTGAGGTTTCTACGAACCTGAAGTCCACGCGAACGAAGTCGCGGGCAAAAGCTAGTAAGTAATGACCCCTGTGTGTTATTCCTGGGTTGACTACGATACGAATACGCTTCTGCACTACATTAATAAATTTGTCAAAGGAAGAGGCACACTTTTTGTTTGTGAGAATTTCAACGGTCTATGTATATTGTTTAACAATAGAAATCAAGTCATACAAGACTCATAAAAGAGATAAAATATGATATGTACAGAAAATCAATTAAAGTTCATTTGAATTGTCTTTGGTGAGGGAAAGAATGCATTTTCATTGCTCAATAAACAGTTATTTCAAAAGAAGATTAATGAAACTCTCTCAAATAAAAAGTGTATTATTGCTTTTATTTTATGATTGAGCATGCAAAGTAAGTAGACCAACCAGTAGGTATTAAAGATATTATAAAACTTTTATTACACACACACGGACCAAAACTACATAAAAAAATATTACAAAGTAAAAAGCATAATAACAACAGACAGAAAAATAATAAAATAAAAAAAAGGGAATAAATGATATGACTATGTCAAAAAACACTGAAAAATCACGAATCAAGATGCAAAACAAAATAAAATGCCAGTAATTTAAAGTATTACACTCATTTTGTCCCTTTTTTCGGCTCCACGAACGAAAAGTTACATTTTCACCGAGCATTTACGCTGCATACTAGGTAGGTACAGTCGAGGTCAAAAATATGTTTACACTTTAGGACCTTGTCACAATACATATTTATAAGAAAGTGGAAGTCGTTTTCTTTTACATATGTACTGTTACAAGGTCCTAAAGTGTAAACATATTTTTGACCTCGACTGTACATCCCTTATCCTTAATATCGATTCACTGAAACCTATAACTTGAGACATTACTAGATTTCTTTAAAATAATGAAAAACGTCCTATTTTTTCCTCTTATAGTACCTTATAAATGTTGTGTATGAATGCGAAATGTTTTTCCTTCTTCCCTGATATTTAATAATCCATAGGCTTTTTAGTTAATTGAATTAATTAATTATAAATAGACAATTAATTAGTCATCCAATTTACAAAAGAAATGTACAGTAAAACATACTTTTTGCTTTGCACATGCATAATTAGGTAAAACATGTTTGTATAAAAATATCGCTGTGGTCAAATGCTTTTGCCTTCCAATTCATTTCCTAATTTACTTCAACGCAAGCTAGATACGTACAGCCCCACATCAAAGTATACAAAACTGTCAAATTTCTTCAATCGACTCTCATCTTCCTGTCAAACAAATTAGGTTGAATATCAATTGAGGAAATTTGACAGTTTGTGGTAACCTGATGTGTGGCTGTCTGTACCATCAGTATAGAATTCATGCGTCCTCATTTTTTTTGGCTAAGCAATATTTTGTTTTCATGACTTTCGGAAGAAGTCTGGCTTGCGTTTTTCCTGGTCCAGACAGTGAATGAGTGACGATCCACAATACATTGCACTCATGCTTGACTGGTCGGTGATGCTTTTGCTTCCGTATAAAGACAGTATTATGAGAGGGCCATGTCATAAGCTTTAGCGGGTACTAGATACTGATGACTTCTTACGATATAGAGCAATACAAACTTAGATACCATGTGAATGCGTTAAGGGGCTATACGAATGAAACTAGCGCCGCTAACCTATTTACACTGATTGTGGCGAAAATATGATATTTTTGAAGAAAATAAAACATTACAGACTTAGATCCAAGTAAATTGGATTTTAAAAACGGCTACTTTTAGGCAATAATTGACATTATTGCTAAAAGTGGCCGTTTTTAGCAATAATTAACATTATTGTTACTTGTCGCGTATTTGCAATTCAAATATCTATTGCTATAAACTACTTGAACTGACAACGCTGTTGGGATCACTCTTTCAAACGCTTTCAACATAGAATTGTGTGTCTAGAGAATTTATGATCGAATAATACAAAATAAATTTTGTACCAAACGGTTTGAATGTTAATTTTTATTGCATGGGACTAAGGAATCGTATTCTCAGTCGGCTGTAGTGTTCCTTAGCAATGCTATGATTTAAAAATCTATACTAATATAATAAAGCTGAAGAGTTTGTTTGTTGTTTGTTTGTTTGTTTGTTTGTTTGTTTGTTTGTTGTTTGTTTGTTTGTTTGAACGCGCTAATCTCCGAAACTACTGGTGCGATTTGAATAATTCTTTTTTGTTGGATAGTCCATTTATCGAGGAAGGCTATAGGCTATCAACATAATAATATTAAGGGGGTTGTAAGGGGTTAAAAGGGGGGTAAAAAGTTACTTTTCCACGCGGACGAAGTCGCGGGCGGCCGCTAGTGTACAAGAAAATAGTGATTAGACCCACGGCCACATCTTCACTTAGGTACTACTGTCTAATGTCTGATACAACCAGCCATTCTGACGCACATGACGATTCGCTCACACATGACTAGACTGTGGTGCTAAAATATGCTTCCGTATATATAATTTTTGTGAGGGCTAATTGACAAACTAAAGCGATAAAATTAAGACAACTTCGTGTTTTTTTTACGAAAGGATTTCATTTGGAATTAAAGATATTAATGGCGCTAAACTTTGTTTTTACCTTGCCTTCTCTTTTATATGAGGATCATTTGCTTTATATTCGAAGCCACATTTGCCTGATCCAGTTCAAAGTTTAGGGCAGCATTCATCATATTGTGATTTTAACCTATTTTGGCCCATCCTTCTACGTTTATTCAACAAATGTAACCCAATCATTCTCGTTTAAATTATACAGTCCTCTTGTCAACAACATCGACTAAAATTTTAACGCACCTATATATTTATATACATACAAATTTATTTAGAGATGCGAAGACTTGATCGCACAGAAGAATTTGTCAAAAGAAACAATATTCCGTTTTATAAAAAAAAAACAGATTACTACTCATGACATTAAAATATAACAAATACTCAGACAAAAGTAGGTACAATTTACCAGGACGACAAAAACATCTTCCATTAGTATAAAAATACGTTTAATTCCATTTCAACAAAATTCGGTAAACGTGCTGCGCTACAATAAAAAGGCGATATTTTTATGCAGTAAAGGTGTTATATCATCTTAAGAGCTCGTAAAAGAAAACTTCCACAAGTCGTAAAAAATTCAGCACATAAATCTGGAAAGTGGCGAAAAAATGGTTCCATTATTCGCTTACGCTCTTAACTTAGCCCCAAGTTACACTAGAAAGTCAATACATATTCACCATAATCGATTCAACGTACCCGTTCGTATAATAATAACGGGTAATTTAGTTAAGAAGAGCCAGCGGGTTGTAAAAATTGCCAATGTTACACCCTAATTCTTGTTAAGACTCGTGCTGGTTTCTAAACTGTGTTACGTGAACTGATAAGATTAAAAACCTAAAGACGCGCGGCAAACTGACCTCAAAGCTATTTCATTGCAATCGTTAATAATGAATGATTAATGGAAATAAATGTACTTAAATTGAGCATATGGTAGAAATGCGCACATGGGTTGGACAAGGGGCTTTCTTAGTGTCACGAATCCGCGAGGGAAAATTCTACAGGGTATCCGGTAGGTCGTGCATCCTGGAAGGGCTGCATTGCGCCAAACAATTTGGTTTAAACTGGCAAACGCGATTAGCGGTACGGTCTAGTCCCGGCTGTGGGGTATCCGACCGCGATTGCGCTGCGATGAACATGGGTTTTGGTTAGGGTTAGAGTCCCACACACCACCTTTTCCCCCACATATGGCAAGTCAAAGACCATGATGGTTTCCCCTGAGAAAACAAAAAAAGGGGGGGCGAAGGTGAGGGCCATTATGGTTTCCCCTGGGAAAAAAAAGGCGTTCTCAAGTTCGAACCGACGACATCTTCTAGACACTTGTACCGTCGGTCAAAAAAGGTACACAAATTAATCTCCCTGATTGATAAATTAATTAAATTGAATTAAAGGTTCAAAATTCAATTTCTCGATCAATTAACAACTTAACAACACGAACTCTAACTGTTGACCTCCATCTTCAATCCGATGCGCGCGCGCATGCTACCCGCTAAATGTCAAATTCCAACTTGTGAATGTCAGGAGTTTTGCTGCAACTTAAAATGTATTTTGAAAATGTCACACTTTGGTAAAGTATAATTCTCTTCTTTTTGAATTATGATCACCTTGAAGATGACATTATTAAAAAACCGTGGGAGAGCACGCTTCGGCATGAATGCACCGGTTCGCCCGGAGTGATATAATCGGCATGTGATCGGGCGTGAAGCAGAGCCTGCGCTGTGTTTCGTCGAGTGAATGAGGGACCGGAGTCTCAATTGGGGGAAAAAGGGGTTCAAGGTTGGCAGCGCACTGGTGACTTATTTTTTTTATATATTAAAGGAAGACAAACGAGCAAGCGGGCCACCTGATGGTAAGTGATCACCGCCGCCCATGGACATCAGCTACATAAGGAGTGCGGATGCGTTGCCGGCCGGTTTTTTTTGCCAGTTTTTTTGGGTTACTCTACTGATGTTGCGTGTCTATGGGCGGCGGCAATCGCTTACCATATAATCGGTGATCCGTCGGCTCGTCTGCCACCTATATCATAAAAAAAACCATCAGGTGATCCGCTGCTCGTTTCGTATTACAAGTAAATAATAAAATAATAATAATAACAAATTGAGACAACATCACATACATTGTCCTGGTCCCAAACTAAGGTTTTCCCTTGTACTATGGAAACCAGAAACAACGAAGGAATTACAAACATCCAGACCCAACACAAATATCTGTTTCATCAACAAACATTTGTGTTCATGCGGGAATCGAACCCGCGACCCTTACGATAAAGTTTATCATTAGAAACGATAAAGTTTATATTAGTTTATATGTATAGCAACATTATTAATTAGAAATTGCTGTTAACTTTTTAATAGGTATCCAAGTTATATTCGCTAATATAAATGTAATTAGCTTTTACGATGGTAAATTACACTATTATAAGAGCAAAATGCAAACTATGCGGGACAGGGACATAAATCTGCCATTTGATTGCAATTAGGTTTCTAATGTGTTTTTCATTGCACTTTGTAAATGCGTTTTGTTACAACTTTCTCTGAAGCATTTTATTTATATACAGAACTAACTTATGAAAATCAGGGAAGTAGGTACGACCCATCAGAAATTTGCGGAAACCAAGAAACAATTCATACGAAATTCATTGGAATTGTTTCTTCCGCGTACTATTGCGCTAACTTCTGTATCGATACTGTTGACAGCATCGATACTATCAACATTTGCAACACGATAGTTATCCTAAATAATTTTCGAGGTCAACAATCGATAGTTCAGTAATACTTACTGCTTCTGTCCTGCACCAGTTCTTGACCTGGAGTGCGCGTAGATCAGTCTCAACGACGTCTTTTCAAGAAAAGATGAGCCTTATCTATACTATTTATAAAGAGATAACTTCTATAAACAACGGCTTATAGGTAAACCGAAAACATGAAACGCTTGCGCGATGTAATTTAGCACAGCGCCATCTATTGGTTCATTTCTGAATTACGGTCCCGAAGCGAAGTGAGGGCGGGCCATAGATCTATTTAGAGATTGAGTGGTTTTGGTTCAATGTAAATAAATTAACTATCGATAAGTAGGTAGATTACTCATAACATTTAAGTGCCTAGTTCATGTCGTAAAAGTAGTTTCTACATTAATACTAATGGAAAATAGATTGGATTTTACAGGTAAATGCTAGTTTTTGCGCATTACCACTACCTTGCTCGTCGGTACAGTGAGCATGCCTAGTTCAAGGCTTGGTCTAATTTAGGTAAATCATTTTACCTTCGAAGTGCAGGCAATCGAGCAATTAAATTATTACACAAAAAAAATGTTTACGATTCATTCATTCATTCATTCCTCAATTATAAGATTAAAATTTGTTTTTAAATGTAGGTACGTGTTTTTATCATACAAATACTTGACATAAACAAGACTAAACGCACTTGAACCCTCGTTGATTTTATTGACATGAATTTTTAAAGTCGTAAAAACATGCTGTTCAGAATGCTTGGTCGGGGGAAAGTTTAAAAGGTTGACAGCGCTCTTGTGACTCCGAGGGTATGGCGATGTATGCGATTGCTTACTATTATTAGGTGTTCAGTCTGCTCAAATGACAACTATGACACAAAACAACTATCATCGATTTCAATTCGATCTAATGACTCCTTAAACGAATCTCCCGCTGAAAACTTTTTGCCGTCTATCTGTGTTCTTTGTTTGTGTTCTTCAATTGTGTTCGTTCAGTTTTAGATGCTGTCGATAACTCGTTTAAAAAAAAAATCCAGCGATATTAAAAATTCATCACACCGACCGGTCAATCTTCCAAAATATAACGCGTCAATTTAATCATGTCATTTAAACACTCTTAATTCTGGCAATGTCGGGCAGAATCAAGAGTATCTGTGGACACCAGTCAAAATGCTAAAAGGACTCCTGAGATACGGTGTCAATAGAAGTTTACCCCTAGACCACTAGCCTCTCCTTTCTTGAAAACTATTAGCATAAGCCACTGGCCGACATCTTTAACATGGCTGCTTTGAAATGCAAATGGCTGCGATTCCTGGCCGCTGACGTTTGACAGCTCATCCTTATCCAGAGCTGAGCTGGACTGGATCTTTGTTCGGAAACCTAGACTTTTTATGATAACAGCGCACTTGTGTCACCAGTGGTGTTGCAGGTGTCCATGGGCGGCGGTAACCGCTTACCATCAGGTGAGCCGTCGGCTCATCTGCCACCTATATCATAAAAAATTGCATCTATGATTGGACTTAGCTATGCATACAGGAACCCACAAAAAGTTAATTAAGTACGTGATAATTTTAAAAAAGTGTAGAAAGAGTAAAATTTTTTTATATCATTTTTAAATATGTGACAACATCATAACCGTGAGTTAGTCTAGTCTCCAGAGATATTAGAGACATAGTCTCCGTTTTTTTATAATTGAGACATACGTTTTCAATCATCGTAAATTTTAATACACCAAACACCTGACCAAAATATCAAAATTTTGAATCAAAAACTCTAACTGTTAACAAAACGCGTGTCTACGAATTAGTCCCGAGTTCACGGTCCATTTGTGTTATTCAATGAATATCTCAAATTTTATGACATAGCGGTCACCTTGAAATCGAAATAATTTTGCATAACAGTTAACTATAAAATCTGGAAGATTATGTACGAAACTCAGCGTCGATGTTCATCACAAACCAAAATAATTTTTGGGTTATATTAATGATTTTACTAGGTAATGCTAAATTAATTAGCAATACAATAAAATTATAAAAAAATAGCAAAAATATTGAGTAATAATACAGGATGTATCTGTGAACATTTACATCCCTTTAACCACATGTTCCACCAACCATTCTAAACAACTTTTGATCTATGGCTTTTCAAAATTGGTATAAAAAATTTTCATCTTTCCATACAAAGTCGGTCACGTGACTTGGTAATTTTGTATGGGGAGTCGAAAATTTTTTCGCAGAATTTAGAAAAGTTGTTGAACAAATGGTTGATAGAACACGTGGTTAAAGGGATGAAAATGTTCACAGATACACCCTGTATATGTAAATAATAATTAATAAAATATGTAGTTCAAAAGTTATTTAAAAACTAAACTAACTAAGTAGCCTGGTGCAGCGACCCGACAGCGAGCGAGTTAACATCGAATCGATGTTTTTCCTTTCAACATCTCGCATCCTTAGCTTGTTTGTCAACTCATCTCAGTTACAAGGGAGAAATGCATCACATACTCGCCTTGGTTGTTAGCGCGAGCAAGAATAACGTACTTAGGTCTCTTTAATGGCACCTTGGAAAGAGGCTAAACACTTCTCCTTGTTTTACGGGAGAAATGCATCACTTACGTCCTTTGTAGTTTTAGTAGGAGAAAGAACAACGTAGTTAGAATTCTTTAAGAGGACCTTTTAACGAGGCAAAACACTGCATCTTTTGGCATGTTAAATGAGTTGAAGATTTCGATCATATAACCTCTAATTTTTTATTTTTGGTATAGCAATTCTTTGCAATTTATTCTTAAGTTGCACTTAAAAATTCTCGGGGAGTTCAGATGGGACTCGAACCCACAACCTTCCGCAGTCCGGGTGGCTGTACTACCAATTATACTAGCCGAACCCCTTACTAAGCCGACGAATTACGATATTGTATATGTATACCTACAATATTGATGAGACTATCGTCAGCTCATGGCGAGTTAAGCACTTACGAAATTCGTCGGCTTAGTAAGGGGTTCGGCTAGTATAATTGGTAGTACAGCCACCCGGACTGTGGAATGTTAGTGAGTTCTAGTCCCACCTGAACCCCCCGGGAATTTTTAAGTGCAATATTTACTTATATAACCTCTAGATACACAATTCCATCGACGAGATTCCACGTGCTATGTTAGCTCAGTGGATCAACACCCTTCTTTCATATTGATCCACCTTTCATGGTTCGTGGTTCGGAGAACAGTTTCTGTCGAACATCTTTGCAACGAGTTGGCTATTTAAACCATTGATGGATGTAAGTGAAGATTTTATTTTGCGAAATTTAATTGACCGTTTACTATGAGTATAAAACATCTTTTATTTACTAGGTAGGTAATAAAAATAAAAACGAAAATTCTATAAATTAAATCGCCGTTGGTCTAGTGGTACTCACATCTTACTGTCATACACATTAGGTGGATTGACAGTTTTGTATACCTACTAATATGTTGTGTAGATTAGGGATGTTACGAATGTCAAAATTTTCAAATTCGCGAACGCGAATGCGAATGTTTACGCCGCGAATGTGCGAATGCGAATGTTAAGTACTTAAAACATCAGTCACATCAAATGTAAGAAAACAACATATAAATCAATCAATTTCATTACTTAAAAGGCAAAAAACATACTGCAGCATGCAGCTGCATCGGCCGCTTGGACAGTCTAGCAAGATCAAGAGTCACGAGTTCACGCACGCACGACCTACACACATTCGCATTCGCATAACATTCGCATTGATTTAAGCGAATGCGAATGTCGAAGCGAATGCGAATGCGAATACTCGTAACATCCCTGGTGTAGATGTAGTAATATTTCTATGTATTCTGGCTTTGTTTAACAGTTTCCATAATGCGAAAACATTGTGCCTGATAATTAATGCATACATATTAATTTGATGCAAACAGCAGTGCGGGGAAATTCCTCGCCACAGTAGCGTAGAGGTGCTTATTAGTTTGAATTATATCGATATTTTTTTTAATAATAAAGGTGGCAGACGAGCATTCGTATCGTATTACAATAGACGGTGGCAACTGCTACGGTGATCCGTCTGCCACCTGATGTATGTACTATTTAGAATTTTTTTTTCATGTTACAGGTGGCAGACGAGCAGAAGGATCACCTGTGGCCTTACCATGAGTTTGAAATACTATCCTCGCTATCGAAAACTATCGCTTTGTCTCTTTCATTGTGATGCATTTGAAAGAGACAGAGTAACAACTCATGGTACCGCTACTGATAGTACGATATTTAATTATATTCTTGGATTTCTTGGCTATTTTCTCTTCTATTAAACAGGTAGTATTTGGTATCGCAGGCAATGTAAATATACAAATACAAAAGAGGTCATAATTAGAATTCTTATTTACAAAAGAACAACATTATATCAACGTTGATAAATTGTTATGTCAACAACGACATAACTTTTGTTAGCAATGCTTATCATATAAATGGCATGATATCAATTGATAAGAATAGATGCAGTTGTGTCTATTTAATTTGATGCTTCCATGATCTACCCCAATAATAAATATCAAGTCCGTACAGCCACACATCACAGTATACAAAACTGACAAAATTCTTCAAACAACTTTCATCTTACTGTCATACAGATTAGGTTGAATATAAATAGAGGAAATTTGACAGATTCTGGTAACCTGATGTGTGGCTGACTGTACATACCTTTTTCCAATGTTTTTGCTTTTTTTTCCAAAGTTTTATGTATGAGTTTCCACGTTACCTCACCTAACCTAATCCAAATTCTTACTAAATCTAGAATAAAAAGCAACACTGTCATGAAATGTTCAAAAATTAATAAAACTGACTCACGTATTCAAGTCTATTGGGGTTAATTAAGATTAATATAAAATATAAAGCTACACGTGAAATAAAAATATCTACTTTTATAGAAATGTATAATATTTGAGATAAAGTTTGAAGATGAATATCCTTAATTCCGCAATAAAAATTGCCCGATAAAAAATTGGCAATGTAGGTAGGTGAGCATCAAAATATCACAATGTTGCTGTCATGAAACGAATCTAGCAAAAACTTTTAGTTTTTTACAATAAACGTAAACTAGAACACCTAAAAACACAAAACAAAAGGAGCAAAAACAATAAACAAACAGTGAACAAGAAAACTCACCGGTTCGAAAGTTTCCGATATTTACCTCCAACCGCACCGTCAATACATTCCGTCCAAGCATTCACTGCACTGCACCAATAATTAGCACTTTTCACTCGCCACTTTCTTTAAAAAAATACAAAAAAAAAATAAACAATATTTTTTCTGTTCCAAATATCGGGATTTCGAAATTTAAATTCGAAATTGATTTGGTCTCGAGACGTCCGCACGTGTGGAAATGACCTACAGAACTGACTGATAGGAACGAGCGGCCGATGCGCCAGCGCAGCGCAGCGAGCATTCGAAATGCGGCTTGGATGCGGAAGCTGTCTGATTGATACTTTCGCAAATAGTTTTTTTTTTATCGGCTATGCACGGTTTCCAAATAAACTTACAATTATTTTAATTAAATCTATTATCTGTACTACCCTATTAAAAAAGACTGGATGGTTTTTTTCACAAAAGTAATCAATCATGAGTTAATATTATTATAATTGGACAACAATATGAACTGATAAGTTAAATTGATAAATATTTTAGTGGTGAGCACCATGTTAAAGTTTGATACATCATTTTACACTCCTTAATTATGTCTATAATACTCGTATGTACATAAATATGTTTATTTTGTCCAAATGTGTTTTTTATTTCTGTTTAAGATGTTATCAATAATTCGTTTAAAAGAATATCCAGAAATAAAACTTATCACACCAATCAATCATCCAAAATATAATGTGTCTCTTAACCCGACATTGGCAGAATTAAAAGTGTTTCTTGATAGGGTAGCAGCTCAGCAGCCAAAACAAAAAAAAATGTTGACGACAAATGGGTCTTCGTAAACTTTTAAATAAAAATACTATTTATAAAATTATTCAAAGTATCAAGTCATCTCGTGCGCTGTACAAAACTCACGCGTCGATTCATAAGTTAAGAAAACCGCGGTACATCGCCTCTAATGGCGCTGCAAGTGCAGTAAAGAGATGATATCAGCAAAGAAACTGCTTTAAGATGGACCGAACATATAAATCCCACCCTTTAAAGAAGCCATCATCATTCATTTAAGCCAGTTGAGTCAGCAGTAAATAAATAAATACAATAAAATAAAATCCAATCAACACAAAAAATTTATATATATTTTGTGTATTTTAATTGTTCCGCTTTAAATTAACTTGTTACTACTCGTACTTTAAAACTATCTACAGTGTTTTTTTAATCTATTTGATATTGGGACTTTAATTTTAAGTTATGTCAGTCCCATCGTAACCTAAGCATTATTATTACATAACAAATCTACCATGATAGAAACAGAGATTCTATAACCTAAATGATATCATCAAATAACAAACAGGTTTCTAATAAATTAATTCATGCTTTCATTTTAGAAGAAAATAGCAATATACGGCGAAGTTTAAGTTGGACCAATAACTCCCAATCGCCACCGAGTGCGAATAGGATTAGAGATTTTTCATTCCCATTTGCCACTGGTGGCAATTTTGAGGGAGCAACTGGGAATAGATGCCCTAGAGCAGCGGTCGTCACACTTTACTCTTCAAGGGCCACATATCAATATGAAAATCAGGGCCCGGGCCGCAGTATATGCGTTTCAAGAGCTTTTGCATAGGTACTTATCCATAGTAGTCCACACTATTCATATAAATGCGAAAATGTATGTCTATTACTACTATATCGCGGGCCGCACAAATAACGACTGCGGGCCGCAGTTTGACGACCACGGCCCTAGAGCTTAGAGCTGTCGTCAGGGGGGAGTGAGGCACTTGCTTCACTACAATAGTTTGGACTGTGCTATGTGCATACTGAGGATGCTACAATAAGGCCGCGGGCACATCACTGATTCTGTTGACCGGTTGATGGCTTGTTTACACTAGCAAAAGTGGTAATAGTTTATTCAAAGCCTGTTATGTGGGAAATGTCACCATTGAAAGGTACTGTGTCAATGGAGCACGTTGGGACCTTTTTAAGTTTTATTTACAACAATTACAACAGTGGCCCGCACTCACTTCGTTTCGGGAACTAAGTTTTGATATTAGTTCATGACACTGGATGTCGATTAAATTGCGCCAGAGCGTTTCATTTTTTTTGAGCGGGCGGCTATGTAGATTCAGATCATTGTCACTGTGACCAGTTTGAATTTGTGATCGCCGCTGCTATACTACAATTAAGTCTCAAACCCTATACTTTTAAGAAAGTGTATTAGTTGTTTGGGACTGAGATCCCTAGCTTCATTGGGGGTTAAATGTGCTTTCCCAGATGTATGCTACGTTTGCGCATCAGTAGTGGTCCGCATTCGGTGATTATGTGTATAGGGGTCTCATTCACCTCGTTACATGGGTATGTCTCGTGGTTGTCTATAGAAGTTATCTCCTTACAATGGGTACAGATATTAAAACTCAAATGCAGAAAATGTCTGATGAAATTCTATAGATAAGCGCGATTAAATCGACACATGGTGCCATCTTTTGGTACAAAACTTATTAAACAGGCTGTTGCAGCAACTGTTGTATAAAAATCAATAAGAATTCAAAATGAGAATAACATTTTTCTTAATATTTTAAATTCAACCTTTTTTATACTCAAAGTAAATACGAAACATCGTTTCTCCAAAATGATTTTGAACTTTTCCTGCCCTGAATTTCTATTTTAAACCTTTTTATAACAAAATAATGGTCTAGAATACATGTCAATTGTTTTCCCAAACCACAGCTTTTATGATTCTTCTCGAGATTCCAGTTCTCGATGACAATTAACAACTAGAAAGTGCTTGCGGTTGGTGCAGGAAACGTGTAGTAAAGCGAAGTGGTCGTAACCGCCGGTGAGGAGGTATCATTAACACAAACTCGACCTCCTCAGTGAGGTTATACGGCTGTAGACCTCTTTCTTCTATTCTATACTATTTATAAAGAGATAACTTCTATTGACAACGACAAGGCTTATAGGTAAACCGAAAACACGAAACGCTTGCGCGGTGTAATTGGACACAGCGCCATCTATTGGCTCATTTCCTTGAATTACGGTCCCGAAGCGAAGAGAGGGCGGGCCACTAGTAATAAATAAATAAATAAATGCGCCAGATAATGACACCAATCAACCTGAACTCAAACTAGTGCAACCCCTGTACTATGAGTACCAGATGACGGAATTACCTGGGGGCGTCAACCCAGAACACCCAAATACAATATTTCTAACACGCGACAAGTAACAATAATGTTAATTATTGCTAAAACGGCCACTTTTAGCAATAATTGAGATTATTGTTACTTGTCGCGTGTTTTATATATTGTATTGCGTCTTGAAAAATTCAATTTACTTTTTTCTAAGTCCGTAATGTTTTGCTTTCTTAAAAAATATCGTATTTTCGCCACAATCAGTGTAAATAGGTTGGCGGCGGTAGTTTCATTCGTATAGCCCCTTAATTATTTTGTGCTTAAAGTGTGTCATTTATAGAAGGTTGAAACAACATAGTTAAGATAATTTATTTGACTCCCATCTATTCTTTAATTAAACAGTAGAGTCCTAACGTCTATAAATTAAGGCAGATAAGAATCCACTTGGGCGGCCTTTACCTCTTTTTTTAATTAAATGGCGGACGCTAATCTATCAATGTCGGGTGAAATTATCAAGTTACAAGATATTCTTCATTCCCATTTGTTCCGAAAAGAATATTGTCATTTTTCTTTTTAAAAAGCAAATGTAGTTAAATAATACGTCGGGGAACTGCCATTTCAAGTACAGTTTTGATAGAAAACTCTCGATTACGAGTCAGTCAGTGACACTTCAAGTTATCCCCTCGCAATGCAAGTTAGTACTTGTGTCTTAGAAGGACGTTTCAAAGTCCAAAAATGGGGAATTTTATGTGATGCTATGTATGTATATCATTGTCATTGATCAACCACCCGAGAATCGATCCGTCTGGAAATGGTCTGGAGTGGCGTTTTGAGTCATATTAAACAAGGGCATTGGCAAAGAATCTTTGCCGAAAAGTGTTTCGATTTCAAAAGATAGGTGGGTTTTCTTCCAGATCTAACATTGACTTTAATTGACTCCAAAATCTTATATTATTGTTAGTTAATATTATTTATGCAAAAATCATTCGATTTAATTGGTATATTGTAAATTTCGGAGATAATATTGGATTTGACGAACGAAAGTTAGATCTTGAAAATGATCCACACTATTTAAAGTAAAGAGCAAATGCCTCCATCATAGAAATCAAGTCATCACTACTATGACAAAAGGTTGGCAGCGCACTTGTAACTCCACTGGTGTTGCAAGTGTCCATGGGCGGCGGCAATAGCTTACCATCAGGTGATCCGCCTGCTCGCCTGCTACCTATCACATAAAAAAAGGGCCATCGGTTGGTCTTGTTGTTCAGAAAATCTTAAGGAAGATAACTACGAAGTATCGGAAAATAGGAAATACTTCCCGCTATCCTAATACAGCGGAATTAGTAAAAACGTGGAGATTTAAAAGTTTAAACAAATTGTAACCTGATTGTTGTATTGTCTCCGATACAATGGGAGTTATTTTTGTTTCCTAGAACTGCCATATCTTGGGCAATACTTTGATTCAGTCACTGTGGGAAACATAAGATCTATGTCTGTTTGTCTTACAGTTTGATGTTTTTGTATAGAAAAACATATACGCAGGAGGACAGAATCAAAATTAAGATAGTCTTAAGTATGCATTGTTTGTTTGATAAAGTTATCTCATTGTTTAAAAAAGTAATTACAGTTTCACTTTACCTTGCTTATGTTTTGAAGTTCAGAAAAACTATTTAGTGCTTTATTTGTTGTACGAAAGATTTTTTCTCATTCATTAATTCAAATAAACTTAAGTACGATTCTTCCTTTTGTATGTTGTCCCAGCTTTTGTATTGTGTTATGATGTTAATTATTTTATTTCTGTCTGTATATTATGTTCGTGTGTCGAAATAAATGTTACATTCATTCATTCAAGTATTCAGAGTAGATCTGTTGACTTATTACATCTATCACCAACAATATAACAACTTTTTTGTAGCCTGTAGAGTCCCACTGCTGGGCAAAGGCCTCCCCCAAGTTCCTCCATTGATCCTGGCCAAGCAACGCCCTTGCATGACAATCTCGTACATACTTATATAAATCATCACACCTTCTTTCTCTTTCTTCATGTAACAACTTGAGCAATAATAACTAAAGTGTCATTTAGCCGCACCTTTGTCCTTTCTACTTGACCCAAAGGTTTACTGGTAGATAAAGGTTGACTATCTCTTAGTGTTAAGTTCGCCTATTGCATGAAGCTTTGTGCAGTAAAGTTTTAAATAAAAATAAACCATTTTGAACATTGATTTGCGACTTTTACGAAAAAAAAGAATTGCTATAAAAGTGCGATCTACATTTTAAATACTAACCAAAGTATCACACGACTTAAATTCTACTGTGATCAAGATTATTTTATCAGCTTTATCAGTAAACTTCGTCAGAGAGTCCACAGAAATAATGTTCTGTGCCAGTTACAAAAAGTATCTTAATTGAATTGGAAGCATTTGCAAATTGCGATTTAATACGCTCAAAACTCCTTAAAATGTAATTAATAAGCTAATTTGAATTCCATTTGTTCCGATAAAAAACATTTGGATAAAACGAAGCTGGGTTATTTAACAAATAAAATTTAATGAAAAATATTGTTAAGCCATTTCGAAAAAATGCCAGAGATATCAGCGATAGCATGTCGTCGAGGCAGGCAGGGACGCAATTCTCGTGTATTCGACATTGAAGTTATTTAGAGATTTTCATACATTCGTCCATACTTAAGCGTGCACTCGACATTGATGTCGAATGAGAAATTTGAATGGACGAATGTTTGCAGTCTCTAAATTCGACATCAATGTCGAGTGCACGAAAATTGCTACCCAGGTCCTTGTGAGCTGCAAGTCAGCGACTGGCGTGAAACAGCGAATGATCGAGACCAGTGGAGGAGTCTTCGGACGCCTTCGCGTATCTTCATACTTTTTGGGTGGTTGAGCCATCAGAGTAAGTAAGTAGGTAAGTGTTTTGGAACAATAGGTTCAGTCGATACGCTTGCTAGTAATAAGGTTTGAATATAACAATTCATACCTGTTTTGTAACAGGAACCACGGTTTTTTTTGAAATTATGCATTGCAAACAAATTTCATTTAATCTGTGAACATTTATATCCCTTTTACTACGTGTTCTATCAACCATTTTGAACGTTGATTTGCGACTTTTACGAAAAAAAAGAATTGCTATAAAAGTGCGATCTACATTTTAAATACTAACCAAAGTATCACACGACTTAAATTCTACTGTGATCAAGATTATTTTATCAGCTTTATCAGTAAACTTCGTCAGAGAGTCCACAGAAATAATGTTCTGTGCCAGTTACAAAAAGTATCTTAATTGAATTGGAAGCATTTGCAAATTGCGATTTAATACGCTCAAAACTCCTTAAAATGTAATTAATAAGCTAATTTGAATTCCAATTTTGTTCCGATAAAAACATTTGGATAAACGAAGCTGGGTTATTTAACAAATAAAATTTAATGAAAATATTGTTAAGCCATTTCGGAAAAATGCCAGAGATATCAGTGATAGCTTGATGACATGTCTTGCAGGCAGGGACGCAATTCTCATGTATTCGATATTGAAGTTGAATAAAGAGATTTCATACATTCGTCCATACTTAAGCGTGCACTCGACATTGATGTCGAATGAGAAATTTGAATGGACAAATGTATGCAGTCTCTAAATTCGACATCAATGTCGAGTGCACGAAAATTGCTACTCAGGTCCTGAGTCCAAATTGCTACCCAGTACCAGAGCTGCAAGTCAGCGACTGGCGTGAATCAGCGAATGATCAAAACCAGTGGAGGAGTCTTCGGACGCCTTCGCGTATCTTCATACTTTTTGAGTGGTTGAGCCATCAGAGTAAGTAAGTAGGTACTTAAGTGTTTCGGAACAATGGGTTCACTCGATACGCTTGCTAGTAATAAGGTTTGAATATAACAATTCATACCTGTTTTGTAACAGGAACCACGGTTTTTTTGAAATCATGCATTGCAGAAAAAAATGCATTTAATCTGTGAACATTCACATCCCTTTTACTAGGTATGTGTTATATCAACCATTTTGAACAACATTTTGTTCTAGGACTCTTCGAAATTTGCATTTAAAAATTCATGGAAAGTCGGCCACATTTTTTTTTTATTAAACTATCCCTGTCCTCTTCTAAACTCCTGATTGGTCACTGTCAGTGACCAGCGCTTATCAATCCTGTTTGTGGTGGTCTAAATCGTCACGCCATCTTTTTCTGGGTCTGCCTTTCAATGTCCATCTGTTGGCTTGTATTGTATGACGATTTCAGTCCATCTCTCTCCTCACCTCTTTTTTTTCTTTCTTCTTATTTCGTTCGGGCTTTTCCGCAAACTGGCAATTTTTTTTATACTGAGGACAACCAAGATGACCCCATTTCGCCAGATGGTAAGTAACAATCCAAATATGAGGTTGACAGGCACAAAAGAATCAATTGAGTCTGTCATCCTTACCATGAAAGCCTGCTGAGATGCCGTTTCACGCCCCGCCTAAAACCCAGGATGGTAAGAAGGAAGGAAACCATGAACTGGAAGAGCATTCCATGACTTGATGGTCGGGTGCGTTTCATTTCGAGTGCGGAGGGTACTGTCGGCCGCTCTTCACTCCAACCAGCCAAGTTCATCATCACCCTCAAACAGATGTATTATTAAAAGTAAAAATACAGTTGCATGTCGACGAGACTCAGTCGGTTAAAAAAGTCATGTAATATGCTATGTGGTGCAAACGATAATAAACAGTTATAAAACCTAACAGGTGCGCAATAAATCGATCTTTTGCTTTCAAATACTGTTATGGTTGAGCAGCAGGGAGACTATAAATAGTGCATATCTGTATAGTTAATACCACACTTGCATAATGATTCTTATTGTATAGGACCGCAAGGATCAGTCAGCTGGTAAGGTTAAAAGATACAAAGAAGTAGGGAGTCTTTTTTTTTATTTTCGTCAGGGGAAACCATCATGGCTTCACCTTGCCACATGTGGGGGAACAAGGTGGTGTGTGGGACTCTACCCTAACCAAAACCCCTGGGGTGTCCATCTCAGCGCAATTCGCGGTCGGATACCCACAGCCGGGATGGACCGTACCGCAAATCGCGCTCGCCACTTTGAGCCAAATTGTTTGGCGCAATGCAGCCCTTCCCAAATGCGGGACCACCAGGACACCCAGTAGGTTTTTTTCCCTCGCGGAGTCGTGATACTGAGCAAGCCACCCCCAGTAGTGGGCATGCTCACGTACTCCGAAGCTCGTTTTGTCGCCTCTTACGACAGGCCGGGAATACCTCTGCAGTATTCTTAACGCCTCTAACCACAGGGCATTAGGGAGTGTATCAACCGTTTCGCTCTTCTTCTTGGCGGGGGCCATTCTTTCGACCAGCCACTGACTAAGACATTTAAAGTGCCCAAGTGTGTGCACAGACACAAAGGAACACCGGAGAGACACGACCGTAGAAGAATAAGCACGTTAAGCTGTTGGTCCTACGGAACCCAAAAAGGTTTTGTAGAACCAACAGCTACAACTCATGCTACATACAGTCGAGTTCAAAAATATGTATACACTTTAGGACCTTGTCACAGTACATTGTATAAGAAAACGACTTCCACTTTCTTATAAATATGTATTGTGACAAGGTCCTAAAGTGTATAGATATTTTTTTTTATTAAACTATCCCTGTCCTCTTCTAAACTCCTGATTGGTCATTATCAGTGATCAGCGCTTATCATTCCTGTTTGTGGTGGTCTAAATCGTCACGCCATCTTTCTCAGGGTCTGCCTTTCAATTTTTTTTTCGCCAGATGGTAAGCGGCCATGAATCCAAATATGAGGTTGACAGGCACAAAAGAACAGACTAAGTATCAATTGAGTCTGTCATCCTTACCATGAAAGCCTGCTGAGATGCCGTTTCACGCCCCGCCTAAAAAACCCAGGATTGTAAGAAGGAGGAAACACATGAACTGGAAGAGCATTCCATGACTTGATGGTCGGGTGCGTTCATTTCGAGTGCGGAGGGTAATGTCGGCCGCTCTTCACTCCAACCAGCCAAGTTCATCATCACACCTCAAACAGATGTATTATTAAAAGTAAAAATAACAGTTGCATGTCGACGAGACTCAGTCGGTTAAAAAAGTCATTAATATGCTATGTGGTGCAAACGATAATAAACAGTTATAAAACCTAACAGGTGCGCAATAAATCGATCTTTTGCTTTCAAATACTGTTATGGTTGAGCAGCAGGGAGACTATAATATAGTGCCATATCTGTATAGTCTAATACACACTTGCATAATGATTCTTATTGTATAGGACGCAAGGATCAGTCAGCTGGTAAGGGTTAAAAGATACATAGAAGTAGGGAGTTTTTTTTTCTCAGGGGAAACCATCATGGCCTTCACCTTGCCACATGTGGGGGACAAGGTGATGTGTGGGACTCTAACCCTAACCAAAACCCCTGGGGTGTCCATCACAGCGCAATCGCGATCGGATACCCCACAGCCGGGACTGGACCGTACCGCAAATCGCGCTCGCCACTTTGAGCCAAATTGTTTGGCGCAATGCAGCCCTTCCCAAATGCGCGACCTACCAGGACACCCAGTAGGATTTTTTCCCTCGCGGAGTCGTGATACTGAGCAAACCACTCCCCAGTAGTGGGCATGCTCACGTACTCCGAAGCCCGTTTAGTCGCCTCTTACGACAGGCCGGGAATACCTTGACAGAATTCTTAACGCCCCTAGCCACAGGCCACTAGGGAGTGTATCAACCGTTTCGCTCTTCTTCTTGGCGGGGGCCATTCTTTCGACCAGCCACTGACTAAGACATTTAAAGTGCCCAAGTGTGTGCACAGACACAAGGGAACACCGGAGAGACACGACCGTAGAAGAATAAGCACGTTAAGCTGTTGGTCCTACGGAACCCAAAAAGGTTTCAAATCAAATCAAAATCTCTTTATTCAATTTAAGTCCCTTACAAAACATTTACAAATGTCAAATTTTATAATCTACTGCTGATTCGGAAGGTCATTTCTACCGAGAATAATCAACAAGAAACTCAGTAGAACTTAATCTTTTCAAATTTGTTTTGTAGAACCAACAGCTACAACTCATGCTACATACAGTCGAGTTCAAAAATATGTATACACTTTAGGACCTTGTCACAGTACATTGTATAAGAAAACGACTTCCACTTTCTTATAAATATGTATTGTGACAAGGTCCTAAAGTGTATACATATTTTTGAACTCGACTGTACAAACAAATTAAAACTAATAGCCATACAGTAGCGGACTCTAACCATAGACCACGTTGTTTTAACGTCAGTCATCGAACTTGACATGTAGTTAGCAAAATTACTAGCTAGATTCACTAGGCTAGTGGTACATACGACCACTTTCTTAGCCTTTCATATTGGACCTTATCAGCTTGGCATAAGGGTCAAGACGTCCAACATCCTTATTGGTTAACGGGTTGCAATTTAATATACGATTAGTGACATGTATGGAGATAAAATAAAGGTTAAGTGTACTTGGAAAGCTAAGTGAAAGTTTTCATGGAATTATAAACTCTATCAATAACCTTATAGGACAGTGCTTAGCTCATAAAATCTCTAGATACACAATTCCAATAGGCACTGTAAGTGTATTTTATTATGATATGGCATACGATGGCAGACGAGCCGATGGATCACCTGATCGTAAGCGATTACCGCCGCCCATAGACACCTGCAACACCAGTGATGTCACAAGTACACTGCTTACCTTACAACCTTCCTTCCCCTGGATTGGGCCTCCGGTACCCTCACCCACAGCGAAACACAGCGCATGCACTGCTTCACGCCGGTTTTCTGTGAGGACATGGTATAGGGTATTTGACTAATTTCGATATAGTAAAAAATTTATACTTTCCAAAATACTGGTAAATGAGAACCAATGGCCAACATTTTCAGTTAAAATATAACGTCTAGCTGGTTTTATGAGCATTCAAAGTTTTCATGGGCAAGTCCATTTTAAAGTATACAATTAAAAAAAATAATTATATCATTGAACTACCGTACATTTTCCACCAACTTTATTATAAAACCATTTACTTAAACGAAACATTTGATATAGCTACCAAACAAAATTTACTAGACGCGCATACAAGATACAAGCGTGTGACGTCACTTGCCTGTAGCCATTTGTATAGAGCGTTTTGGGCTTGCCCAAAAATGTGCTTTTAAAGTTGTGATATCTCAGGTGATTCAAATCAGAATCAAGCAATTCTTTCAATAATGTTTCTTAAATTGAGAGGTCTTTTGATTAAACACATAATTTTTTTTTGTCAAATACCCTATTACTCCGGTCGAGTCGGCTCGTTAGAAGGGGAAAAAAGGTTAGCAGCGCACTTGTGACTCCACTGGTGTTGCATGAGTCCATGGGCGGCGGATTTGCTTACCATCAGGTGATCCGCCTGCTCGTCTGCTGCCTATCACATAAAAAAAAATGCCAAACAGGGTTCTTTTTCGAATGAATTCTTCATTAGCGGCGTTTCACTGTATCTTTTGCTTCTATTGTGGCTCCTATGATCCAAGGTTCCATGCTTTGAGCGCCGGTTGAGACGTAAGGGTTGTGAGTTTGATTCTCATAGGTCTGAGTGTGATTTTTTTTATTGTATAGGAAGCCGTTGGAGCCATAAAGTCCTTGAGTGGAGACCGCGACTCGGTAAACGTAGTGTTGGACGCCCTGCTACAAGATGGGATGACGACATTCGAAGGCTGGCTGGAGTGAGCTGGATGAGAGTGGCCGAAAATCGGGAGTGGTGGCGTGCATTGAAGGATACCTATGTCCAGCAGTGGACGAGCGTGGGTTGCTGATGATGAAGGCAAACGAGCAAGCGGGTCACCTGATGGTGAGTGAACAAGCCGCTCTTGGACATCAGCTACAACAGAAGGAGTGCGGATGCGTTGCCGGCCTTTTAGGAAGGTATAGGTGATTAAAAGTAGAGTCAAGAAAGTACTCTCAAAAGCAAAATATAAAGATTTTTTCAAACATTACAAGAGTGTGTCGTGAAAACCGTCAGCGCTCCGCAAATTCTTCCAACTGGGATTGTTGCTTAAAAATTTATAAAGAGAATATGTTCCGGGAATAGTGGGGCAAGTTCCAGGACAATGTGGGGTGGGGGGTATTTAAAATTCAGGCGGTGCCCGCGGATATCATATGTCGTCATTAGGGTGACAATCGTTTTTGTATTTTCTGGGACAATATAAATAGAAATGTTTATTATTTTGGATATCACAACATCATACAAACATTCTCTTACATATATTACGCACTATAAATACCTTAAAAATCATAAGCATCTACCTTAATTTAATTAAGTATATATCTACCTTATGTTTACGGCATCATGATCATCACTTGCCATCAATAGCCTTGTTTTGTTTGCCCGGGAAAATACATACTTATAGGGATTTTCTATAATAGTTTTGCAATTTTATTTTTGCGGTCAAAAAGCGGACCATATAATTAAGTTTGACTGGGCAGAAGAAAAAAAATCCTCGACTTCATGTTAAATTTTCAATTCTCCCGATTAAACTTAAACGTGCGATTAAGCTTCACGTTCAAGCTTAAAGGTGGTCTAAAGTTACTTTTGTTCGCTCTTTGATTATTACATGTTTTTTTTAGTGGAATCATTCCCAAAAATGTCCTGCAAAACCAAGTAGACACAGCAACACTACTAGTCACGTACCAACTTCTCCGCAACGTGTAATGCAGATGTGGAAATAAACAGGGTGTTACGAACACGACTGCTTTGCTTATAACTTGTCTCGCGACGTGCTTGCGGGTTATAAAGAAGAACATCATTTATGTGCCCTGTAGTCCGGGCGGTCGCAGAAAATAATATCTGTAACTCAGTTTGAAATTTTTGAAATTCATAAGTCCAAACTTAAGGTTTGCCAAAGGGCTATGGAGCGAAGTATTCTGGGTGTGACGAGAGTGGACAGAATACGGAACTCTATAATACGTGCCAAAACTGGAGTCACCGATGAAGGCAAGAAATCTGCCGGGCTGAAGTGGGAATGGGCGGGTCATGTCTGTCGAATGGACCCCGAAAGATGGACTAACATCGTAACCCAATGGTTACCTGATGGACGCCGACAACGGGGCAGACCTAAAAAGCGATGGAGTGACGATCTTAACACCTTTGCAATCGATTGGCCACAGAGATCGATGGAGGGACTCGCGGGAGGCCTTTGCCCAAGCAGTGGGACAATATAGGCTAACATAAAAAAAAACTCAGTTTGTGAAATAGTTCGGCGGAAGTTTTATTTATAACATATTGTGACATAGGGATTGCTTATAACTTGTCTCTCGCGACGTGCCTGCGGGTTATAAAGAAGAACATCATTTATGTGCCCTGTAGTCCGGGCGGTCGCAGAAAATAATATCTGTAACTCAGTTTGAGAAATAGTTTTGCTGTATTCGAAACTGGAATTCAAGACCAAAAAAACTACGACAATGTTGCTACTGCAATAAAAGTACTTATAGCCCTTTTTTCTAAAAACACTCGCTGATGTAATTTATTCATTCTTCTCTGCCTCCTTCTTCCGCATTCTTACTGCCGCATTCAGAGACGTTAATTAAATCTTAACTGTCACTTAAGTAAAAATGTATAAAAAATATATATAACTTATTTTAATAGATATAAAGACTATCCATAATTAAGATAACGAGTATTAAAGTTAAATAACGTCTCTGTACGGCAAGTAATAGGGTCCCGTTTGTACGGTATTGAACCCTAAAAAACCTTAAACGTTTCATAGAATTCACACGACTTCAATCAGGCTCGACACGACACGACATGACAAGTCATTATATATGTAATTAATTATGATGTATGTCCGTGCGAAGATACACAAGTAATGAGTACTTGAGCTTAATAAACAAAGCTCTGCAAAGCTGTCTTGCATTCCATCTATATATAATACAGTCGACAAGAAAAGTCTTTGCATTATTTTTCTACTAGCTTTTGCCCGCGGCTTCGTTCGCGCCCCCCATTTCCTAAAATGGGGGGTTAGGTAGGGGCAAAAGTTGCCTATGTTACTCTCCATACCTTCAACTATCTTTTACTTAAAAAAATCACGCTCGTTTTGCCGTGAAAGAAAGACAAACATACAGACAGACAGACACACTTTCCAGTACCCTCACTCACTCGACGAAACACAGCACAAGCGCTGCTTAGCGCCAATCTTCTTCACGGCCGTGTTATCACTCCGGTCGAGCCAGCCCATTCATGCCGAAGCGTGGCTCTCCCACGGTAAAACTGTGTACTTGACAGTACCTAACGCGACCTATGCGCGCGAGTTTTTGCCCGTTCGTCTAGTTTGCCCTTGGTGTTTCAATTTACTGCCCTTCGATATAATCATGGGCACACCTTCAGCTCATCTGAGAACTCGTTGGTGAGGTTTTTGCTTGGTAAGCGGGATGATGATTAGGTACAACTCTGCCCTCCTAATTAAAACGCAATAAAATTTTGCGAAGTGATAAAATCCAATCTTAGTGCCTTGTTTTTAAAGTTGATTTTTTTCCTTAACATGAACCTCACAGAAGACCTGAAGCAGTGCCTGTGCTGTGTGGGTGAGTGAGGGTACCAGGGGCCCAATTGACGGGAAAGTGGGTTAAAAGTTGGCAGCGTTCTTCTGATTCTCCTGGTGTTGCAGGTGTCTACGTGTGGCGGCAATCGCTTACCATCAAGTGCTACCGTTTTGCCCATCTGCACTGAACCTATTACTTAAAAAAATAACAAGGTTTAATGAATGTCTCTGAGTGCGACAGTTAAATATTAACTTCCATCATCTGTAGGAAATAGATAGATACCGGCGATTGCCAGGTAATCTTGTTACGGACTTAGGAGTGGTGCAGACGTTGTCATTTCCGCAACGCAAAATGAAAGGCATTTATTAGGCTCACCCTAGCACTTTGGTCCTTGATTTTTATTTAAAAACATATTTCTTGATTTTATTAATATCTGACGATTTAAATAAAAGCTTTTTTTTATAAAGGAATAACATAAAACACCTTTTCAAATTGGTCTGCCACGTATCACATAATAAACTAGGTATGTTCCTCGATTTTTATCTTTAAGGGGCTATACGAATGAAACTAGCGCCGCCAACCTATTTACACTGATTGTGGCGAAAATACGATATTTTTTAAGAAAACAAAACATGACAGACTTAGATAAAAGTAAATTGAATTTCTGAAGATGCAATAGAATATATAAAACACGCGACAAGTAACAATAATGTCAATTATTGCTAAAAGTGGCCGTTTTTAGCAATAATTAACATTATTGTTACTTGTCGCGTGTTAGAAGTATTGTATTGCATCTTGAAAAATCCAATTTACTTGGATCTAAGTCTGTAATGTTTTATTTTCTTCAAAAATATCATATTTTCGCCACAATCAGTGTAAATAGGTTGGCGGCGCTAGTTTCATTCGTATAGCCCCTTAAAGATAAATTCTTCCCAATAACATAAACAATCACACACGTAGATGTAACAATCCTGAAGTTCATGATTGGTCCCTACTTATTCCCTATTTTCGTAGTTGTGATATTTATCCAAAATACTAATAGATATAGCTCTCATGCGATATTCAACCATGTTTTCTTCGTATTCAAAATACTAGAATTATTGTTGACCCGGATTTAAACTCCTATTGTACATACGTACAACCACACATCAAAGTAAACAAATATTATGTCAAATTTCTTCAATGGATTGTCATCTTACTGTCAAACGCATTAAGTTGAATATCAATTGAGGAAATTTGACAAGCTGTGGTAACCTGATGTGTGGCCGTACGTACTTACCTAGTTTTTATCCACTGAGCTACGATCGCACTCTCCACACCCGTTCCCCTATTATTATATTAACTTTATCCAAAAGCCTTCGTTTTTTGGCAACACGTTTTTTTTATTAATCGAGTAGCGGTGATTTATATGCCCCTACGTCGGGACCAAATGTGTCGAGTTAAATGGTCGTGCGTGATAAAAGGCCGTTGAGGCCGTAGGGGCCGTATAGGCGAAGTTGCTCTTTATTATACTTTATGGGTTCTTGACTTACCTTTGAGGAGTTATGTCTTTCGTTAAATCGATTACGGGTTAATCTTCTAAATAGCTTTTGTATGTAGTGGTCGAATGGTGAAAAATCCAATCTTAGTGCCTTGTTTTTAAAGTTGATTTTTTTCCTTAACACGACCTCACAGAAGACCTGAAGCAGCGCCTGTGCTGTGTGGGTGAGTGAGGGTACCGGGGGCCCAATTGACGGGAAAGTGGGTTAAAAGTTGGCAGCGTTCTTCTGATTCTCCTGGTGTTGCAGGTGTCTACGTGTGGCGGCAATCGCTTACCATCAAGTGATACCGTCTGCTCATCTGCACTGAACCTATTACTTAAAAAATTACATGGTTTAATAAATGTCTCTGAGTGCGGTAGTTAAATATTTAACTTCCATCATCTGTAGGAAATAGATAGATACCGGCGATTGCCAGCTAATCCTGTTACGGACTTAGGGGTGCTGCAGACGTTGTCATTTCCGCAACGCAAAATGAAAGGCATTTATTAGGCTCACCCTAGCACTTTGTTCCTTGATTTTTATTTAAAAGCTTATTTTTATAAAGGAATAACATAAAACATCACCTTTTCAAATTGCTCTGCCACGTATCACATAATAAACTAGGTATGTTCCTCGATTTTTATCTCTAAGGGGTTTACTTACGAATGAAACTAGCGCCGCCAACCTATTTACACTGATTGTGGCGAAAATACGATATTTTTTAAGAAAACAAAACATGACAGACTTAGATAAAAGTAAGTAAATTGATTTTTTCAAGATGCAATAGAATATATTATAAAACACGCGACAAGTAACAATAATGTCAATTATTGCTAAAAGTGGCCGTTCTAGCAATAATTAACATTATTGTTACTTGTCGCGTGTTAGAAATATTGCATTGCATCTTGAAAAATCCAATTTACTTGGATCTAAGTCTGTAATGTTTTATTTGCTTCAAAAATATCATATTTTCGCCACAATCAGTGTATACCTAGGTTGGCGGCGCTAGTTTCATTCGTATAGCCCCTTAAAGATAAAAATCAATTCTTCCCCAATAACATAAACAATCACACACGTAGATGTAACAATCCTGAAGTTCATGATTGGTCCCTACTTATTCCCTATTTTTCGTAGTTGTGATATTTATCCAAAATACTAATAGATATAGCTCTCATGCGATATTCAACCATGTTTTCTTCGTATCAAAATACTAGAATGATTGTTGGCCCGGATTTTAAACTCCTATTGTACATACGTACAACCACACATCAAAGTAAACAAATATTATGTCAAATTTCTTCAATGGATTGTCTCTTACTGTCAAAACGCATTAAGGTTGAATATCAATTGAGGAAATTTGACAGTTGTGGTAACCTGATGTGTGGCCTGTACGTACTTACCTAGTTTTTATCCACTGAGCTACGATCGCACTCTCCACACCCGTTCCCCTATTATTATATTAACTTTATCCAAAAGCCTTCGTTTTTTGGCAACACGTTTTTTTTATTAATCGAGTAGCGGTGATTTATATGCCCCTACGTCGGGACCAAATGTGTCGAGTTAAATGGTCGTGCGTGATAAAAGGCCGTTGAGGCCGTAGGGGCCGTATAGGCGAAGTTGCTCTTTATTATAGTTTATGGGTTCTTGACTTACCTTTGAGGAGTTATGTCTTTCGTTAAATCGATTACGGGTTAATCTTCTAAATAGCTTTTGTATGTAGTGGTCGAATGGTGGAGGATTAGATCTTGACGCCAAAATACTTTTTATACAACGTTGAGGCTAAATAAGTATGAGGCTGGCTTGATGATAAACAACTACGCTACCCTCCTTTATGATGATAACTTAACCAATGTCAAATTAAATAATTCATATTTGTGGGTAGTCAACGGTCGAAGTCAGTCAAAAATATACTTAGTCACTAAATAAAACGCAGATGTTATGCGTTTAAATTAATTCGTACTGAAAAAATGATTTAAGTGCTTATTCCTTCCGCGTCATACCCCTGTTAAGGGGACACCGTGACGATAATAGCGCTTCCAATTGATTTATATTAATTGTGTGGATTATGAGATATATTTTGAGTAATCCAGCTATAAAAATATATAGGAATGCATTAACAATTTTATGAGATGCGTAACAATACTTTTTACACGCGCCAAGTAACAATAATTTTCCATCCATCCATCCATACTTACAAACTTTTATGTTTATAATATAAGTGGGATAACATCTCTTTAATCACTCGACGTTGGCATAGTTAAATGTGCTTTAGGATGGCACCCATTATTAAAAATAAATAAGTCTTCGTTTTGTAATAAGGGGGACAAAGTTCAAATATCCTACATTAATTATCCAGACTTGTTAATCACACTAAGAACACACTGGTATAACGGTAACGCGCCATCTTTAGCCCAACACAAATGGGATCGTAAGCGCGAGTAATGCCTGTTTACCGAACACGTATTAGCCTACAACCGATAATTCAGACCATAATGGGAATATTCGCCAAATCACGAGCTGATAGGGGTGCAACGTTATCGATGAGAAAATCTATATTAATTTTGAAGATATCGAGAATTTGTGAATTAGGATGCAACGTCGTCGATGAGAAATTATATTTTAAGATTCACAAATTTTGAAAGACTTGTATTTTGTGATAATATTTAAGCAGCTTAGAGCATTGTGTAGATTTATAATAATTACATCTGTATCAAAAGAAAGTTCTGAATTTTATGAAAACCAAAACATGTGCTAAATTTTTTTTCCATTGATTGCAGGCTAACGCCAAAAGTATGACTTTCACCTAATAGAAAACGATGATTTGTACAGTTAGGGGAATAAGATATTGCACTGAAATGGATAATATTTAAAACACAATAATTATATCGACATTGGTATTTTATTTCGACTTTTCAAAATTCAGAACCGGATAAAAGTGTAAAAGAAACAAAAATCACATCATTGGGTCCCAACTACCAAGCTGTAGACAATGATGCTGATAGGAATCAATATTATTTATCGACAATGGTTGCAGCCCTACAGAACATCCCATTAGATGCACATTGAAAATTAAACGCAGAGAAATTTCAAATCTACCCTCCGGATCTACGGTTGGTATTCCATTATCAGCACTGACTGGGAATATCTATGTAAAGGATTCATGCACCCGTTAACAAGGCCTTATAAATAGATTACGTTATGGTGCAGTCAAGTCATTATCTTCGCTTGTGGTTTCATAATGGGAACAGGTAATTTTAATTGGTCTGTAAAATCGTACAAAGAATAAAATGGGAAAATGCCTGGTAGAAAAGGTACAATGTAACCAAAAGGAGATTATACTTTGAAAGCGAATGGGAATATTCTAATACCCTGATGGAAATTTAAACACAAGGCATTTTCGAATTGGAAAATTAAAACAGTGTTTGAAATTTTAAATCGTTGGATTAATGTATTAGCAACTCAGAATTGGTTGGTCATTCAATTCATTTGTAATGATAAAGATAGGATAGGTGGGAGTAAAACGTTTTATAAAGCATTCCTTATTTTCGCAGTGACAAAAACACTTAGTTCTTTTAAAAAAATATTTAATAATACTCTTACATCATCTTTGTATCTAAATACAATATTTACAATCTTAACTAGTCCTAAAATTAAAATAATGTCACATTAATATTTTGTGTCACTGTTACCAACATTATCAAAATTTATGTATAAAACCATCTTGGCAGTATTAAAAGGCAGTGATTAAGCTGATTTGAGTATTCAGTAATCATTATAATAAAAAAAAAGCTTTATATCTACTTACCGACTAAGAAACATAATTATCTAACAAATCCCAAAAATACACAATAACATTTTTCAAAGTTTGATTTAAGTATCAGTTAAAAGATTTCTTGTGTTTCTTCTTGAATCGAATAGATGTTGGTTTGAATAAATAAATAAACTGTCGTTGTTTTAAAATTTTTGCAACTTAATTTTGGATATTAACGTTTTATATCTATTACCTACACCTTTGTAAAAGGCGTATAAATTATTACAGTATTATGTATCTTTGGGAGATAAGTATGCATAATTAACTACAGTATAATTTAACAATAGATAAAGAATATCTATATTTTCAATAGTAAGTATAAGAAAATTTACATTATATCACACGAATCCTGTCTGCTGTCTGAGCTGAGACAAACCAACTAACGCCAATAAATAAAACAATGTTTAGTCATAGAGGTCTCGTAAGTGCTTATAATATTGGTGGTTGATATTGAAACGTGGTTACATTAACAATACGTTAATAGATTATTCATACAATGTTGATTTTAAAAGCGTTTTAAACAGTCATAAATATAATCCAACCATCATTTACATAATTTGAAACATACAATTACGACGTCATCAAGATAAAATAATTTTAAACACCATTCATATTTTTATTTATAAATATTTTTGCGCTGAATTTTTACATTTTTAATGCTCTTCAAACTAAATGACAATGATAATGGTATGTGAATATTAGCGCAAAATGAAATGTGGAGCAAACATTAATAGAAAATTGCTAATACCTATTTGATAAAAACCATTACCTAAGTTTATCGCTTAGCCGCCGGCGCTTGCGTGTGGTGGGTGCAGCCTTCGACGTTCTCTGGCCAGTCGCAAACGTTCTCGTTGGGGTTGAAGACAAGGTTGGAAGGACAAGGCATGTGGTGTTTCCTCTCTCCTTCACACATGTAGTACATGGTGCAGTCAGCCTTATCAGGATGGTAGGAAATGTGGCCGTCTTCTTCTTCACAAGTCACTTCGTTGGCTGTAATTGAAATGACACGCTTAAGTATATTTCAATACATAAACTAATGATTTTCTTTTTATCTGAATTAGCTTTTCAAAACATATTTTTATCTGTTACCAAAGAATTTACAAATTAGTTTCGGAAAAAATATCAAAAAAGACCTTGAATAATTATCATACGTAATTACATCATACTCATAAATAATGAATTTTGTCTGATCAAGTAAATTAACTTAAAATGATACTTACGATCTTTCGTCGTGTATTGTCCGGTAGAGCTAGAAGATTCGTAGGGTCCGTCAAATTCAAGCTTGACCTTGTATCCAGCCAGTTCTTGCTTCATCGCAGTTATAAGGGGGTATTTGCCTGTTCCGCAAGATCCTCGGAAATCATCCATATCAACTGACCAGACCATGATGCCGCCGAAACCTTCTTCCTTCAACCAGGCCATCTGGAACCAATCAAGTAAATTTATACTCAGTACAGTAATAATTTAAAAACTCATACTAGTGAGTATGAAAAAATCGATGTTAAATCAGTTGATTTGACTATCACTAATGCATTTATTTACCTTAGTCTTAAGAGATCTTTCATCGTCAAAGCCAACCCATTGGTCGTCTCTGTAGGCGAATGGCACCATCTGCTCGTTGTCCCAAACGAGGGTCGTGTTGTCTTCCCTGAGGAATTCGCAGATTTCGTAGTAAGACATGAAACCTGCTTCGTTGGTGAAGCGACCAGCTTGTCCTGGGGAGACAAAAAAAAATACAAATAAATTAAGGCAATGTCACATACATTGTCTTGGTCTTACCTATATTACTCGTATAAAAACGCTAGAGGTTAATTCTTTAGAAAACGACAAGGCATATACCTACCCCTCTATTGTAAAACCTGGTATAAGGTGGCAAAGTAAGTCTGGGTTTAAGACTGATGCTGTCACATATAAAACAGTTACAGCATCAGTTGAAGTAACTTTTAGTCTCCTAACATTAAACCTTAGCCCTCTTATTACAATAAGGATAGGATATAAACAAACCTGACCCCACCACAAATATACGACTACGATCAATTTGCTTTTTTTAATATCATGTAGACATATTAACCCGTTGCCAATATACGCTATCAAATAGATTTTTCATTAGCGTAGGCTCTCGTTGCTATACCTTATATTAACTCGCTTATCATCAAAATTTATAGTTTAATTAGCGCCTGTTTCGTTTAATTTACTTCAATAAATATGCTTTATCTCGGACTTTCGTAACTATGAAATCTCGCGAACTTTACTTGGATAGTTGGTAACAAGTTCCCAACGGTAAAACTCGGTAGTTCGCAAGAGTTAATTTATGAGACCACTCAGCGCCTGAGAGAAGTTCGCGGCATAGAGGCTAATGCTTGCATCTGTGTCTTTGCAGCAATATTTAATATCTTAATGCGTTAGACCGCATTGTATGGCGAGTGTTGTTTCCGTTGATAATACATTTTGTAATGAAAAGTTGTGTTGTTAAATAAATATATTGACACAACATCACATAAATTGTCCTGGTCCCAAACTAAGGATTTTCCTTGTGCTATGGAAACCAGAAACAACGAAGGACCCACAAATACCCAGATTCAACGCAAAATATCTGTTTCATCAAAAAATCTTATCTTTTCATACAAAGTCGGTCACGATGACTTGTTCATTTTATATGGGAGTTGAAAAAAATTTCGACGGATTTCCAAACGTTGTTGAACAATTATTATTGTTGTTCAGAATTATAGTTGTACATACACGTGATCAAAGGGATGTAAATGTTCACGGACACACCCTGTAAGGATTTATTTCCTTACCTCCACCAGAAGCAGGGGCTCCGATGTCAAATTGAGTGTCATTGATGAGCGTGAACGATCTTCCGTAGGTCGGCATGCCGATCATCAGCTTCTCCTTTGGCGCGCCTTGTCGCACCCATTCACGGGCGGAGTAGTCCTGAAAAGGTTATAAAGGAATTAATGAGCCGACTCGACCGGAGTGATATCGTCGTCTCACAGAAGACCAGCGGGAAACAGCGCCTGAGCTGTGTTTCGCAGAGTGATTGAGAGAATGAGAGAAGCACGTTATGCGTGCAATCTTGCGCTCGATCCTTCTCCGGTCTGCCGTTTCAATTGAATATGAGGCAAAGGAAATAGAGAGTATGTGTGCGCTCATACTTGTGCTCTATAACTATTTGTACTTATAATATTATCTTGTGATGATCGGTCGCCGTTGCCGAATCGGTTGGCAGGAATTATAATTTATGTGAAATATACATACCACAGTAAGTTTCTTCTGGTAACTGGTGGCGCTCTCTAGAGGGAACAGGGGGCTGTTGTGTCCAACTTGCCGCTCCCATTGACCGTGGAAGTCATAGGTCATCACGTTGATAAAGTCCTGGAAAGTAATGAATACAGGGTTAGACTCAATCTGTATCTAGGACATGCGACCAATGGATCGATCTTCAATCAAGGGCAATCGAATGGTAGAATGGATATACTGACGTCGATCTATAGTTTCTATCAGACCGATTCGATCGTCATTCGATAGTAAAATGGATTCTACGTTGATCGAGGGAATCGATCAAATGATTAGCCTAACGACAACTTTGATCGATACCCTTGGTCGTTTGGTATGGTAACACTTATACAGAATTTGCAGAACAGATATTATATAGATTCCGTCACACTTTCTGAGGAATGATTACCAAGATAAGGCGACAACGCGTCAATCTTAATTCTTGCAAATATTCTACTAAAATATCTTTATAAACAACTCAAACAAAATATCTTTTTAGATTTCGAAGAAATGTTTTGGGTAGGTACTTTTATTTAGGGAACTGTAGTAGCAAAATAGACCTAATTATTTTGGTTGGCAAGCCTATTTTTTTACGACTGACAAGCATTTGACCTCAATCACACCTGATGTTAAGCCATAAACATAAAAACAGAAACTTACCAAGTATTTAGAGATTTCAGGGACGTCATATCCAGCGGCGATGGCTTCGAAAGAGGCTGGTACAGCGGCAGTCAGCAGCAGTCTTGGCTGGCCAGAGGTCTTGGCTTCACCCTCGAAGGCGAGTCGGAGCTCCTTCAGAAGGGATACGAAAGCCGCGCGGTCATCTGCTCCTCTGTAGAAATGATGCAGAAACAATGTTTTAGAAAACGCTTTGAATGTAGGTATGTCTTTAAATAATACTGGGTTGAAAATTGCGTTACTAAATGCGTAGTTGAAATCAGTGCAAATTTCAATGAGTAAATAATAGCCGTAACGTATTGTAGACGTGTATATAAATTATAGGTAAAATTATCTATAAATTGTATGTATATTAGTGACCTTGACGAGTTTTATTTTCCAATACAACCAATTTTATATCTGTCCTTCACTACCTTTTTGTCAGGCATTTTAGAAAGCAAAAAAAGTAAAAAATATAACTATGGCTGCTTTGTTGTACTATCGCGAACTCAAAAGCAAGAAATGATAAATTCTTACCTTGGGTACTCCCAGTCTACATCCAGGCCGTTGAACTGGTAGTCCCTGAGGAACTCAATGGCTTCGTACACGAACTGGTTCATACGGAACACGTTGGAGGTGAGCTCTTTGAATGGAGTTGAGCCAAATGCCCATCCACCGATGGCCAGAAGGATCTGAAGAATGAAAAATTTGATTAAGTTTTAATCACAATGACCTTGAATACACAGAATTGTACAGACTTTTGAATTATAAATTTCGCGGTGTTGATTTTTTTTCTTTCTAACACGATCTCAGATCATCTCGTTCATACATACCTACTACAAAAACTGCCTCAAATTAGTGAGTCACCCCAATCAACAGAGTATCCTACACTCAAACCACATCATAACATCACACACCTTTACCGATATAAGTCATTTTAATATTATGTTTATGTGGGTTGACATGATAATGATGATGATGTTTTCGATGTACATTCTCACCTTCAAGTTCGGGTTCTTCTCTCTCAAAGCGACGACCTTGTCATACATATCGGCGTCTTTCTCATCTCCCTCAGCCAGTTTGTGGTCCTTGAGGGTCGCGAAGGCATAGATGACGTGGGTGCAAAGGGTGGGGTCAACGTTCTCGGGCATGAAGCGACCGGCACTCGGTCTCTTGGAAGACCACGATGTGAGGTAACAGAGGACTTGCGGCTCACGTCCTGCAAAAAACGTCAAAATGTTTATACAATTGCTTAAAATAGACATAAATTTGAAGAAACTTTCTACGATTTACAGTTTTGCTCACAGATAAAGATCTTATATCTAATCAAACCTTTAAAATTTTAAAATAAATGCCAAAAATAAATTTGAATTAGTTTTACATGTATTACATAATAAAGATTAAAGTAGGTAGGTACTGTAGTAATAATAACAAAGGTCTCTAAATAGTATTTACATTGTTTGAAACGCAGTGCTAAGTAAATAATATTCCTCGGTAAGAAAATGATAGAGTGAGATAATTGATTGAGACTAAATACCATTTCATATACTGTGGAAAATCTAGTATTGTAGCTGTATGTCACCATACGAAATATTAAGACGTGCAAAAATATCCAACAAAAGAAACCTAAACAACATCACAACATTTGCCCGATACTTACAATCTTTGGACAATACATCCGAAAATGAAACTCTGTACGTGACGTTAAAAGCGACAAATCTCGAAGGGAGTGCCTCAAGGGTCACTTTAGGGCCGCTGTTGTTCCCAGCTGCCAAGAAAGGCTTACGAAAGTCGACGTTTCGCGACACAGTCGCTAAAAGTTTGAAACATCGAGTGCTTTTACTCCGAACCAACCAGTTAAACTTGGTCTATTGCTTGTTCCACTTCACACGTCTCTTTTGATAAATATGAAGAGTAGTCATGAAAACTGAATATTTTGCATAAACTTTGGGTACCAATATTTTTAAAAGTCGTACATACACATATTTTTATGTCAATTTCGATTGAAAGTTCACTGTTACCTATCTTCAATTATCAACGAAGCCAGTCCAAACCAAAGGAATGTGATGAAAAAATCAAATTTCATTAATTTAAAGTCTGTCAAGGCTTTTTGTTTAATCTTAAATTGAACCATGTATTGCAATCATCACAATAAAAATGACGGCGTTACTGGACCAAATAATGCCTCTTAATAGATTGAAACTGACTTTTTGAATAGTTTGTTATTAAACTAATAATAGCCCTTACTTTGTTGTGGAACTTTATTAGTTCCTAAATGTGCCAATAAATGGCGTTGGGTGTTGAAAACATCGCGACAAGTGTTTCGCCTTTTTCGTTTACCTATAAACCTTGTCATTGTTTAAAGTATTGATATTTTAATCAATAATGTAGAAGATAGATAAGATCACCGAAACTATAGAATAAATTTCTGTAAATAAATAAATAAATAAATTGTGACAACATCACATACATTGTCCTGGTCCCAAACTAAGGTTTTCCCTTGTACTATGGAAACCAGAAACAACGAAGGAACTACAAACACCCAGACCCAAGACAAATATCTGTTTCATCAACAAACATTTGTCTTGATGCGGGAATCGAACCCGCGACCCTTGCGTCTCAACCGGCGCACAAGCCACTACGCCTAATGGGTCGTCAAAATTCTTGTTCTTAAGTTATGAATTTTGTGCAATAAAGTGCATCTATCTATAGACACAGATTTTTCCAAAGAGGTGTCTATAAAATATAAATAAAAAACATTTATCCAAAAGCATAACCTTCTTTAAGCATAACCTTCATTCTTGGTCTGTGGATATTCTGGTTTCACTAAAAGTGTTAAGAGCAAAACCACGTTATCCCACTAGTTGGCGGGTGTCTCCCATATTCTGTCGCTCCAGCAAATGGTGTACGTGATTTAATGCCTCCAGGTTTATGATGTCATCCGCCACAATCTTTATAAGTAGGTACTTCTAAGTTCCGCGCTCTCTAAAGGATGGCTTATTATCTTTCGAGTACGAGAGGTCGAGAACAAAATATACGCTCATTTCGGACACTGTTGGTAATTAGTGTTGAGGATATAAGTAGTCTAGAAACTTTTTGTTTTCCTATTATGTACGACTATCACCATAAAATATTGCAAAATTAGAATAGTACATACTGCAATCCGCTATGGTCTGAACCTTTAATCATGGTTTGCCCTCACTTTGCGTTTTCGGTTTAGCTATAACTCTTTTGGTTGTCTACAGAATTCACCTCTTCATAAAAGTATAGAAGATATTCCAAAGAAGGATTTAAGTAAGCTACGGGTTCCAAAGCGACAGCTTGGGACCCTGGGATGTAACCTTGATAAAAAGCTTTAATGAGGTTTCTTTTAGTAAAATGTTTATATTGGCGTTTATTTTCACTTGATCGTTACAAATTCGACAGTTTAACGATCGAAATTTAATTTTTCAGAAACTGTGCCAATCCGTTTGGCAAATTGTCTCGTTAATCTTTTCCAAATTGATACCTCTGTTTAGGGTTGCCAGGTCTTAAAACGAAAAAGTCGGACAATCCAACCAGTATAGCCGGACATTTGGGAAAAAAAACCGAGAAGCGCTATAATATTAAATCCAGCGGTTTGTTCATCCTTCTACGACGACGGGGGACACTATCGCCAAGAGACTCATTGTAGATAGATCTCCTGAAAAAAAAAAGCCTTACAAAATCTGGAAGTGCCGAACATTGTCTAATTTGGCCGGACACGCAACTAATAAGCCTACTTAGTTCGGCTTTCAATCTGGCAACCCTTCGTCCCATAAGAACGATGGTTTATTAAAGGCACGTGAATCTGATCGAGTGGTCAAAAAGTGGCTATCATTCACACTGTCGGACTCGCAAACCCTTTTATTTGTCAACTGGCAAGGGCAAACGAAGTACCTACGTAAGAAACTATCGGGGTAAGTTTCAACTCCAGTTTTTCAATCGCCAAAGAGAATTTAAAGATATTTGGATCTGAATCACTATTAGTATGTCTTAAGCCTCTCTTTTGCAATCTCATATGTAAAACTCCGTGAGTTAAGCTGATTTGAGGAATAAGACTTTTTTCCGGTTGGATATCAAGACTAACAAAATAAATAAAAAAACAATGCATTTTTATTTGTTTTTAAAAATGAAAATGTTTCCTTTGAAATGAATTGCTACCTTAAGGATTTAAGGTATTCCCTCCAGACTCTTTTTTTCTACCCTGTAATTACCGATGATTATAACGTGGCTGTGTGATAAAAACCAGCTGAAAATAATTGACGCCTCTTGCTCTATATTTATACATAAATTTTTCAACAACCAAGTTGTGACATGTATCAAACGTTAGGACAGCTTCGTCAAAACTTTTTAAGAGCAAAACTTTTTATTGGTACGAATAATTTATGAGGCCGTTATGAGTGCCTGACGGGGTTAAAAGGGCTATTTTTTGTCCTACTTCGCCACCCTTATTGGGCGATTGGCCTTGTAATATTGAAGTCGTCTCTTTAAATGAGTTTTAGATTGATAAATTGAGTGCTTTTTGATCGTTTGATGAATGGTCTGGGATTTCAGGATGGAAGTAATATTAGATTGCAGGATCTCAAATTGCAAATCTGTTTTTGTTCGTATTGTTTTCTAGGAAATTAATCACTGGTTCCCGGGGCATTTTAAATTAAATTTTGAATGGTCTGATTTAGGAGTCAGAAAAAATGAGCTGTAAAAGATATTTACAGAGACAGATACATTAGTTTATTAACTAGATATTGATTTGTGGTTGATATTTTTAAAGATACAGTTCTGACAATGTATCTACTTATTTTATCTTAATTCATTTAAATAATTATTTATTTATAAAAAGCACAATGAACAGTTGACAATCATGTTAGTAATCAAAAGATTAGCGTTATTCAATCTAATGTATTATCGCTTATTTGACTTATTTTGTATTGTACTAATAAATAAATGAAAAATTATATGAGGTAATTAAGAATTTGCTGCAATTATTATTATTTATAGACTTATGCGGGAGACAACCCCGTTAGATGGCTTACTTTCAGACTAACATCCTAAAGAGTTAATGGTAATTTTGAACGTCACAAATAACAGAATGAAAATTTGACGGACGAAGCCACCTGTTGGACTTTAAACTGCTTTAGACTAACAGTGGATAGGGAATTCAGCAGACCTTATTACAGACCATAGGTTATGTTTAATTAAGATAAATTTGTAGTGAACTTATTGTGCATCGCTTGCAATTTCTACGAAACAATTTTGCACTTTAAAGGAATACATTAAGGACGACTATGATAGTACATTTAAAATATTTAAACAAGTAGAAAGTTACATTACCTTTAGGAATGTTGTTTATGTCGCACTTAGAAAATGTAAGTGCCTCTTAAAATGCCAAGCTGACTTTAATAAAACTTAGTACTCCCACTATGTTTTATTAAAGTTGTTATTAAAATGAAAAGGTTACTTTAGAAATTCGTAAGTGTTGGAGAAAAACAAACAATTAAATTTTAAATTGAGACTCTTATGGTTTTGAGGAGAAAGCTGTGATTTTTGTCGTGATGCAATTAACGCATGATCAAGACGAAAGTGCATTTAACAAGCGAAAATAGTGGTAATTATATAGTAGTTAAGTAATGTTCATGTAACTTTATATGGGAAAAGTAGGCCAAGTCAATCTAGCCACAGATGCTCGGTCGATACCCGGTAAAAGTAATCAAGAAAACGGCAGCTTAATTAAGTGTTTAATGTTAAGTACATAGGTACTCAATAACTTACTAACTAAATTTAGTGATCACAAATTGATCCTCGTAATATCTAAGATTACCAGACGTTTACTAAAACACTTTAATGATTTTTTATTATGAATTATAGATCTCTTTAGATATTACACAATTAAAGTAAATAATAGGTTTTTTATGTGATAGGTGGAATGGCACAAAAAGTAGGTAATTACAAATAGTTTTTTATTTTGTGAAATTAGTCCGACGAGCAAACGGATCACCTGATTTCAAGTAATTGCCACACCATAGACAACTCTCAAGTGTTCCTAACCCTCTGCTCCCCTCAAATCAGGCCTCCAGTTCTACCCTCACTCGGTGAAAGACTGAACAGGCTGTGTTACAAACCGGTTTTCTACAAGAGTTAACCTCTATATGATAAGTATAGATTTATTTATTATCTGATACTTACGGAACTTGTCAATAACAGCAGCATTGTTGTTCTTGATGACGATGTTCTTGGTCGGCTTCTTGACCCTGCTGAGGACGTCGGACAGACTGATCTTGATGGGCTGCGGCTTCTCTGTGACTTCCACCACCACGCTGGATGCGACAGACGCCCAGTCTACGTCCTTGGCGTCTTTGCCGCGCGAGATGCCCCGGAGTTCCTCTCTGAAAAGACGCAAAGATACCATCAGAAACAGTTCCACATCCAGGTTTTCTCTGAAAAGACCTACAGTCAGCCACACATCAGGTTACCACAACCTGTCTAATTGATCCTCAGTTGATATTTGACCGCGACTCGGTAAGCGTAGTGTTGGACGCCCTGCAACAAGATGGGATGATGACATTCGAAGGCTGACTGGTGTGGGCTGGATGAGTGGCCAAAAATTGGGAGCGGTGGCGTGTATTAGGGGAAGTGTTTTTTCAAAGAAACACAGCGCAAGCGCCAATTATTTCAGTTAATTAAACTTGGCTTTAGGGGAGAGATTGGACAAGGATCTTCTCTAGAAGAAAGCATAACAGAGCCAACCGATGGGCCGACGACCTTTTGGTCGACCTAGGTGTCAGCAAGAACTACAGGCTATTAACTGCCATCAAGTAGTGTAAGATCGACCAAAGTGGCGTTCTCTTGTTTCGGAAGACAAGACTCGTTTCGGGTCGCTGAGCCAGTGGAGTAAGTAAGTAAACATAGCTCTAACATCAAACTGCAACCTGAAAAATTCCTTTGACGAAAACCGCTTCATTCAAATCCCGTTTTTGAAATACAAGCCAAATCTCCACAGTCGAAGCTCCAAACAAAGGACAATGTTTTTGAAGTAGTCGACTAAAAAGACATGCAAAAATGCTCACTGCAGACACCGAAACACTTTAAATTAATGCCATTTTGCGCGCTCCGGTCCTTATTAAGTGTAGCGTTTGTATTCACGTTTCTTGTTATGTTGCTTTCAGTTACATTTTCATATTCGTTTTGAGTTAGTAGAATGGTTTTAATACGATAGAGTGCATTAGATATTCAATGCTTCTTCGGGGTTTAAAAATGCATATCCATTTTACGTTTTATCTACAGCACTCTACTGCACATGTCACGGGAAAATTACAAAAACCAATTTGATAAATTTGTTAGGAAATTCATCAACTTTTAAAAAGTAACAAACGGTAGTTAAACATATTATTTAACTCAATAAATTTTAGCTACCTTACCGGTACATATGTGGCAGTAATTTAGTTAATACTTTCAAAATTTTGCCACAAGTTAAACCGTACACCTACCCGCCCGTTACTTATTAAACTGTTTCCTGATTGGTCGACTAATTCTAGTGGGAGACTTACCTCATAGCTCCAATGAGGGGGTACTTGACGTTCCCACCGCAGACGCCGCCGCTGAAGTCGTCCATGTCCACAGTCCACACCATAGCTCCTCCGAAACCGTTGTCCTTGATCCACCTGAACAAATAATCATGATGATTGATGATATTAATATGTAAGTAATGCGTACTGGTGAAGTACCTAATGCGGACTGGTGATCACAAGCCCGAGCTATGTTCGAAAATTCGGAATATACTTTTGCTCTACTCGGCAATCGAACTCCAAGATCGTCCTCCATAGCCCGGTACTTATAGTATAAACCACTAGACCAACGAGGCGTTACAGTTTCATAAAGCACTATTATTGCTTACCTCATCTTGTTCCTTATAGACTTCTCATCGTCAAAACCAACCCACTGGTCACCGTGGATAGCATATGGCACCTTCATCTCATCATCCCAGACGTACGCGCCACCGTTGCGTAGGATTTCACACACCTGTTAAAAATACATTAATTAGTACCGCCCATAGATCAACTTTTAACCCTCTTTCCCCCCGATTGGGCCTCTGAGTGTTTAAATATATAATTTATTTATTCAAGTAACATGACTCATAATTTATTAGTTATAAAGGCCTTATCCTATGTTAGTAATTAAACATTTAACTTATATTATATTTATTTATTTGTGTATCACACCCGCTGATGTTGTGCAGCAGTAATTCATATAGCGGCAGTCAAGCCTACTCGCTATCATATTCAAGATGCTGTTGGGGCTGCCCCGCACCCTGCGCACCAGGGACGCGCATCGCTTCCGCATAGTCGCGTAGAAGCAATCTACTCGCGCTTCTGCAAACATCCCCGACGCGCTGCAGTATCTGGGCAACCCCATCAGCACCCTGAATGCGTTGTTGTACTGGACTCGCAGAGCACTGTACGATGCACGCGAATAATTGGCCCACAGGCTGCACGTGTAAAAGTTGGTGCAATAGGCTCTAAAAAGAGTAACTTTTACGGCTTTTGAGCACCGCGAGAACCTGCGAGCGAGTTTAAAAGACGTAGTTTTAAGGGAATGACAATGTTAATGATGATGAAGTAGTTTGAACAATTTAGATAGCATTTTGTTATTCCTAGCCAAGTCTGAAGCCTTAAAGATATTATGACTATGACACTTTTTTTTCAAGCTTTCATCTGCTAAATGCTAAATACATTATTTCTGAAGAAATCAAACTCAGCCCGGCATCTATTGATTCTGACAAATCCTCGTGTAAGCAAATAAATCAGGATTGCTCCGTCAATAATGCAGGATAACAAAGTACTTCAGGTATTCCCTTAGGAGCTGGAAGCTTTCTCTCGTTGGCAAATTGATAGACAGGTTAAGAATTGGATTTGGAGTACCTAAGGTTTGAACGTCCTTGATGAAATCTTGACAAAATATTTACATAGACATAAGATTTTATTTTCTACTGCGTTTTAGGAACTTAAAAAGGTCTTCACAAAACCTTTCATAATATAGGAAGGCAAGCGAGCAAGCGAGTCACCTGATGGTAAGTGAACACCGCCGCCCATGGACGTAATATCAGTTACACCAAAAGGAGTGCGGATGCGGATACTAATAGCTAGCTTTATTAGTAGAAAATAAAGCTAAAATATGTGCTTTTTATACCATAGTTTTGAACACAACCGGAAATTCACGGTAGATGTGATGATGAGAGACAGAATTTCTCTCGTTCGTTCGAATTTAAGTCATCATTTCAGCCAATAGACGTCCACTGCTGGACACAGCCTCCCCCAACGTTCTCCACACAGATCGGTCCTGTGCCACCCGCATTCAAGGAATTCCCGCGACCCTCGCTAGATAGTCAGCGAATACAGGTACCTAATTATAAAAAGTTGCTTTTGAACGTGGGCAAAGAAGAAATATTTTTATTAATAAAAACTTACTACTGTTTTTGACTGTCTATATAAAGCAATGTTCTTGTCTTGGAGGTATAGCTTAGACGTATCTTTGAGATCGTTAAAGAAGGCAAAACAAATTATATTCAATGAATACAACACAAAAGTTCCTTCAGGCAGAATCTCAGGTTATTGTAAAAGTTTATTTCAATGTTTAATAGAATACAATTGGACTGGTACAGACAAAGGAATATTTTTAGAATCTTGCTGGTAGAAGATTTGAAAAAGGTGAGGCAAAAATCTGTAAGAGCTACTATCATTATCATACCTAATTGTAATTTAGTTTTCTTTCGCATGTGTTGTTTTTCTGGACAAACATTTGTGTGATAAACACTTGTGTTTGTTCAGTGTGTGGGTGTAATATTATGTATTTTTGGAATGGATTAGAATGAAACTTTACAAAAATATATCTTGTACTAAGGTTGATATATCAGAACAACACATAAGCTACAATTTATAAAAATGATCGAGTGGATTGTCCAAAATATGTATATTATGACGGTACCTACGTGTCAATGTCGGCCGCTAGTTATAAAATAATCTGTAACTTATTTATACAGTATATTCCAAATAAAATCCCAATTCATAACGTCATAACTGGGAATCAAGTATCAAAATCACATAATCTGTAATAGAATAAGTATGGAGAAACACTTATTCATTTGAATAACGAATCAGATATCAACTTCACATGCCGAATTCATTCAATTGTACCGCGATCATCTAAAATCGGCTTATAAATTATATAAGCGACGGATATAAGGGGGATGAGGGTGTCTTTGAAAGGCAATAGGGCGTTAAGGGCTTCTTATAATCTCCCTTAAAAGTCTTCGGTTGGGATAGGTACTTCCTTCCTGATATAATTGCGATATAATATTTTATCTTTGGGCAGGGGTGTAACGTACCGATCGTTTTAGGCAACGGGTAAGGCGCACTAGAGATGCTAATTACCTTTTAAAATAACCGTCGCGTTAATTCCTGTTTTAATCTTTTATAGTTAAAATGCAACGCGAAAATAAAAAAAAACTAAGGATAACTTCTTTAGATAACCACAAAACTTAAAATATCCCGAAAAGGTGAAACACTTGGGCGATGTAATCAGCACATAGCGCCATCTATTGTAAAATTGGAACTAATATCAAACCTAAGTTTAAGAGATAGTTGTGCACTACTTTTTTATTATGTTTTTGCACTCGAAATCTTGATAAACATCAGAAGCGGCCACTTTTGGCGTTACTCCAAATTTTGAGTTGACAATCGATTTGATTCAAGATAAATTGCACAGTTATTAAATAAACCCTACGCTTACACTATTAGCTTAGTTTTAGACAACTTCTTGTCTGTTTGGATCACACTCGAAACTATGTTAGCAGTGCCTAAGCTACTTAGAATATGTTGTTGTTGTGTGTTAAGTAACTTAGGGCTTAGAGTGTCTTAGTTAGCCAAGGGTAGGTTAACTCTGTCGTAAAAGTTTCAATTTAGTGTCAATAAAATTGCCTATATTTCAGTAGATTGTTATGGGTTTATCATCAGCCTGTCTCAAGGCCTCCCCCTAATGTTCGCCATTTCACCCTGTCTTCGGTTTGATGCAGCTAGTCTATACTAGAAGCTCTTCGCAGATCGTCACTTCATCTTCATAGCCGGGGGTTTGTGTTGGGTCTGGGTATTTATGGTTCCTTCGTTGTTTCTGGTTTCTATAGCATAAGAAAATACCTTAGCCCAAGCTAGGAACAAGGACAATAAATGTGCTGTTGTCTCAAATTACTAGTTTTTTTTTTTAATCATTTTCATTATGAAAAGATAATGGCGGCCTTTACCATACCTATCTTTTCATATTCAAGATCCAAATTAATTTTAATTTTAGAGCAATTTCATTTGCCATTTTCCACAGTTAGTCTAGCAATAATCATTATCTTAACGAAACTGTCAGTTCAGACGATTTTCTTAGCTCAATAACCCTATTTGCATAATATTAACCTGTTATAGGGTACTATTCAACCCAATGTAACAGTTCTCTTTGCTAAGTGTAATCCGTGGAATTCGTTTGTATAACAGAGCTAGGTATTTACTAGAAACCATTGGAGAGTAGGTACAGTTGGGTACAAAATATGTAAAAACCTTTGGTATCTTACCATAGTAGAATAGCTATCTGACGCTTACTTTTTTACACGTAAGGTGTAGCACATATTTTGGAAAATTACTTTCTACAGATCTTTTTGCAGCCGCTTCTGGAGTATCTGTGAACATTCACATCCCTTTAACCACATCTTCTACTAAACATTACCAAGCATACAGGCCTCTAAAATCAAACGCAGCTAAGCGCCAAATCAAATGTTCTGTACATAGCTGCTTTTGATTCCATATGCCTTAATTAATGTTCTACCACTTTTTCATTAATATTTTTTTCAGCTCCCCAAAAGGAAATAAAAAAGTCACCTGACTGACTTTATATGATAAGTTGAGTTTATTTTACGCGAATCTCTAAAATTCAGAGATTTTTTTTTATGTGATAGGTAGCAGGCGAGCAGGCGGATCCCCTGATAGTAAGCAATTGCCGCCGCCCATGGACACTTGCAACTTGCAACACCAGTGGAGTTACAAGTACGCTGCTAACCTTTTATCCCCTTTCCCCTGAGTGGGCCTCCGGTACCCTCACTCACTCGGCGAAACACAGCACAGGGGCTGCTTCACGCCGGTTTTCTGTTAGGCAGTGGTATCTCTCCGGTCGAGCCGGCCCATTCATGCCGAAGCGTGGCTCTCCCACAGTTAAATGTTTTTCAGAATGGTTGGCAGAAGACGTGGTTGAAGTCATGTGAATGTTCTCAGATACACCCTGAATACCTACCTCATCTATAATCTGATTACCTCTATCCTATCCAATTAGCTTGAAAGAACTAAACTGCTGCTACTAGGTATTGCAATTCAAATGAGCTTCACGACAATGATATGACTTTCTTCTTCACATAATGTTATAAGGTGATTCTCGCGTGTTCTTGTCAAGTCGAATAATGTTTTCAATGTCACAGCAGAGAAATATTGTTCTACAGAAGTCCTTGATGTATATTTTCTCTATAACACCCATGTTATTCACTTCTGGAAGTATTAGGAATTTATTTTAGACTTATTTCGAATTAAGACCTTTTAGGTCGAAATTGGTGTACCTACTGTAAGTCAAGCCGAATAACTAAAGTATATTTTCTCTATTGCACTCATACGTACTGTAGCGCTACCATGAGTTGACATCGAAAACTGACATAACGTAAACTATTGCTCTGTCTCTTTAAAATACATTACAATGAAAGAGACAAAGCGAGAGTTTGCGATAGCGAGGATAGTATTTCAAACTCATGGTAGCCACTCCGTACCGCCTTACGCTTCCCGTTTTACGCGAATTAGGAGATACGCGGTTTTCATCATTAAAAAAAAAGTTGATGTCACCAATACAATGCTGAACTCGACCATCAAGATCTAAAATGGACGACCTTAAGACCCTAAGATATACATTATGCGTGAGTCAAGACTTTGAACAGACAGATTTCAACTTAACAAAAGGGCTCAGTACAATTGAAAAGGGTTTACCTTTACGCGAATTAAGACTTACGCGTCTATCACTTGGTCCTACATAACGCGTTACTCCATCTTATTACTGTATTTCTTTATTTAATGTTGAATAAGGCGAATTTGCGTTATCCTAAAAAAGCTTACATTCGGAAACCAGAGCAAGTATTCTCTATGGGAATCAACCGGCAATCTCTGGATCCTAAAAGCGGTGTTTTAGCTAATACATCAAAGAGAGGTACCTACCTAAAGTTAGCGCCAAAAAAACTTGCACAAATGGATGGCTTCTTTTGACCTTCAAATATTATTTGGTTTTTCATACAAAACTGACGCAAAATGACGTAAATCAATTTGCATTATACTTTTAACGCATTCACGCTAGGTAGATATATTATCTAGGATTTCTATAATCAAATTAGTAAGTACAAATATCAAAATAAAATCTCATCAATATACCTAGGTATTTTTTTGGAGATTTTGGGGACTTTGTTGCTATAGGTATTTTGTGAACGCCTTTTTCTACGAAATGACGCTTAATCCCGATACACGCATATTAATTTATACTTTTTATTGTAGCTTAAATTCTACCTAGTATCATCATCATCATAATTGATGTGTCATTACGAATTTCGTCACCATCGCTTCCCAATTTGAGGTCCGTAAAGGTTTCAAGTGTAGCTTGTATAGTTATTAAAATGGACTTACCTCATAATAAGCAAGGAATCCGGCCTCCTTCGTGTACTCGCCCGCCTTCCCACCCCCACTGGCCGGCGAATTCACTTTGAAGTTATTCGGGTTTGACAGCGTAAACGTGCGTCCGTAGGTCGGCATGCCTGCAATAGAATTCTGTTTAAGTCCATGGAGAGTAAAGTTTAGCCAGTTCAAACGAATGCAAACTGGCCGGCAAGTTTTAAAATGACGTCGGAGTGTTCAAGTTGGAAAGTATTGAGTTATTGGATACTTAAGAACTCCTCAAAGCAGTTACAAGTTGGGTTTCTTTAGGGATGAGGTAGAAATGGCATAAACACTGTAACACACTCACGGTTTTTAAAGCTAAAGTGAATGAATTGGCTTCATACTTTTTTTTTTATGTGATAGTTAGCTGACTAGCAGGCGGATCACCTGATGGTAAGCAATTGCCACCGCTCATGGACACTTGCAACACCAGTGTTACAAGTGCGCTGCCAACCTTTAATCCCCTTCCCCCGGGTGGGCCTCCGGTACTCTCACTCATTCGGCAAAACACAGCACAGGGGTTGCTTCACACCGGTTTTCTGTGAGGCAGTGGTATCACTCCGGTCGAGCCGGCCCATTCATGCCGAAGCGTGGCTCTCCCACAGTTAAAACTTGTGGGTTAGCTCGTTCCATCGTAGACTTCTCAACTGGGTGGTAACTAGTAACTAGGATTAAGTGTAAAGCCAAGAGAAAGTCCATCATCAATCAAGAAAAATCGGTGTAGTAAACTTAATTCACCCAGGGTAATTCACTCAGGTGAATTAAAGAAACTTTTTTTTTTTTTTTTTTTTTTTTTTTTTTATAGGATAGGGGGCAGACGAGCATACGGATCACCTGATGTTAAGCGATTACCGTCGCCCATGAACACCTGCAACTCCAGGGGCTTCACAGGTGCGCTGCCGGCCTTTTAGAGCGAGATATGCCCTTTTCTTGAAGGTTTGTAGGTCGTAGTGGTCCGGAAATACCGCAGGTGGCAGTTCGTTCCATATTTTTGTCGTACGCGGCAGAAAGTTCCTGGCAAAGCGCACAGTAGTGGACTGCCAGCCATCCAGATGAAATGGATGGAACTGCTGCCGCGTGGAACGATGTCGAAACGAGGCGGCAGGAATCAAACCGAACAATTCCTCGGAGCACTCCCCATGGTATAAGCGATAGAGAATGCACAAAGACGCAACATCTCTCCGCAGCGCCAAGGGGTCAAGCCGACTAGTGATATCCCGGCAATCGACGATTCGAGACGCTCTCCGCTGGATCCGGTCTAGAGGAAGAAGCTGGTACGCAGGTGCTCCTGCCCAAAGATGAGAGCAGTACTCCATATGCGGCCGGACTTGCGCCTTATATAGCTGAAGGCGATGAGCCGGAGTGAAGTACCGTCTCGATCTATTTAGCACGCCAAGCTTCTTTGAGGCTAATTTAGCCTTGCCTTCTAGATGGTCCCGGAATTGGACTTCGCTCGATATGTCGATACCAAGTATACCAATAGTGGCTGAGGCATTTAAGGGGGTGCTCTCAAAATTAGGAAATGCGACCCAAGGAATCTTTTTTGCGGTGAACGCACTAACTTGTGTTTTGCTGGGGTTGAATCGGACCAAGTTAAGTCTACCCCAATCTGAGATTTCGTTCAAACATGCTTCCATCTCAGACACAAGTTTGTTTCGGCTCTCAATGACGTTTTCCCGAGAAATGTTAGCGCAGCCGTTGTAAAACGCATCGCCCGTACTGTCATCCGCATAGCAATGAATATCGCGTTTATGCAAAATATCATTGATATGAAGAAGGAACAGTGTGGGCGATAGCACACAGCCTTGCGGGACTCCAGCATTTATGGACATAGTGTCGGAGCATTCACCGTCAACTAAGACCTTGATGCTTCTATGTTCCAAAAAGCTAGAGACCCATTCGCATAATTTCTCGGGAAGCCCATAGGAAGGAAGCTTCGCGAGAAGCGCCTTGTGCCAGACCCGATCAAAGGCCTTCGCAATGTCCAGACTAACCGCCAATGCCTCTCCCTTACTCTCAATCGCCTGTGCCCAACGGTGAGTCAGGAAAGTCAGCAAATCACCAGCTGACCGACCCTGGCGGAAGCCGTACTGTCGGTCGCTAAGCAACTCCTGACCCTCGAGATACCGAAGGAGCTGGCTGTTAATTATAGATTCCATAACTTTTGAGAAAAGGGAGGTTATGGCTATCGGTCTATAATTGGACGGATCTGAGCGGTCGCCTTTCTTGGGGATCGGGTGGACTAAGGCCGTCTTCCAGGACGTCGGGACAACGCCAGAAGAGTAGGAAAGCCGAAAGAGTCGCGTGAGTACCGGTGCCAACTCCGGAGCGCACATCTTTAGCACAATGGGTGGGATTCTATCGGGCCCACTCGACTTGTGAACGTCTAGAGACATGAGGGCTAAACGCACCGAGCGTTGGTGGAAGCGGATGTCGGGCATACACCCATCGCACTGCGGTATGCTCGGTGGTACCTGGCCCCCATCATCTAAAGTCGAGTTGGACGCAAAGAGTTTGCCCAGAAAGTCGGCTTTCTCTTTTGCGCCATGGGCTAACGAATCATTTCCCGTGCGCAAAGGAGGAAAAGACGGCATGCAGAAATTACCTTCGATAGCTTTGGCGAGAGACCAGAACGCACGTGTTCCCGAAGGAAGGCGTTCAAGTCTCTCGCCGATTCTACCGATGTGCACCGACTTCGCTCTTGCAATGTCTCTTTTGAGGGACCTGGAGGCGAAGTTGTACTTCTTTTTGAGGGCGCTGGTATTTTCATCCCCCGTCGCCACCGCATCAGCCCAGGCTTGGTAAGCTTCCTGCTTCTTACGAGAAGCTTTTTGGAAGATGAACCAAACCAGGGCCGAAATCTGCCACCGATAGGAACCACAGAAGACGGAATGAATTTTAGTAAACTTAATTCACCTGGGTGCATTAAGTTCACTCCTGTAGTAAACTTAATTCACCCAGGTGAATTAAAGAAACTTTTAGTGAACTTTAAACACCTGGGGTGCATTAAGTTCACTCTTGCAGTAAACTTAATTCACCCATGGTAATTCACCTAGGTGAATTAAAGAAACTTTTGGTAAACTTTAAACACCTATTCCACAAAATAGGTCCCTATTTTGTGCCTATTCCCTGTAGTCTTACCGCGTAGTCTTACCAATCGGACTACTGGGAATTTCCTTCCCAATAGTCTTACCAGTAAAACAATAATGTAGGTATGTATTTTCTCATGAGCGTACTGTTTTGTTCTATAAGTACCAGGCTAACATAAAGTACTAAGAGGTGGTTATATAAGGCATTGATATTTTGGGTCTTAGCAAAGATACGAATTACGATTATCAGTACCTCCTATAAATTTATGATTTCCTGGTACTTTCATGTCGAATTTCCTGTGACATAAGATATACCTACTACAATAAAATTTTATATGGGAACATGTGGACCTTTGGGTAAACCACGGAAAGAAATTTGTTACACCTAAGTGGACCACGGGCTATTTGTCATCTTTCATGGTTTGGGGTTTGTCCAACCCCACGTGGTGCAGGGAGGGTAAAGTATGTCTTGAGAAAGCTTTTTGAAAATAATTTGAATGCACCAAAATGTTTAAAATTAACTAAAATTAATTCACTCAAATTTTATTGTAGTAGGTATATCTTATGTCACAGGAAATTCGACATGAAAGTACCAGGAAATCATAAATTTATAGGAGGTACTGATAATCGTAATTCGTATCTTTGCTAAGACCCAAAATATCAATGCCTTATATAACCACCTCTTAGTACTTTATGTTAGCCTGGTACTTATAGAACAAAACAGTACGCTCATGAGAAAATACATACCTACATTATTGTTTTACTGGTAAGACTATTGGGTGGGAAGGAAATTCCCAGTAGTCCGATTGGTAAGACTACGCGGTAAGACTACAGGGAATAGGCACAAAATAGGGACCTATTTTGTGGAATAGGTGTTTAAAGTTTACTAAAAGTTTCTTTAATTCACCTAGGTAAATTACCATGGGTGAATTAAGTTTACTACAAGAGTGAACTTAATGCACCCCAGGTGTTTAAAGTTTACTAAAAGTTTCTTTAATTCACCTGGGTGAATTAAGTTTACTACAGGAGTGAACTTAATGCACCCAGGTGAATAAAGTTTACTAAAAGTATCTTTAATTCACCTGGGTGAATTACCCTGGGTGAATTAAGTTTACTACACCGAAAAATCCCCCTAATAACAAAGCATGGTCTCAATAACTTTAGACTTTAGTCTTGGCTGAAAACTTGATTTAAAAAAAATACTATCTTTAATTAGTCTCTGTTTTGTAATAAGGGGGATAAAGATTAACTAACGTTAGTTCCACCACCACCAACGATAGCTGAAAAGGAATTGAAGTGGTCGCCGTGGCCAAAATCGGCCGAACCCCATCATCATCTAACGTTGATGATGTTAAACTTTATCCCACTTAATTTATTTTTATTTATTTGCTTTTGCTTCATAGTTTATTTATTTATTTACTAGTGGCCGCCCGCAACTTCGTTTGCGTGAACTTTATGACTCTTGACTTAAAGATGATTATTATATAAATAGAAATTAAAAAAAACACTTATTTTAAATGTTCGTTTATAGGTTAATAGATTTTTAAGACGGCTCATTGATATTTTATACGAACTGCTAATGAATGGAACAACTTGCCGGCTTCTGTATTTCCAGAGAGCTACAATTTGGGTGTCTTTAAGTCGAGAGTGAATGGGCTTCTTCTGGGAAAGCACGCTACATCTTAAACCTCATTGTCACTCTCCATCAGGTGAGATGAGGTCAAGTGCAAACCCATTTAATATTTAAAAAAATTATTTATCAACTTCTAATGAAAGTAACCCCCAAATTATTTTTATTATATTAAGGGATGTAAGTATTCTATTAAAGTTTGAATCTTATATTTTATCCATCAATTCTGTCAAAGAATGTGTATGCAAAAGTTGGAGTAGATTTGGCCAAGGAATTACGTAGTCCCATGAACAAACTTAGAACCCCCTTTTCGCTCCATTAGGGGTTTAAGTTCGGAATATCCTTCTTTATGGGATCTCATCCAAAAATGCTCATCACATTTGACAATTTTCCATTCCATTTAATTCCATATTTGTTATAGTGTAGCTGGGCTCTTAGAGTTCCACACCAGATGTTCCATGACCTTTGATTTTTTTCATGGCATCATAAAATGCTCATCAATTTGAACAACTTTTGTTAAGGTGCCATTGACCTACCTCTTATAGTTTAGCTGGGCTGTTGTGGTTCTACATCAAGGAGCCTGGTCTTCAAAATAAAATATATCCTATAAGTTGCCCTAATATTACAGCTATACAATTAAAAAAGTTTCATTCAAATTGGTTCAGTAGTTTCCGAGATTAGCGCGAACAAACAGACAAACAGATAAACAGACAAACAGACAAACAGACAGACAAAAATTTTAAAAATCATTGATTCATGTTCTGTTACTGTTTTTTAGTCGTCCTAAGTTATTTTGAGATAAATATCTTCAATGTACAGACACAGCTTTTTTACATTTTTATTATATGTATAGAAGATAGTTACTGTAAGATGAAGTAAACCAAATACATTTTATCCTCAGCTTGGATTGAAAATTGTAGAAAAGTGGATTTGACCGCCAGTAAACATAAAAACAAAAGGAGCCTTGTCAAAATTTTATTACTTTAGATTCCATCGGGGACGCGCTTGACCTTACATTCAACCAAACTCTAGGATTTTGTGATCCTCAGGGGAATTCCACATAACCCGTTTGCTTCCCTAGATACTGCGGGAAGATAGGTTTTAGGGTTTTATGGACGGACGACGCTTTGCTAAATTGACAATAGCAATCACATCAGCAGTGGTTACTTATTTAAAGGCAAAATATAGTCTACGGTTATTATCAATGCACTTACAACAACATGTTCACAAATTTTTGGAAAGTGTCTCAAGTATAATTATGTAGTTTCTATATTGATCATAAACCACTTAAAAAGTTAAAAGTTATTCAATCACTAACTACCCAAAAAAAAATTAATTTTTAATTTCGCGCGATTTTGACGAAATTTCAGGACACTATGATCGTGACGTCACCTTGCTGCGTAAACAAATCCTAACAGACAAATCCACTGTTGGGGTTCAGTTTACTTACAGTTGATTAAACAGCTGATTTTGGGTTACATAATTAATAAGCCTAGTGGTTATCTCTTTAAAAATGTATAGATATAGGAAACAGACGAACAGACGGATCACCCGATGGCAAGCGCTGACTTAAATGATTCAAATGATGATCATGAGTAAACTATATCATCATAGCTAACTATGAAATGGACTGTCGCCTGCGGTATTACCGAATCAATTCGACCACGAGAGTGTATTTCTTCTTAAGAGGTTGACGGCGTATTTGACTCTACTGGTGTTGTCTGGTAGATACCAGAAAATTCTATTACCTTGACTTGCCTCGCGATTGCCATATCTATCATATGGGCGACGGCTTACCATCAGGTGAAAAAACCAGTCGTAAAAAAGGTTGTACGAAACCTAATAAATAAAACGTATCGTGAAATCGATCTCTCTGCAGCTTCAGGCTTACCGTCGCAATGCGTCTGCTGCGACGGACTGTCGAAGTGACGCCGCAAGCTTTTGGTGATATGTGAGCACGTGCTCGGATTTATTACTTCGCTGATAGATGGCAGTAGTGACGAGAAGAATCGATTTTTTTTATGATTGAGAAAATCGATTGTAAATTTATCGATATTTTCCGCTGTGCACTTGAAATTTTTAACAAGAGCCAGCGCCATAAAACTAATTCAAAATTGGGTTTTGTGAATTTGTTTTTGTTTAAATTTGTTAAAAAAATGTTTTGTACATTTTTAATATTGGTACGTATTTATTAGTTTAATATTAGATATTTTATAGTAAAGCAGCTTATCATTAAATTATTGCTGTTTTGGACAATATTTTAAGTTTGATATGATATATCATTTTCTATTTAGGTACTTATAATTCAAATTTTAAACGTACCAAATAAAATAATAAAGTTTAATAAACAATAAAAATAAATCCACTACTGTATGAACCTTTTTAATTCTCTCATTTGTTTAAATATGAATACGTTGATTGATCCAATAGTTTCAACTAAAACTTACACTATTACATTATCCAAAAAGCAATAAAATACAAAGGAGTTGTCCCATTATGGGTTGGGTCTATGTACGCTAAATTAAAAATCGGAGAAAAAATTGCTTATTACGAGAAAATTATAATGAATTCCATATAATGCACAGTTTCGTGGTTATAAAATAAAAAAGATGACCATTTTTCAACGTTTACCAATGACAAGACGCGTGAGACGACGGTGACCAAAGACAAAAAAAAGCAACTGTCAATGTCAATGTCTGTCAATGTGACGTTAAACGGTTTGGTTTGTTAGGGTTTTTTGGATAGTTTTCATTTCTTAGTCTGTGGTTTGTTCCGTCAAACGTCAGACAGATAGACAAACGTCAAACGTCATCGAATTCGTAATGTCAGTCAATAGGTAACCATCATTGACAACCATTTTGTTGTGTTGCAATCCTTTGCTAAAATAAATTGTTCCTTCCAAAAAACAACGCTACAATAGAGAAATTGGATAGTCAAAAACTATTCTTCATATAATTCTCTATATTTTGGTATAGGGTACGTATACCACGCCCAGACTCCATACATTCTGGGACAACTCCTTTAAACGATATTATTGTTAAGTAAAAGTTCGTTATAAAATTATCGATATCGTCGAATGGTAACATCTCTAGATAGGTTGAACTGGAAAGACACATGGTCTTTATTTCTGACTGGCAGGGGTACAAGAAGAGTGATGTATACGTGCGAATGACTCGAAAAGTCTGTAGTAAAAATTTTTGGTATACCTACACCGTTAAATTTTATTCGTTTTATTTAAAATATCCATAACTGTAAGAATACTTTTTGAAATAAAAAGTTACTCTGTTTAATGTACTTTTCTCTTGCCTTTCTCGTTTAGAAGTTGATTGACATAAAACTACTACCTTTCTGTGCTTTGTTAACGTAGAAATGTACATTTCTCTGCAAGTTACGAGTGGTACAAATTGCTGAAAATATAATACGTGAGAGCCACGATATTATCTTGTAGGGCAAAGAACATATTTTCTTTTCAGCTCCCGTTTAAATTGCCGTGAACTAGTGTAGCGAGTTTCAAGAAAAATACGGATTTAGCTAGATGATATTTTTAAATTTTAGGAAAATGGATGCAGCCAGAAGTATTTACTTTTTGTATCTAAAATGAAAATCATGTAATGGACTGTATTTTTATTTATAGTTGGTCTCACGTACACGTTTCTTTTGGAGTGTTGTTTGTGTGTTGAAAATTTGATGACTTTACTCTTTGACTTATCTGAACCATGGTCAATTGTAAACTAGCTGTGCCCGCAGTGATTCCCGCAGTTTATTGGGGAAAATAAAGAATGATTATATGATTGATATATGATTCACATAATAAAAAAATAAATGATCTTTCACATTTCCAGAAGCAAACTCATTTATTTTCTTGGATTTTCCCTTGAGAATCATATATTTTCCCGCAATAAAATGTAGCCTATATGTTATTCCAAAGTGTAAGCTAATTTTATCGCTTCAGCCATATCATGGAGAAGTAACAAACATTCACACTCACAAACTTTCGCCTTTGTAATAATTTAATAGAGTGATAATGACACCAATGTATGGAAAAGAAAATTTTCTCAAAAAAAAAACACATATTAATATTAATACTATTTCTATCATAAACAACATCGTTACACGAAACCGAAATCTATCAATGAGCATTTAATACTTTTTCAACACACAGTTCCACAAAAGAGGAATGAGATAAACTACAATTTCCATTGCACTCTGAGGTAAAAGGGACCACTTAAACTAAAGATAGCACTTCCAGTAGCGAGCACGTTTCCCCTCAATTTTCGAACTCATAACGCACAGCTGTAGTTTGAAAGCTCGGGTGTGAGCAATGAGTAAGAGGTAAACCACAGGATAAAGATACTCAGTACCAAGACATGATGATTTTAATGACTACGGAAATAACAGTAATGGTAGTGCAGGGTAAGGTTGGACCATGATTTGGTAAATAACAACGAAGTGATACCTTTAGGTAAGAGAATCAGAGCAACTAAATAGTGGTGATACGTTCAAAAATTGTAAAATCGCGAGCTTAACAGGCTACGCACTCATCCTACTACTATTATAAAGGCGAAAGTTTGTAAGTATGGATGTATGGATGTATGGATGTTTGTTACTCTTTCACGTAAAAACTACTGAATGGATTTGAATGAAACTTTACCACAATATAGCTTATACATCAGAATAACACATAGGCTACAATTTATAAAAATATATTGTGTGGATTGTCCAAAATATGACGGTAAGTGTCAATAATTAACTCCACGCGTACGAAGTCGCGGGCGGCCGCTAGTACGTAAATAAAGGATCAGCCTATATACCTACTGTTGCAACTGTAGGGCAAAGGCCTCCATCATAAAAATCAATTCAACGCTATTATGATGGCATTAGACTTAATCACCACGCTTGCCAAATGCGGCTTGGAGATCACAAACCCGAGCTTTAATCCGAAAACATTTATTTTACTTTTGCTCAACTCGGAAACATTTACTTACATACATTTACTTTTGCTCAACTCGGAAATCGGACCAGGATATCAGAGCCCGGTACCCATCGGTAAGTTAGATCATCGGGGCGTAAACATGCATATTGCACGCTTGCAATGATTTCAGTTATATGTTTCGAAACAAATGACAGACAGATTATAGGGAACGTGTGCAGGAGAGACACCATTCGAGATAGGTACTACTAACTCGTGGGTCAATTAAATCTTCGATATCAATCAATATCAGCTACGGGTGTCCTTCTGTGTCTAATTATTTTGGGGTAAGAGTGTATCGGTACTGGTTGAAGGCTAGTTGGCCGGCCATGGTACCGCTGGAAGGACGAAGTGGATTAAAATTGACATAAGATCTCACAAGTCATTTCTACATTTCTTTGTTGAACTACTGACTATTTTCACAGTATATAGTACAGCTGTAGTTGAACAAAGTTGTAGGTGTGAGTAATGAATACAAAGGGTATTTGCTTTTGAGAAGTTTTCAAACGGCAAAGTAACTATTGAGTTCGGGTTTCTTACCTCGTAAGTAGGATCACCTTGCTAACCTTGTTTCTAGACAAGAGCCTTTCTGTTAGTAATGCTAATGCTATCACAAATATAAAAGTGTTATCTTTGACCCGGCATAACCAAGGTTATCTCACACCCTGTCACAATTTCAAAGTTGTGTATTATTTTAACCCTTAATTAGGCAACGGGAAAATCGTTGCCACCTGATTTTGAACCTAATCTCTCATAACATAAGTTGTCTGGGATCACTAGTGTACTCAGTAGCTGGAGAAAGGAGTCTGTTGGGTAGGAAACTGGTAAAATCAAAGTGTAGCGTGAAATACTGGGATTTCCTTTTTTTCATGCTTGGCGTATTTTTTTTCGTGAAAATTTAATTATGAAATTATATGTATTGTTTTATTTCTTTTTATTTGTTTATAGTTTTTGGTTGTTATTTATATTAACGGGCCAGCTGCAGTACCCCAGTGGTTGCCAGTTCGCCGGCTGATATGGCCAGCTCATTGCCAGTTTAGCTTACTAATCCTGTAACCTGTCAATGACTTTGGTTCTCTGACTAATCACCTCTTTCAGATCAGCGCAGAGAAACGAAATTTGCGTTGTTTTCTTTCCATCATTACACCTCTCTTTTACTTAGTTTTTTTTTAATTTTGACAAAAATAATCCGGATCTAGTTAGTCTGGATACAATCGCGCAGAGAACAAACGAGCTATCACGAGCGAGCGAGCGAGCTATATAACGAGTCATCCTCTCATCTAATTGCTGTGCCCAACAGGGTCCAAAATTGTGACTTCATTATAAATTTAAAATTATCATCTGTATGTGTACATTTTGGAATGCAATAGCATTGAGTATTGAGCTAAAATGTGAAACTCACCAATGATAAGTTTTTCCTTAGGAGCTCCCAGCTTGACCCACAGGTGAGCGGCGTGGTCTACTGACAGCTGTTTCCTCCACTCTGAGTCCGAGGAGGGTGCGTAGAGGGGGGCATTGTGCCCCGTCTCCCTCTCCCATTTGCCGTGGAAGTCGTAAGCCATGAGGTTGATGAAGTCTAGGTACCTGGAAGAAAGATCAGGTTAGTAAATTAATGGATTCTGAATGACAAACCATCGGTAACCTATCGGTTATAGCTGGAGGCACGAAAGTATAGCGAAGATCGTTATTTTGCGCACTTGTGAAAAAGAAGACTTTTCATCAAAATTGGTTTCTGCGCACTCAAGGTCATAACTACACTTTCTTGCCTCGGACTATACCAGGGTTTGAAGACTATTATACCACCCTATGTTTTTTCTCACCCTCCCCCACTCCCAGGAAGAAGCCTTTCTGTAAGTTTACCAAAACACGAAACACTGGCGCGATGTAATCGACATCCAGCGGCATCTATTGGATAAAGTTTGTAACTACTACAGAAAGAAACCAGTCTACTAGCCGGGCCTCTAGTAATTTTTTAATAATTTTAATATTTTCACTACATCACATACATTGATCTGACTCTGAGATACGTAGCTCAAGCACCTGTGTTACAGATATCAGAACCAACAGTGGGATTACAAATATATACATATAATACTTTTCTTTTGTAAATACAAACAGACATGTTCATGCACACAAATGTTTGTACTGTGCGGGGATCGAACCCGCAACCCTTGGCCCAGACGCAGCATTCACTACCACTGAACCAACCAGGTCGTCATTGTCAATTAATAACAAACATAAAGATAATCAACTGAAAATCAGTTGCACAAAATCAAAATTACCTACTATTAATTCGTATAACTCATATTTTAAAAATTCTTACTTAATTTTACCTTTCGTTATATTAACTTTTAGCTTTCCACTGCCATATCAATTCTCTTCACGTCTTGAAGTGACAAGTTGGAGTTCCATTCATTTATCAACTTTGTACGGAGCGATTGATTGTATAAGTACTTACTTTTTCTGAGGAACAATAGAAACTTTCATAGCTAGCATGTATGGTGGAATACTCGTACATACAGGTGAGAAAATGGTTTGGTTTTTTTAAAGTTTCTGAGATCAGTGACGGATTTTTTTGTGAAAATGTATGAGCCTAATGGCAGATTAAAGGAAGGCCATGAGGTAATAATATTTCATTCTAGATCTTAATAACATGCTTATAGTAAAGACATGGACCCTGTTAGGGCACTACAATAATGGTTTTGTTGTAAACGTGGTATCTTTTGCTTTACGTAAGTTAGTTCTGTGGCCTTACCATGAGTTTGAAATACTATCCTCGCTATCAAAAACTATCGCTTTGTCTCTTTCATTGTGGTGCATTTGAAAGAGACAGAGCAATAGTTAACGTTATGTCAGTTTTCGATGTCAACTCATGGTAGCGCTACTGGTTCGAATCGTTATTAAATTACTATACCTAATATCAAATTGTTTTATGGAATAGGTCGCAAACGAGCAGACGGGTATCCTAATGGTAAGCAATTGCCGCCGCCCAATGTCCATAGACACCTGCAACACCAGTAGAGTCACAAGCGCACTGCCAGAAAGAATAAAATGTGTGGGTAAAATTATTACTCATATCAAATCAGCCACTATCAGCCATTATTACAGTAGTTCTGGCCACAGTATTGCGGTCCGGTAGATCTCAATATACCGGGTTGCAATTTGACCGCACATATTCTGCGGCGGCTTACGTAACTGCCGCGGTTTGCGATCCACCCTGTATGTGGTATTGACTATTACAAAACGATATTTACGGATGTTTGAGAATAAAAAAATATTTTTCTTTTTTTATGTGAAAGGTGGCAGTCGAGCAGATAGATCACCTGATGGTAAGCGATTGACGCCTTCAATACCGGTAGAGTCACAAGTGCGCTGCAAACCTTTGAACCCCAATTTCTACGCAAACAATGACGACTCGATTAGCGTTCTGTAGCGCTACCATGAGTTGACATCGAAAACTGACATAACGTAAACTATTGCTCTGTCTCTTTCAAATGCATCACAATGAAAGAGACAAAGCAATAGTTTTCGATAGCGAGAACAGTTTTTCAAACTTATGGCAGTGCTACAGTTCCCACGCCATAACAAATGTTTGTTGACAAGAGAAAGGCCTTCAACACATCCAAAAAAAAATGTTTTTAGACCTTTTTGGCAATAGGAAGGTTCAGAATATAAGTAACCACGCATACTTATTTCTGTTTATTATTCATCCATTGAAGATGATAGTGTGACGACTTGATTCCTTCATCCTTTGCCCTACAGTGGTACAGTATATAGGCTGACACTTGACTTTACTTTACTATGTACATTCACCTAATCACCGCATTGAAACCGCCCCAACTTTCGTTCGTTCACCCTCATTGTGCACTGGCCTTTACAAATTAACTTTGATACAATGACTTCTGAACGACGATCCATACAATGGCTAACTTAGTTCTATACCATTTCGCTGACAACTTCATACATTAGACGAACATAGGCTTCAACTACCTCCTGGGAATGCAGTTCGACTAATTTAAAAACCGATAACTCTTATTCCTGTAACTTTAGAGACTACTTCTCTCTGAAGGTTGTTACTGGAGTTGAATGGTTAAGTTGGCTTTTTACGTATTGTATTTCGCAGTGGGAGAATGTATAGCAGTTGAAGTAGGGATGTGACAATGTAGGTAGGTATGGAAATCTTAATTGAATTTTTGCTTAGCAATATAAGCAAGCAGGCAGCAATTAGTGCAGGATCGACCAAGGTGGCGTTCTCTTGTTTCGGAGGCCAAGACTCTTTTGAGGTCGCTGAGAAAGTGGAGTAAGTAAGTAATTTCTATGATGGCTATAATACAAATGGACGTACCAATAAACTAAGGCTAGTATTTAGCTGATCACCTGCCTTCCAGTCGGCCAGCACAGTGTATGATAAGGTGAAAAGTCACTGATTTCGTTAATTGTTAATTACTTTATTGTGTTTCGTGTTACCTACTCGTATTTAGAGTAAAGTTTATAGGACTGACTTAAATAAATTAAATTTCTATATTATATTTAGCGTGTAGTATATAATTTAGCGTGTGTACTTAGGAGTAATTGCTATGTAAAATACTAAGTGATCTTGAATAAATAATTTAAAAAAACCTAACACACCAAAATTACTAATTGCATACCAACATTAAGTGTGCACCAAATGCTATATGATGTATAAATAACATTTCTTTATGCAAAAATAGTAGGTATTTTTTTGCAGCAATTCAATTAGTTCGACATTTTTCAATCAACTTTTCCGTGGAAAAACACTCGATTGTGCGGTCGATTTTCACATCCCTAGTTTGAACAATAAAGCTTGAATATTAATGGGAGAAAATTTCGCAATGTCGCCTTTCGGTGCGACAATATTTTTTGTGTTAGCCGTGAATAATTTATTTAGGTCAGTATTTAAATAGAAATGCGTTCTCGGTTACGATTTGACTTTCGCATTCCTTTTTATTGGTGGCCGTATTGTTGTGCAGTTAAAGGTCAGTGACATCGGAAAATCGTATAACTAAAGTGGAAATGATAAGGATGTTATCGGAGCAAGCGGTCGATTCGATGGTGAAATGATGATGGGAAACTATCGATAAGGCTCACTAGGGACCCCAATAGTTTTAATTTGTTCGCTACCGAACCGTATCTTTTTCCAATAACTGCAGTTATTGACCGTCAAAATCTTGCCAATTATTCACGCTTCGTATTTTTTATTTGTGTACCTGAGTACTTTTCGGTTTATATTTATATTCTTGTCGGGATATTAGTTCTAACCCCTAACAATAGACGGCGCTAGATTTCAATTACTTTGCGCTAGTCAAGCTTTTGTCTTTTTCTATAAAAGGCACCTCTTTACAAATAAACCGGCAATAAAACCGGCGTGAAGCAGCTCCTGTGCTGTGTTTCGCCGAGTGAGTGAGGGTACCGGAGACCCACCCGGGGGGAAGGGGATAAAAGGTGGCAGCGCACTTGTAACTCCACTGGTGTTGCAAGTGTCTATGAGCGGCGCCAATTGCTTACCATCAGGTGATCCGCCTGCTCGTTTGCTACCTATACCATAAAAAAAAGTATAGAATGATGTACTTACCCAGCAACGGCCGGTACATCGTATCCGCTCTTAATGTTGTCAGGTCCGACTGGTACAGCGGCAGTAAGGAGAAGGCGTGGCTTCTTCACCTCTTGAGCTTCGGCTTCGAACGCTTCTCTCAATTCTGTAACAAGGAATAAAACATTAAAATTACACATTAGAGCTAAGCTAAACAATGGACATTATCAATAGATTTAACTATGGGAGAGCCACGCTTCGGCGTGAATGGGTTGGCTCGACCGGAGTGATACTACGGCCTCACAGAAGAGGCGTGAAGCAGCGCCTGCGCTGTGTTTCGCTGAGTGAGTGAGTTGAGGAGGCCCATTGGAGGGAAAGGAGGTTAAAGGTTGGCAGCGAAATTGTGACTCTACTGGTGTTGCAGGTGTCTATGGGCGGCAGCCATTGCTTACCATCAGGTGATTCGTCTGCTCGTCTGAAACCTATCACATAAAAAAAAATATCTTAACATAAATACAGTCTTGAACATGAACCCCGCAGGGGCACTGCAATGTTAGTATTGATCTCACAAATTACATAATCTATTTTTTAATCACAAGTTACAAAGTATTGTATAAAATACACAATGAAACCAAATCAGTTTAAAATAAATAAACAGACGAAATGCGAAGAAAATTTGCATATAAATGACAAAGTTTGGGACTTATTCGGATTAGAAGGTCATATAGAACTGCGTAATATGTTAATGATGTAGACAAACAGCAAAGTAGAAGTTTTTTAATATTCGATGACGTTAATTAATAGAGAAAATAAACAAAGTCCATACCATATCGACATTAATCTGATCTGAGTCACCGCTTTTTTCCAAAACAAAAAATTAAGTAATTATTTTAGTTAAGTTTATTACTACAAGATATTTTTAAAATAGAGACATTGAGTGCTCAAGCAACTTAGTACCTACGGAGTCATATAAATGTATGGTATTAAAAAACCATTATCGTCTGCCAAATAAAATCTAGGTATTTATATCGCTTTAAGGGCACGGCGTATACACACACGACGTATAATAATTTGTAAATATGATATATTTTTAAATTTTTATGCCTTCACTTACTCGACAAAACACAGCGCAGGCGGTACTTCATTCCCCAGTCTTCTGTGACACCAGTAGGCCTAACATGCGCACCGCGACGAAATTTTGTCGACTCTCGTTCACGAGAACGCATCATTCTATCCCGCTCATCGTTTAGACAGGTGAGAGATCCAGTAAAGCCGAAGCGTAGCTCTCCCACGTTTAATATTTACTTCCAAGGATAATGGATCACCATCATGCTTCCTAAGGATGTTGCGTCAATTCTCGTCACGAGCAGTCGTGGCTGAGCTGCGCCGGAGCATGGGCGTTTCGTAATAATCCGTGATGAGCACGTAAATGTGCTATTATAGGATACTAGCGGCCGCCCGCGACTTCGTCCGCGTGGAAAAGTAACTTTTACCCCCCTTTCAACCCCTTACAACCCCCTTTTCGCAATAAAAAGTAGCCTATGTTCTTTCTCAGGGTCTAGATTATCTGTATACCAAATTTCATTTAAATCCGTTCAGTAGTTTTGGCGTGAAAGAGTAACAGACAGACAGACAGACAGACAGACAGACAGACAGACAGACAGACAGACAGACAGACAGACAGAGTTACTTTCGCATTTATAATATTAGTATGGATTATCAAAGTTTAGCACCAATCGAAAAATCTAAGTTCCTTGCTAGTAGCAACTACTACTTAGTAGTAATCGACTTTTAAGCCAGCTCCAGGTATAGTCTGCGGCATGAAACAATAGCGTTGACCTTGAGTGCCCAGACACCAATTTTTTTAATTTTACTAACGGCCATCACTATTCTTTCATTTCGCCAGATATTTTCATAAGTATTTGTTAGTCTTTCAATCATCGTCTACCGAGAGAAAACCATCACCCTTTTTTTGGTTTTTCCAGTCTTAATGTACCGAATGTGAAATCTGACCGCTTCATCAAGCCATTGGTTTCAATTTCATTCAAATTTCCTTTTTTGGTGGGTACCTTATTGCACAATGACATATAGAACACGTTTTGACGTTCAAAAGATTTTTTTTTATGGGACATGTGGCAGATGAGGAGATGGAACACCTGATGGTAGGCGTTTGGCGCCGCCCATGGGCACCCACAACTAATATAGAGTCGCAAAAGAACTGCCAACCTTTTCCCTTTTCCCCCATATTAGGCCTCCAATCAACACAAGTGCTGATTTGCGTCGATGTTCTATAAAACTACTCAGATTTGGCTACCCCTTGTCAAAACTGCTACTTTCCTACTTCCCAGAACTTAAGTCCATCATTAACGTCTGCAAATGAACTTGAGTTAACAACAAGAATAAAGTTAAACGTCGTAAACTTAACGCGCTGTTGATTGCAATTGCACTGTTTGCCATGCATTTGCCATACGTCCTCATAGATCCGGTGCTAAAGCCAAATAGGCTTTAACCTCGTGGACAAAGGTCGAAGTTTACATGACAAGCCTAGACGGGTTTAATTTAAGGAGCTAGCGCGGAAATAGATGATTGCTCTGAGCCTCTACACTTGCATTATGAAGATAGTGTGGAAAAGGACTTCGGTTTTAATTATTTGATTCATCAACTAGTGGCTTGCCGTCACTTCATTACGGTACTTTGGCTATTAGCTCCAATCTTTGCCAATAGATAACACTTGGTGTCGATGACATCGCTCAAGGCTTTCGTCTTTTCGGGTTGCATATAAGCCTTGTGTAGGCACATAGAAATTATATCTTTATAAATTGTATAGATAAAAAGTTTGTAGTATGGCAGTGATACTGACGTGCCATCGCGTCTTTTGTATTTGCAATGTAGGTTCTCCTTGTTTACCATCAGCATTTATACTATGACAATATTAAAATAGATAATATTAACCCATTTTTTTTAAAAGCTGAGAGTGACCGCGACGTAACTAGCGCCGCTTATTTTTTTGACTTAAAAAAATATACATAACTAGCGGCCGCCCGCGACTTCGTCCGCGTGGAAAAGTAACTTTTTACCCCCCTTTTAACCCCTTACAACCCTCTTTTCGCAATAAAAAGTAGCCTATGTTCTTTCTCAGGGTCTAGATCATCTGTGTACCAAATTTCATTTAAATCCGTTCAGTAGTTTTGGCGTGAAAGAGTAACAGACAGACAGACAGACAGACAGACAGACAGACAGACAGACAGACAGACAGACAGACAGACAGAGTTACTTTCGCATTTATAATATTAGTATGGATAGTGCCCGAAAAAATAATATTTTGTAATGTTTTAATTGAACTACGTGCTTTTGAAAAAATGCTTAAGAAGGCGCACGTCCGTCGATGCGATCTCTCACAATCTTGGGTGATGTTGTTTAACCACACTCCCACAAAACCCATCTGCGGTTTTCTTATGAGAATTGATAGATTTAGACACCATTGTCATTTTCTCTTGTAATTCTCACGAACTCTCTCCACAATGCGGTATCGTTTGAACAAAATCTCATCAAGGCACCGTCGTACAGCGGCGTATTTGTCGTGTGCACACAAGTGCCTAATTGGGCCACGGAAAACGCTCAACTTTGGATTTGCACACCCGACTCCGCTTTCTAAAAATTACACGTGTAGGTACCGCTGGACTGCTGCTCATTTGGTGACTTCAAAAGTGCGAGTAATTATGTTAGAACGTGGTTTAACTCATTACTTTTTTTTCTTAAGATTTCTTTTTCCAAGATCTGGAAGATTAAGCCCAAGAGGCCAATACTCAGTTTTCGCCATCTATGTTGAGTCGACTTCATGGAACGCATAGACCAATATGAGAACAAGATAAGGAATGTCGACTGTAATCTGTGTTCTCCTATAATATTGGTTGTGCGTTCCATGAAGTCGACTCGACATAGAAGGCGAAAACCGAGAATTGGCCTCCTGGTTTCTTAATTCCAAATCGCGAATCTCTGCTGCAGTGTGTTGGCTGTCTGAGTGATTACGAATTTTATGACCAACTAAAAGTGCCGATAAAATGATAATTTTATTATTGACCCTCACTTCGTGTCGGGAACTAACTTAGACCAGTATCAATAGAGGGCGCTGGCAGCTTAGTCGATTATATGTATAACGAATTCTTCTTCGTTCTCTCTCTCGACTAGTAAGAGTAAAAATAGTAGGTAGGTAGTTATATTGCGCATGGGATTCGTGTTTTAATTGTAAGCTCTGACGTAGACTATGAGATAAATAGTATAGATAGATATATATCATTGTTCATTGATTCAACCAAAGTTGGAGTCAAAAGCAAATGCTTCGCTCGTATAACATCACAGTATTTAAAATGTTTAAACGCTCAAATAAGTGGAGTTAATTGTTCCATTCATTAGTAAATATGAGTGGTTTACTCATATTTGAATGTGGTAAGTAAATGAGATGTGAAATATTATGAATCCCTTTGATAAATGCGAATAACGTCGCCAGATGAAATGAATGTGGTTATGTTACAGAGGTTGTTTGTTTTTTCGAGTTGATTCTAAAGCCTTTTTCAACAGTGGAAATTTAGTAACTCCCATTACGGTTTGAAACCACGTGTATTAGAATGACTCTCTTATTTACTTAGGCACTTTCTGCTACACCGGGCTTGTAAAGCAGTATTTTTGTTTTCTGTACGTACAGCCACACATCAAAGTATACAAAACTGTCAAATTTCGTCAATCGACTCTGATCTTACTGTCAAACTTATTAGGTTGAAAATCAGTGGAGGAAATTTGACAGATTGTGGTAACCTGATGTGTGGCTGTCTGTAAAACAAGCAATGGGTAAAAGTTTATTCTTTTTTAAGGTGTTTTATCACTATTGTCTTCAGTTAGTTTTTGAATGTAAAATTAGATAGATAAATACTCTTTATTGTACAGAATTCCACAGAACTTAATGCTTATTATTATTATTGGAGATGTTAACTACTTTTGCTTATCAGTCCTTGCCGAGGTCTGATTTTTCCGACTACTATTATAATCTGGACATCTTTCAGGCACGAGAGAAACGTATGTCATCCTAGACCACATTGACCGCCAGTGTCAAGCGTTGGCCTATAGTTTAATAAAAAAAGTTCGATTTAAAACTTAGTATCCTACGAATATTGTAATATTATTACAATTAATACAAGGATAACCCCAACAGATTTTTGATAAAGATTTTTTTAAATTATAATTTGTAACATAAGTAAAGATACAATCTTTCAACCGACCCTATGTTAATTTATTTGCAAGCGTCGCCAAACTCAAATCGCATACAGTATCTATAGTCCGAGGCAAGAAAGTGTAGTTATGACCTTGAGTGTGCAGAAACCAATTTTGATAGAAAGTTTTCTTTTTTACAAGTGCGCAAAATAACGGTCATCGCTATACTTTCGTGCCTCCAGCTATACCAGGGTTTAGTGATATATTGTCTTGCTCCTGACTTCGCTCTTTCGGCACAATCCGAACACGAATGTTTGTCCCATGTCATTTTAACCCCTAGTCAAACCCCTCTAATGATTAGAGGTCGAGCTTCTGAATGGACGCGCTAAGAGATTGATTGCTGTTTTTCACAAATTGCGTTGTAACTAGCGTGGGCTAATGTGTCTACTGCCAAACTCAGAGACATCATTTAACCTTAATGCTCATTATCTTAGTTGGGGATAGTCAGTATGTCCAATATTTTACCCATTCATACCGAAGCGTGGCTCTCCCACGAGTATATAGTAATGATGATAAGTTGACAGCACGGCAATACTTACCTACTTAAAAAAACTATTGCAAAATGTGCAAAATCAAACTGCTAATTTGCATACATGCAAATGATTGTTGCTCCACTTTATAACAGACAAACTAAACTTAGTCTAAGTCACGTTACAAAAGGAAGCTCAATATCCACTGACTCATCGATGCAGCGTCCTTGGCATTTCACGAAGGTGAAGACGTGTTATTTCTGATCAGATAAGTGTTTAGTTATTTTTGTGAGTTCTCGTCGTATATGTATTTATGATAATAGTTTTGTATAGGACGACTACAAATCAAAAGATGGTACAAATTGCAGATTTTCAGAAAAAAATATTTGTTTCTACTTATAGGTAGATACAAAAGTTACCTTTTCAATACCTTGAACGTTCAAAAAGTCAAGTTACTAGTTATATAAACATTTAAGTACTGGTATTACAACATTACGTAATACATAACATGTGTGAACTTACTTTTGTATTCTTGACCTCTAGTCGAATTAAGGTCAGATATTTCGATTGATTGCTTTTGTATGTTTCTTAAATACTTCCTGGAATGCAATTTATTTTGATTTTAATAACTAAGTTGTTTAAAATGAAATTAATATGTTATTGCTAAATAAAAATAATGTTATCGTTAAAAGGATTACATAAAGGTTATACGGATCATTGGTTTTAATTTTTTCAAAAATATATTTGTAACATAATTTATCATGTGAATATTTTTATTTATTTTTTTAGAAATAGATATAGTAGGCTACTACCTACTACATCTATATCTACATATACGATCGGATATTTTTTTATTAATTTTATTTTCAATGTTACGAGAAGTACTGAATGAAGTTTTTTAGATTTTAAACATATCTGGCTAGATTTATCTATTAAAAGAAAACTGTGTCCTTAGAATAAGTATGCCTAAGAACATTACTGCTACTGCTACAAAAATAACTCCAAAAGTAACAGTAAAGTAACAGGTATATTTCACTGTTACAAAAATGCAACTAAACGGAAGTTATCGACAATCCATCAAACGGGCGAGGAGGGTCAGCAAAAACGGCAGACAAACGCACACTGTCACAATTAATAATGTTTCGCTTCAATTATTCACACGCGCGGCCGTGGCACACATCGCGGCGCCCATTGGCCGAGGAGGGTCAAAAAAGCCCCTTTGTGTCATTGTGTTTCGATGATAATTTGTTTTTTTTTTAATTTTGGCCTAAAATAGAAGTATGCTCATGCGTGGGCAGTATTTGGTCCAGTTTGGTCAATCTCCTTTAGCATGTTTTCGAAAATGCCTAATACCCTATGTTAAGTCTATGTCTAGTTCTTAAGTTGTGAATTTTATATCAAACAGTGGCGTAACTTTACCATCTGAAATGGCAAATTCTTCGCTAAAATTGCTCGAGTAACATCTTCGAAAAAAAATATCTTCATTACGACTGGATCGATGTATCGACTACAAGCAAAAAAAAAAAACTGCCGTGAAATGCAAGCAAAATAAAAAAAAAACTTTGAATTATTTGTAAGTTATTTATGTAGTTACTTAATCTTAGTTAGTAAAATACAATACATACAAATTATAAGTTTTTGCTGAATTTAAGTATTCTGTATGTAATAGTACTATTTCAAATGCAAACACACTATCTAAGTTTTTGGCAGAGTTTCTTGTTTTGAATATCTGTTCAGATTTATATCGTTGTAACTTTGGGTTGAATAAAAACATGGTGTGGAATGAAAAATAAATTGTTTTGTGTGCAGATGTAACATGAGAAACGGAAAGATTTCAACTACAAGATGAGATTTCAATATGTAGGTACTAGGAACTGGAAAAAACATATTTTCTTTGCTCTTTATATGCCAACCATTCTGATCAACATTTTCGTCCTAAGCATTTTTCGGAATTCGTCTAATATTTTTTTGCCCCCCATACGAAACCATCAAGTTCCGTAACTGATTTTGTATTAAGAGTTAAAATAGTTAAATACCCAGACAGCAAACAATAGAAAATAGTTTTTGCCTTTAAATAGGCTTTTGAGTCTTAGGTAGGTAAGTACTAGATATTGTAATTAGGTAAGCAAATGTTATTTGTTACTTGTTAGTTTTTACTTTTTCGTGTCTGTAACTAACTCGTGTGTTGTCTCATATTAAGTGTTGTGGTGTCCAAACCAATATTATATGTATATTCCTTCTTGCTTTCTATCTTTTCAAGATTTTCTCGTGTCTGATTAATTTCTGTGTAATTTGTCTGTATCTAAAGTGTTGTGTCCAAATAAATAAACGCATTTTCTTTCTTGCTTTCTGCCTTTTCAAGACGAGTTTCTAGCTATTCGCAAAATTACAGCAATTCTAACTCGTGTTTACCTGCTAAGTCCTCAAAACTGGCGCTTACTCTAAATAGACCAAAAGACGCATATCTAATACGCTTTCTAACTGTTACTAATCTCATTTAAATAGTTGCCACTAAGGAAAGCGGGGACTGGCAATATGCCATTGCACAGTAAAGGGAAAATTAGCCAGCATCTTAAGTGTATAATTATTGAAATATATTAATACCAAAGTAACTAATATAAATTTTAACTATGAGCGTGTTGCAAGAAGGAAGCAGTATGAATTATTATCAATCACTTTTTATGAATTATTTTTTAGTAACGTTTCAACAATACATAACGTAGATATTTATTTGTAAGGAAGTAGCTTCCTGATAAACCGAAAATAACAGGAAAATACTTCCTTACAATTAAACTGCCTAAGATATAACATAATATTTTCTTTTTAGTTACGTAAATTTTAGAATAATTGTTTGAAACGTGGCAATATTTTAGTAGCCTTTAGAAATTAAATTAAATTCAATTAATTGAGACAACATCACATACATTGTCCTGGTCCCAAACTAAGGTTTTCCCTTGTACTATGGAAACCAGAAACAACGAAGGAACCACAAACACCCAGACCCAACACAAATATCTGTCTCATCAACAAACATTTGTGTTGGTGCGGGAATCGAACCCGCGACCCTTGCGTGTAAACCGGCGATCAAACCATTGCGCCAAATAGGTCGTCAAATTAAATTGTAATATTATACTTAGTCAATATCATCACAATGAGTGGTTTATGCCCAAATGGTTTTCTACTTTGAGGACGGCTTGCCACTTCGTGTCAAGTCTTGACACAATAGATTTTGTGTAACGTGTAACCCTAAGGTGTAACCATGATTCAGTTAGCCTGATTCACTTGTTATTAAAGAGTTGCGAAGATCTGACAGAAGAATAACTACCAGATTCTCCAACTGTTATACTTGTAATCCTCTGTTTTTTGATAACTGTAATACAAGTGCTTAAGCTACTAATTACGAAGCCAGGTCAATGTATGAGATGTTGTATGAAGTTTACTTATTTTAGTAATAGAAAATCATTCTTCTTCTTCTTCAAAGATAAGATTCTGTCTCTCTCGTTTACTGTGTTGTAAGGAGCCATTGCAGTAGATGCACGGCATTCATATTTCATTTCCCTATGCGGCATTCGATTTCTATGCCACCGAAACGAGAGCGTTCTGTAATGATAAATATGGCGACGACACAATTGAATTTTAAGTCCGATTGTGACCACCCGGGTTTCCATTGATTTCTTTGTATGACCTACTTACGACTTCATTTACAGAGCCTTTGAGCAATCTTATTCTGCTGGATTTCTTACAGTTCAATGAATAGGTGCATCGAAAAATACTATTTTGTATTTAAAAAAAAAAAATTCTACATAAATCATTTGGAGTACAATAAAATTATTAATTTTGGTGTGTAATTACTATTAACACTTTTGTTTTGTTAGTTAACTTTTGTAGTCAGCAGCAGATATATCTAAACGGGCAAAGTAATCATATACACCTTAATTGTCAAAAAAAATGACGTTTAAGTTGCCATTTTCATGTAGATGGTCTATTCGTCGAGTATATTATCATTTTTACATCATTTGAGTGTTCCTTGACATATGCATTACCAATGATTTGTATTAAGTGAAAAATAAATGAATATCGATTATTCTTTTTATAGATATTTGTGACACGTTGAACGCTCATAAGAAAATGATATTATGACAGTCAACAACTTTTGTAAAAGTTTCGACGTTAACCTCTTTTTTAACACTTGGAGTGTATATTGACTTCTGAAGCTGACGGTATCACCCATTATTTGTTACAGCATCTCAAATGAAAACACACTTTTTTTCAGCATTTGGGCTCAATCGGTGTCATTCCTTTCACGACATTTCTCCTGAAAGGCTATGGTAATTTTAGGGTGCTCCAAGTCAAACGAACCAGGTCGTCTCTAGGGTAGATCCTGATTTATGGGTGAAACTTCCTGTGCCCGCAGTGCATATAAACGTAATCTGTGTCCCATATCGGTCGGCTGTGATCTATGGGGGGAGGGGGGAGGAAACGGCTGGATTGTATGTTACGAGTGAAAGGCCCCAGTACAGGGAGTATCTGTAAACATTTACATCCCTTTATTCACGTCTTCTACCAACCATTCTGTACATCATTGTATACGATTTTTGAAAATATGTTGGAATTTTTTCGACTCTACTTCACAACAATCTTGTATGAAAAAAAAAATTATGAAGAGTGTTCTCGAAGTTTATAAGTGCTTGATGATTCGATCGTCTTGTGGTATGACATTTGGTAAAATTATCTTTACCCGGTATTCTTTATAAACGTCACAAAAAAAGAAAAAAAACATGTCTTTAAAGAAACTGTCCGAATAAAATCTTGCACCTACACATACTTGAACACATGATGTCACGATGATACAGGCAGCGACAAATCGAGTTACTTATCGCAGTGCAAAAAAAGCACGTATATCTCAGACATAAGGACGACCAAATTCTAAAAAGAATATACTCTTGCATCGTTTGTGTACAGTCAGCCAAGAAAGTGGTCTTCCATTTTTGACAAAAGTTTCTGTGAGATGTAACGATTGCTAAGGTTGACTTTTCACATGCATTGTGAGGGAAAATTGACCTTATTGTTTCATGACGTTCAAACGAATCTCAACCGTAGGGTGGTAGACCACATTCACAGTCACAGTTGCAAAGCACCAACAGAAATTCAATTTGAGTGCCCGTGAGAGGAGGGCGTTATGCCAACGTGAGCCGCACGGGATGCCACCAAAGGTTTTGCATAAACACATTCTTGACACATTTACATGTTGTCTAGAGGTTAATATGAAAAAAAGCAAAGAAAATAGTGCGGAGATTGTTCGAGTTGTGTTTTGGGTTGAATATTTTGAGATGCAGATAATTCTATGTTATCATTTCTAAAAAGCTTATTGCAAGTTTTGCAATAAGCAAATTTAATTTTTATTCATCAAGTATTATTTATTCCGTGCAGACACATTGGCAATCTAAACATATATATCGGTAAACATTACATCATGTTCATAGTTATATAAATGTAAACAATTACTGGGCGTGACAAATCCGAACCGTGTTCGAAAAATCTAAAATATACTTTTTGCTTGACCCGGGAAACGAAACCAGGACTCTGAGATCACGGATTGGTACTTAGACTACTATACCTACAAACAGGCGTTAAGCGTGGTGATTAGGCCTAATCCCATCATAGATGCGACCTGATTTCTATCATAGAGGCCTTTACCCTGCCTTAGGTGGGACAGTAATATAAGTCTGATACTAAACGTTTATTGGCGTATCGGCATAGCTTTAATATACATACGAAGTCATTATTCCGCCTATGTTTATTTTCTGTCACAAGCTAAACAACTAACAATACCTAAAGCCTTACATAGTCATCGTCCTCTGTTTCGAAGCCGAGCCCTGGCTTTTGAGGGAAACCGGCTTAATCCTTCTAAGTGAAGGGATGAAGGGAACGTGTTCTATGCGATATTGCCTGCCTTTAATATTCCCTTTGCGAAGAATTAAAGCCTACCTGAGTTAAACCCGAGGCAGAAGAAATATATCCACTTGAATGGATAAGATAAAAATATAATATTCTAATAATATCTATCTTACGCACACACACGCACACATTCCACATTTATCATACGGACAGCTAAGGAGTGGAACTCCCTGCCGAGGTCTGTTTTTCCCGACCACTATAACTTGGATATCTTTAAGGCAAGAGTGAACAGGCATCTTCTAGGCAAACGCGTGTCATCCTAGACCTCATCGTCACTTTCCATCAAGTGCGATTGTGGTCAAGCGTTGGCCTATAGTCTAATAAAAAAAAAAACTATACCTACCTACTCAAATTTTCAAATTAAGAACTCAAAGGTAAACACGTTTTGACAGGTCTTATAATAAAGTGTATTACAAGGACAAGTTATTTTTTTTTAAGTGATAGGTGGCAAACAGATTACCTGATGGTAGGCAATAGCCGCCGCCCATAGACAACTACAACACCAGTAGAGTCACAAGTGCGCTCCCAACTATTATTATCTGTCCATATTATTTTTTGTATCTTGATCATTATGTCAAAAAAGTTAGTTCTATCTCATAGTCTTAAGAAGCTCTTTATGGTAAGGAATATTTTATTTTTAACATTGCACATTTGTCTGTTAAAAATGTGCAGTTTTAGATTGGGTAGTGCGTGTCATGATCTCTGTCAGACAATCGTCCTTGCGACACTAATGCACCATCCGTCGCTCCTTTCGAAAATACCTCTCGCTGACTATACTTGTATACTGAGTTATATATCAGTTACTGTACTTTAGTGAATGGGTTCTGAGTTCTTGCGATCTGGGAATGCGAGCGCACTAAGACGCTGTATAAACAAGTATATTCGTCGATTATGTGCAAATACGTCCTATCTAACAAAATATTAACATAAGACCTTATCGACCTTAATGCCATTGACTTAAGAAAGTTATTTTAAGAAAGTTAAGCCGAGCGAGGGAAAAGGGGTTAAAAGGTTAGCAGCGCACTTGTGACTCCACTAGTGTTGCAGGTCTACATGCGGTGGCAATTGCTTTTATGATATAGGGGGCAGACGAACAGATGGATCACCTGATGGTAAGCGACTACTTAGCGTTTAATATTGGAGATCAGACTTTCTGCTTCAAAGAATTAAGTCCGATTTGTAATAATTTAATGTTGGAGATCGGACTTTGTTCTTCAGAAGAAGCGAAGGATACGCTCGCTTATTCAAGGTTTGCGAGTTACCATCAGATGATCTGTTCGTCTGCCACCTATTACATAGAAAAAAAAACTTTTGACAGTGTCAAGCGAATCATTGCGTTACTGGGTCCAGTTTCCGTTGGTTCGTGTCTACTCGTATCTATACCTCCACCTAGCATGTTGAAACAAGATAGCTAACAACATAAATCATAGTTAGAACAATTTACGACTGTGGAACTGTGATATGGCTCTCGCCGAATTGGAGGCTGGAATGCGGCCTTACTTTTGTTGATTGTTTTATGCGTGGCTTTGAAATTAATTTAATGGCTTGGAACAGTAATTACAGTTGACTCAATTTCTTTTAGTCTCCAGTAGCGCTACCATGAGTTGACATCGAAAACTGACATAACGTAAACTATTGCTCTGTCTCTTTCAAATGCATCACAATGAAAGAGACAAAGTGATAGTTTTCGATAGCGAGGATAGTATTTCAAACTCATGGTAAGGCTACTGATATGTGTAAGTACATACATAATTTATACATTAACTTGGACCTATAACAAATACAGGGTGGAAAAAAACAATGAGCTTTAGTAGGAAATGTCAATAAGTATAAAGTTGACACATTTACTTAATAATCTTCCTATTTTTTGCGGCAGACAGCCACACCAATCAACCTGATCTCAAACTAGGACAACCCCAGTAGGTACTATGATTACCAGATGACGATAATTAACTGGAGGCGTCAACCCAGAACACTCATACCCAAGAAAACTTAGATATGTGGTTTTCTAAATTGTCTTGACCGGAATCGAAACCAGGACCTTTCGCGCTTCAGGCGAACAGCTTAGCCACTGCACCATGGAGGCCGCCATTGTTTTAAAATGACAGAAGATATAAAGATTCATCTAAAACAATCTAAGATTTAAATTGTTCATTTTATCATAATCATTCATTTGCATAAAACATGGTATCCAACAATCGATCCAATTATTATTAAAGATATTATCATTTTTCGAGCGAACGTTAAGTGTTACACTTATTAATCGTGTAAGAAATCCATGGCTCTAAAAGTTTATACTTATTCAGAGCATGTGCGGCGCCTTCTTGTTAAATACTCAAGTCACGATTGGAAACTGAAAGTTTCAATTAAGAGAAAATTATATCAAATCCATATCACTTCCATAATTAACTTTGCATTAAAAAAAGAAACTTGCCAGACATTCACAACTCACACCACATGCAAGTGAAAACAACCAAGAGCCAAGTTGCGAAAACTTTTACCGCTCAATTTTTTCGAAAGCAACCTTTACGACATTGCTAAACGTAGCTACAGGCTGTCAAATTTAAATTCAATTACTGGCCAATAAAACGAATAAAACTATCGTTATAACTGTGCTCCATTAAAATTTTATCGATAGAAATATTTAATGCGGCCCTGCTGGTGCCCGCGACAGGTGCAGACCGGGGCATACTCTATCGATAAATTGTATTTTGATAACGGAGGTAGTGCTACTAATGTCATGGAAATGACTTGTAAAAAGTGAAGGTAAAGTTAAGTATCATCCTTTATCAGGACAAAGGCACAAAATACATATTGACACAGAAGGCTGACTGCCCACTAAGAGCTAAAAATATGTCATGTACTCACGCATGCGCACTAACGGGCAAAAACGCCTTTTCGACCACATTAATCCTAACTTATGACATAAGATTGTCAAACTGTCGAGGTCTATTGGTAGAGGCCGCGCGCTTATGTACTCATGCCGGGCAACAACCCTAGCATATGTCAACGAACTCTTCTAAATTCAAAATCAGGTCAAAGTCTAACTTCTGTGAGTAATTATTTTGTGACAAAGGCCTCCATCATAGAAATCAAGCCTACTCTACATTCATCAAAGTCAGTTTCTACGGCTGTATCTCGCAAAATTAGTAACTAAACTAATTTAACACCAGGAAGTAGGTTAAAATGAAGTTGCAAGATTTGACCTAACACAACTCAGACGGTTAAAAACTTGTAAAAGCGAGTGTCGAAAGATTTAGCACAATTGTTTTAAATGAAAGGATGTTAATACCATGTGAATAAAGTCAGTTGATGCCTTTGATTTCAAAATTTTATTAGTGCAACATGCAACAAATTTTTTGCAAGATTTTTTTTTATGTGATAGATCGCAGACGAGCAGACAGATGGTAAGCGATTAGACATAGACACCTGCAACACCAGTGGAATCACAAGTACGCTGCTAGCCTGTATATATAGCTAATGCTTCTTTTCTCACCGATTGGGCTGAGCTGAGATGATGATGATGATATTCTTGTGCAAATAAGAATATCATCACACTTCGATCATACAAAACCCTAGATACGGTGACGTAGTGACGGCCTATACAAAACGTCCTTGTCATATTTTTTATGCGGATTTCCAAAAGTCATTTATCAAATGTTGTTCAGTATGGTTGGTAGAAGACACAGTAAAGGGGATGTAAATGTTCACAGATACATCCTGTATTGCTGTGACATAGGTATCAGTATGGTTGGTAGAAGACAAAATTAACGGGATGTAAATTTTCACAGATAATATAACTTAGGTGATAACAGCGCTGCAGGCATAACATTTTCCAACGTTTTCAGTACCTATGCAATTATGTATTTGGACTTGGAGATATTCAGTCGAAGTCATCATATTGCCAATGTGTTTGTCCAAAGGCTTCGCAGTTCAAAAGCGTTCATCAAGCAGGATTTCCATCTATATTGCATTGCAGCACTTGGGGACCCAACACGTTTGTACTGTCGTCGCAAAATGTTTTATTTAACGGTGTCCTGGGTTAGTTAGGAAGGGGCATTATGTAAGAGCACTCTTGACTGTTAATTTAGTAAAAGCTTCATCTTTCTTTCAAGTGGTTCTAATTAATTACCTGTTTTATTGATGTTATAGCAATTTTGCAATTAAGTCTTAAGTAAATAATGCACTTGAAGAATGTTTATAAATTTTTACTCCTTCGATGAATTTGAGACAATAATCTTGAAGACTCTACAGTAGCTTGAACACTTGTGTTACAGATATCAGACAACAGAGGCAACACAAACATAATACATAAATACTATTACACCCAGACACTGAATAAACACAAGTGTTCATCACACGGATGTTTGTCCAAGGTGGGGATCAAACCCACGATCTTTGGCGTATGAGGGAGGGTCCCTGGATAAAAATTCGTGTCATGTTATGAACACTTGTGTTTATTCAGTGTCTAGACGGTATATAGTAAGTATTTACGACGACCCGATTGGTTCAGTGGTAGTAAATGCTGCGTCTGGGCCAAGGGTTGCGGGTTCGATCCCCCCACAGTACAAACATAAGGACAAATGTATGAGATGTTCTGTGAATTTATTTATTAATCTTATATTATTTGGTATCGTTAAATAGAATCTTTAATCCCTTTAGTCTTACTTTGTATTCCGCCTTACTTTGTATTATTTATAACTGTGTGACCATTATGGTTTATGGCTTAAGAACTTTGCCACTCTCTTTATTTTACGATATATTTTAATGATAGTGTCATTAAAATCCTGTGTAATAGATCTTAAAATGTACGTGCAAATTTCACAAACTTACATTTCACTCGTAAATGCATCGTCGTATCTTATGGCAAGATCTCAAACTAAAACTGGCATAAAAACATCCAAGACAGAAATAGGTCTGTATATCTTTTAATGCAGATCTAAACGCTGCCAAATTCACGCCACAAACTCGGATTCCATCCATACCACCTGGATCCACTATCGTGCGCTTTACTCGACACTTTCTGCCACGCACCTCCTCATTGTGGAATTAACTTCCCGCAGCGGTATTTCCGAACCGGTACGACATTCAAATCTTCAAGAAACGAGCCTATACCTTCCTAAAAGGCCGGCAACGCATCCGCACTCCTTCTGGTGTAGCTGATGTCCATGGGCGGCGGTGATCACTTACCATCAGGTGACCCGCTTGCTCGTTTGCCTTCCTATTATATAAAAAAAAAAAAACGTAGGAGGGTTGATGTGACATTGTAGTAAGAAAATATTTTATTCGTGAACTTTGGGAATGTTTCACGTTATGACTATTTAGTTCATATTTTTTAAATTTCTATTAATGTCTACTCTATTTTTCTCCCAGCTCTATATCTTTGTAGGCACCTGGACAGCGGGGGCAGTACACATTTGCCAATATTTGGCCGGCCCGGCCAATATCGGCTAGATATTGCAATCCCTCCGAAAGATTACATTTAAAGAGCCGAATGAGAGCTGTTCGAAATAGAAATAGAAACGGTTGGTCAGCGTTGCCAGAAGGATGAGTTAGAAACTATTTTTGTAATATTTGCTCTATAAAGACTTTTTTTTTAATTTAGCCTATACTGTCCCACTGTTGGGCAAAGGCCTCCCTCGAGTCCCTCCATCGATCTCTATCCACCGCCATCTGTGGCCAATCGATTTCAAAGCTGTTAAGGTCGCCACTCCATTGCTTTTTAGGTCTGCCCCGTTGTCGGCGTCCATCAGGTAACCATTGGGTTACGATGCGTATCCATCTTTCGGGGTCCATTCAACAGACAAGACATGACCCACCCATTCTCACTTCATCCCGCCAGTAACGAACTATAAAGACTTAAAGAGTTATAAGTTCTAAACAGGGATATAAAAATAAGTAGGTTAAATAAAAATCAGCTTTTCAATGCTATTTTGATGATCAAATAATATTAGATCAATATTTATTATTAATCTTTATTCGTTTTACCTATTATGAGGGCTTTGAGATTGAAACGACTTAAATTTAACGGCATATTTCAAGATCCTTGTCACAATTCTAGCTGGCAACACTAAGCTCAGCGTTTACTCTAGATTTTCAATGATCCACGCCGAAATAGGATAGAAGAATCGCCATGAATCGCTACTGTGGATGTGTAATACTTGTCTTGTAAGCGATTTTGTTCGAACAATTTCACTTGAGTTTTATGGATGGATATTTTAGTATTGTGTTTGTTCAAGTTTAGTTCTGGCTGCTTTGGTATTATAGTTTAGAAAACAAGCTTATGAGAAACGTTTGTGAAACGTGTAATCTATAACTGGAACTCAAAATATCTCAGGTTGTAAACAGTTGACTTAATTGGGGATCAAATTCTTAGGGCTAAAAAGGTGATGTCCCAAACAGTACGGAGTCTCGGCTAAGACCTGGTACAGTTGTAAAAAAAAACAATATACCTAAAACACTTTGTGTTATAAAATACAATATAAAGCCTTTATTTTTTCTTTATGACTGGCCGGATGGCGCATTTGGTAGTGACCCTGCCTCATGTGCAAAAGGACGTGGATTCAATCCCCACCCTGGACAAACATTTCGTGTGATGAACACTTGTGTTTGTTCAGTGTCTGAATGTTATATACATATTCAAGTATTATATTTTGTGATCCTCTGTTGTCTGATATCTGTAACACAAGTGCTTAAGCTACTTATTACGGAGTCAGATCAATGTAAAAGATGTTAAATGAATTTATTTTCTGGTACATACAGGACATTTTTCTCCAAATCAGTACAGTTTTCTTGATATTTCGAAACAGTACAATTTCCTAGCCTGTTATGGATTCTGTCCTTTCTTACCTTTAAGTTCAGATACTACGATAAAATATTCGTAGAAACGATTCCTCGCGGATATTTCAAAACCCTCTAAGCGATAAGATGCGGTGAGAATTTCTCCAGCTATTAAAAATGCCTTTAAGCGAGTAGTTTAGCAATAAGCACTGCTGTAAAGAATTTATAAATTAATATTTCTGAGCTTCAGAATTATTTATAGATGTAGAAATTTTGGAATTGTATTACGATGAGTAATAAAACTATTTTTAAGCTAAGTAGCTTGCCAGCTTTCAAATGTTTCAACTGAGGTACTACCTATGTATTGTATGTAGGTATGTAATGTAAGAGGTGGTATGTAAGCAGTATTATTTTTTGCCAGTAACATGTCAGATATTAAGTAGAAAGTATGTGTCTAATTATTTTCTTTTCCTCATCCTGCAAGACAAATTATAAGCTACAAAAGTCGACGGTAAGCCCTAATCTACGAGAATCGCTTGCACGTATTCTCCAATAACAGGAGAATCTAATACTTAATCCTGAAAACAGTACATGCGATTTTCGTCTTTACGGAATTAAGTTGGATATCTTTGTAGATTGCACGGAAATATGGAGTACGTTGATGTTAATATAAAGATTATGATGTTCGTAATCACAATGTTCCCTACCGAAATTGTCTACAGAATATGAATTCCACCAAAATATTGTCATATAAACAAACTTGCCTAGAGGAGATTGTAGAATATAACAACGACTTAAATCGTGTTGATAGAGATTTGGTATTTAGGCCTTTAAGGCCTCATTGGCATTGGTTTTACGTCCTTTTTTGTACATGTTACCGTAAAATAGTCCAAAACGTAGGTCAATATTTTTTTACGGAGTTAATACCTATCGACTTTCGAAAAATAAAGAATTGCAGTTAAATTTTTTAAACGGTTTAAGTTCATTAATGAAAAATAGGTTAGGCATCACCAAAACTTTTTGTACTAGAGGCGACAAAGAGCAAGGGAAGTCAACTGGTTAGTAATCACCCCTGCCCATGAACATGAACATCTGCGAGATCAGAGAGGACTCTGATGCGTTGCCGGCCTTATTGAAAATAGAGGAGCACGGTCTTCTCTTTTAGGTCCTTATAGTTCTAAAAAGTTCTGATTTTCAAAAATAAAATTTGGCCACCATTCGTTTCTTCCGTTCGTTATCCGGGAGTCGATCAAGTTACCGCCAAAATTGTACATCAAATAAACTAGTGGCGAATTTCTGTAATATCTATCTTACGATATGGCCCATTTAATAGTGACCTACCTACATATCTGCAAAGTAAAAAAATATGATTGATGAAGGTATATGATTGTAAGAATCTGACCTTTAGACGTATACATGCTCAAAGTTAATTATCAAATTGTATTTGGAGCTCTGACTGATTTCAAAAAGGAAGTTAGGTTTAATTAAAGTAAGGTTAGACTCAACATTAAATAATAATTTAAAAATATCCAGAAGTTACATAATATAAAACGCGATCGTAAAAAGTATGAAACATAATACCTAATTATCTTTTTATTTTATTTTTTTGCTTAAGTTAATTACAGATTTTCCTTATGTTTCTTCACTTTTTAATACCAGATGCAACTTTTGACTTTGCTATACGAATATTCGATTAAATGGTATTATTTATTTTAAATTTTTTTTTCAAACTTATTATACAAACTGGCTTCCAATTTTAATCTTTTTAACAAATTAATATAAACAGTATATAAATTAGTGTACACGACTTTAAACTTAATTACAAGTTTATATAGACATGTAATATTTAGACAATGGGTAATTTTGACAATAATATTACTATTGTATATACCAAAACAATTAACTAAAAACTGACCTAGGTTACTGCGTAATATTTAGTAATAGAATATGCAATGGTATAAACGAGGTTTTGGGTACACACACCCTGGTAAAGATATTCTTAAGTGTTTTGAATGGACTTAAATTGAATAAACTATTTTCATTTCATTTCACTATATTGCTATCAAAGATCTGATATTAAATGTTTGTTGCATTATTGTCAGGATTTTAAATAAAAATATTTCCAAAAAAATTGTAAATTTAGCCTTCGATTTTTTTACCTACGACCAAAAAATAAAGTCCAATTTGCAATACCTATGTTTAACGTCGTAAGGCCCAGTCAGCAGACACAATGGGAAATCGAATTCGAAAATCGATCTTCTTACGACGTTGATATAGGAGATCGGACTTTGTTCTTCGGAAGAAGCGACATGTTCAACACTTATTTGTTAATCTTACCTTTAAGCAACATCACGTAGTTCTTCTTATCGTCTCCGCCCTTGGGGTACTCCCAGTCCACGTCCAGTCCATCGAAGTTCCTGTCGCGGAGGTACGGGATCGCCGAGTAGATGAAGGTCTGCCTTGAGTACCTGGTCGCGGACATCTCCTTGAACTTCTGGGTTCCAAAGGACCAGCCACCTGTGAAAAAGAATAAAATGAATACCTTAAGTGAAATAGCCGTTCTTTTTTTCAACCTACAAAGCATGTGCAAGATTATATGAACCAAAATATAAATCATTAAGCTACAAACTCAATCCTAATCATAAGTAATAATAATATTCGAATAGGTATCGTCAAATAAGTATTTTTTTACTTCTATGTATTTACGGAATAACGCTTCATAGGTAACGTACTCGTAAATGTTTCAAATTAATCTAAAATGTAAGACTGTAAGTATTTTGTACATTAGTTATGTAGGTTAAAAAGCAGATCAATCCAAAAAACGCGGTTTTTAATCATGGTCGGGTTCAGGTGGTACTCGAACTTACAACCTTCCACTAACCGGGTGGCTACTTTTACTACATCGTTATCTTAGGGCATACGAGTACCCCATCTCTATACGTGGTTTGGTTCATGATCCAGTAACCGACAAGTGTGGAAACCACCTACAACTACATTATTTAAGAAAAGGAGTCACCCAAGGTCCAGCCTTCAAACCAGCGCTGCAGCAGCTGCTGGCGGCGGCTGCAGCATCATGCTGAGGCTGAACCTTTTTGGCCGCACCTTGTGTTTCTTTCCTTTGTATTTTTTATTTTGAAATGCGTTGTAGTCAATAAATGTTTCTATTCTATTTCCCGACAACAATCCGACAGAGAACCAGAGTCACCGACATACCTAGCCCACCGAATTAGCACACTGAAGTGGCAGTGGGCTGGTCACATTAGCCGCAGAACTGACAACCGTTGGAGCCATAAAGTCCTTGAGTGGAGACCGCGACTCGGCAAACGTAGTATTGGACGCCCTCTACAAGATGGGATGACGACATTCGAAGGCTGGCTGGAGTGAGCTGGATGAGAGTGGCCGAAAATCGGGAGCGGCGGCGTGCATTGGGGGAGCAGTGGACGAGGCGAGCGTGGGTTGCTGATGATGATGATGATTCTATTTTATTCTACTTACTGTAAATATATCCATAAACGAACACAAACCAACGGAAACTGAATAGTTAAACAGCCCACCACAAAAATAAAGCTCCACTGAATCATTTATTTGCTAAATTAGTGCGCGATATCTGTTACATTAATTATTTACGAGGCAATAGAGGATTTAACAGAAGTGGGCCGATGAATTTGAAAGTGATTAGTCAATATTTATTACCAAGGGATAGGGATGTGAGCTCTGGAGCTCCTGATTTATATACTAGTGCCCCGCCCTCACTTCTTTACGAGGCAGTAGTTGCACTGTCTACTAATAGATGTCGCTGGGCGTCGATTGCAACGCGATCGTGTTTCGCTTTTTCAGTTTGTTTATAAGGTTTGTCGATGTCTATAAAGTTTATCTCTTTATAAAAAAATAGTATGGAAGATAAGAAGATAGTAATATGAAGGCAAACGAGCAAGCGGGTCATCTGATGGTAGGTGAACACCGCCGCCCATGGATATCAGCTACACCAGAAGGAGTGCGGATGCGTTGCCGGCCTTTAAGGAAGGTATAGGCTCGTTTCTTGAAGATTAAGAATGTCGTACCGGTTCGAAAATATCGCTGCAGAATTTGTGGGGGATGTTTGATTCACTCGTGTGATACAGCGTTCTTGCATGCGACGTATGTCACATTCGTCTTTCAAGTCGCATGAAGGCGATTTGTATGTATTTTTGATTCATTCGTCTCACTCTTGCTCTCGCTCAATATTAGAACAAAAACCTTAAATCATATTATTTCTGTAATATTTTAAATCTGTCTTAACTTTTTCTCAAAAAAATTTTTGACATATTCGATTAAAGAATCGTATTTTTTGCGTGAACTATCAACTAGAAAGTAAGTCGATTTATTTATTCGAATGTCACGTCCTTAACAAGAGCTAACGTAGTAACCATTACAAAATTGGATTCGGGTAATCTGTTTCAGTTTCAGCTGAATAATAGTGTTTCCCTTGAGCTGAGATTTTGGTAGTAGCCTTGAGTTGTGAGCTGTATCTACAGGAATGTTTGATTTATCTATTTGTTATAACTAAATTGGAGTTTGTATCCATCTCAAACTGTAGGTAATATCCGCTTGAAAACATTAAAAAGAAAGAACATGTAACATTAGCTAGGTAAAGCAAATGACGTTACATCACATTATAGTTTTTACGTCGTATTTACAATTACTCCGCCAAATTATAAACCAATCTTAAAATCTTTTGGTTTTAATTGTGGAGTTACAAGTGCGCTGCCAACTTTTTACCCTTTTTTCCCGATTGGTCCTCCGGTACCCTCACTACCTAGGCGAAAAACAAATCGGCCAAACATCTATACCTAGTTTTATAAGTTTTGTTGTGCAATAAAGAGTATCTATCTATATCTATCACGTATGAAGGCTTTGGCACGTGTAACGCCCCGTTGGTCTAGTGGTTTAAGTACCGGGTCGTGATCTCGGGGTCCCGGGTTCCAATCCCGGGTCGAGTAAAAAATATGTTTCGAATTTTACGAACATAGCTCGGGTTTGTGATCACTAATCCGCATTAGGCAAGCGTGGTGATTAAGCCTAATCCCATCATAGTAGCGATGACTTGATTTCTATGATGGAGGCCTTTGCCCTGCAGTGGGATAGTATATAGGCTGATACTTTATAAAGGCTTTTGTGCACGAGTGTCTCCTAACATCGACCATTAAGCAGGTAAATAACACCTTCCCTACATAATTATGTACGCATTTTATATTCTTAGCATCGTTTACAGGACAATGGTGTCCCTTCCCTTTTTCCATGTTTACGGTTCATCGCTCGGGGTCTCTGGTAGATTGGAGAGTTCACTTCGTCAGCTCTTTGTGGGTATGTCGTGTTATCAGGGCCTGATGTGGACTTATTTTTGGCCAAACGAAAGCTATCGCGCGTGACAGATCCGCTAGTTAGCCTACTGTACAGTCAACTCCAAAAATATGTATACACTTAAGGACCTTGTCACAATACATAATGTATAAGAAAGTAGAAGTCGTTTTTATACATATTATGTACAAAAACGACTTCTACTTTCTTATACATTATGTATTGTGACAAGGTCCTAAAGTGTGTACATATTTTTGGAGTTGACTGTACAACCGTTGTATTGGTTATTTTGGATGTGAGATGTAAAATGACTGGTCAGATGGCGCATTCGGTAGTGACTCTAGTATGAGGATACGCCAAAGGTCGTGGGTTCGATCCTCACCCTAGACAAACATTCGTGTGATAAACACTTGTGTTTGTTCAGTGTCTTGGTGTAATATATGTATTAAACTATTATATTTGTGATCTTCTGTTGTCTGATACCTGGAACAGAAGTGCGTTACTTAACAGGTCAATGTAAGAGCTGTTGTGTGAATTTATTTATTTATTTAATGACACTAAACCACAAATGACGTTGAAGTTGGACTTTAGTCTAACATAATATTATGTGATTCGTGAAAAAACATTTTACGAATTTGATTAGAATAGTATAGTTTATTTCACTTTCTATACAACAAATTCGACTCCGAGCATGCACCTCAAGATTTTTTCAATGACTTAAACATTTAATTTCATAAACTCAAAAATCAATGGTACGAAACCATTCGAAAATATTCCATGGTGTTCATTTCCAACTCGCACTTGTCTGTTTTTTCTCTAGTTACATGACTTACATTTCCAGTGTTATACAGGAAACACCTTAATACAGTGTGATTTATGCCTGTATAAAAATAACATTCCACAAATTGAACAATGCAGTAACTGACAGAACAAGAGCAACAGAAGCGGACAAAGCGAACGGTTCCGCACGAAAATAATGGTGTGAAACAACAAGAAGTCAAACGTCGATAGTTGCCACATTCGCATAAAGCTGCTTATACATCTAAGCCCCGGCTAATACAGCACGGCTAGTCCACAAGTTTAAAGTCGCTCAGCGGTCTATGGAAAGAGCTATGCTCGGCGTTTCTCTGCGTGATCGAATCCGAAACGAGGTGATCCGGCAGAGAACCAAAGTTATCGACATAGCTCACCGGATTAGCAAGCTGAAGTGGCAGTGGACTGGCCATATCTGCCGCAGAACTGACAACCGTTGGGGTAAACGAGTTCTGGAGTGGAGACCGCGTCTCGGTAAACGTAGTGTAGGACAACCTCAGGCCAGATGGAGTGATGATCTGCGCAAGAGGGCTGGCTGGAGCTGGATGCGAGTAGCCGAAGATTGATCAAAGTGGCGAGCATTTGGAGAGGCCTATGTCCAGCAGTGGACTACTACTACTAGCCAGCTAAACAGAGAATTAGATCAAAAGCGACGCACTTGCGACTCCTCTGGTGTTGCGTGTGTCAATGGGCGGCAGTAATTGCTTAGTATGGGGTCATCTGTCTGCTCATATGTCCCAAATATCTTAGTGAAGCTAAGGTAGTTAGTTCCTCCTAGGTTTCAAAATTGCCTAGCACTGGGCGTCGATTACATCGCGTAAATGTTTTGTCTTTACTGTTTATAAGCTTTGACGTTGTCAGTAGAATTTGTCTTTACTTACTTACTTATTATAAAGAGGTTAATCTCAAGTAGCCGAGTAGGCGAAGCGATTGCGCGATGAAATCAACTCCCAGCGCCATATTTTGTTACTTGCCTAAATTGAAGTGATGAAACAAAACGAAGGCTACTATTAGTCTAAATTTGATTACTTAGAACTATTAGCATTACTGAGTCTCATGCATATCTGTTAGAAGCCCAGCCTTACTCGTACACCTTACGACATCGCTGCACTTATGAAAATGCGGCCGGTTTTTGCAGGCATTCCCTGAAAATAGGTGAAAATGTCGGCGCTTTGTGGCGTGGGAGAGCGGCGGCGGTTCGTTCGCACGTTCTAGTGATGGGCGATATCGATAGTTATGTAAAGGTTTTGTTGTGTGAAGATGGTGTTTTTAATATAAAAAGGCTTGTTAGTTACAAAGTAATTAGACCTGAATGTCGCAAATTACAAGCCATGCGTATACAGTAGAACGTCGTGTTATGGCATTCCTTTCTATCCTACAATTTATAAAGAGGTAACTTCTATAGACAACGTAAGGAAGCTATCGACATGCAGTAACATCTATTGGCTATTTAAGGAAGTGGCCACTAGTATTTTATCAATTACTTTGGAAGTGTTTCTCAACCCAAATATCATTTTTGAAGACCTATTCCTAAATACCTGTAAGATATATGGGTTGGATAAAAAAAACAGAGCCGGTTTTGAGTTTGAGGAACCCCAAACACCTTTTTTTTCTATTTCATTTACCTACCTACCGAAAAAATCTAGGTTACTTACAAAGTTTCAAAACTATAGCTTTTATAGTTTCGGAAAAAATGGCTGTGATATAAGGATGGGCAGAGAGGGACAGACGAGCAGACGGATCACCTGATGGTAAGCGAGGGCCGCCGCTCATAGACACCTGTAACCCCAGTGTAGAGTCACAAGATATGACGAATCAAGCTTTCCGTTTATTACCATTTAACTATGGATCTATAAAACTATCTAAGTTTTATATCCTACATCTTGTTATTATACTCTCGGAATTTCTGTGCTTTGATAAACTTTGAGATAAGGACAAAACATGCAAATTACAACGAGTTCATAGCTGCATAAGGTATTATTTAATTATTACTATGTTTATTCCAGTGATATGCAAATAAAAACGACTTCTAACTTTAAAACGACAGCCACTTCAAATATGTTTTTATGATTATACTTGCAATGAATTGACTGTATAAGTAATATATATAAATGAAAATTATTTTTATATAATGCTTGTGATGAGGCTCGATTTGTATGATAATTGCAATAAAAATATCTTGCTGCACAACTGCGCGTTTAAATAACTCTCCTCACGTCGTCTTTTTGTTCCAAACCCTATCAATAGATGGCGTTGGAAGTCAATTTCATCGCGCTTGTGTTTCGCATTTTTGCTTTACATATAAGTCTAGTTGTTGTCTATATAATTTACCTTATGATAAGTATAGAAGATAAAAGATTGTATCATTTACGGATTTTTGTTCCTCGGCGGTTATCTATGGTATCACTCAGGTCTAGCCAACTTATTCATGCCGAAGCTTGTTCGCTATTGATGTGGTTTTATCTGAAATTCATTAGGTATTATCTTCATAAATCTTTCTACATCTGTCTTCTTCTATAATATTTATAAAGAGGTACATTTCGTAAACAACGACAAGATTTACAGGTGAACCGTAAATGCGAAAGACTAGTAAGATGTAATTGACACCCAGCGCCATCTATTGGTTGAATTTGAAACTAATGTCTCGAAACAAAGTGAACAATAAAAAAAATACGAACGAACAAATTGCAAAAGTATCTTCCTAATTAGTTATCACGAGTTCCACACTTAACGATATTATTTACTTCATACGTATACTTACTTAATTATCGTTAGCAAATGATTTTTTCCAGCTAATCATTCCTCCATTTAGTTGAATAATAAAGGAAACGGGGAGGTTTTCGGAGGAAGTTCTCGTACTCGGAATCATTATTCGCTTCTAATTGGCTTATTAGGCGAATAAGCGGAGTGAGATATAAGATCACGCAATGGTTACTTACACACCTACTATCTACATACATACTTGTAGCATAGTATCACAATAACATTCCTAGAATCTGACAAGCGTCACACATGCTTATAATCAACTTTCAAAATTTACCTACTAAATACATAGTTTACATCCGCGTACATTGTGAGAGATTTACACTCTAGTATTTTTTTTGACTCCTCATATAAAATCCAGGCTAATCCAATCCAATCCCTGCTCTCTGTCCCTGGGCAGAGAGGTTAAAAGGTAAGCTGCGTACCTACTTGCGACACCACCTTGGGCGGCGGTAATCGCTTACCATCAGGTGATCCGATCAGCTCGTCTGCCACCTATATCTAAAAAAAACATACCTATATAATTTACCCAACTTTGTATGAAAAGATGTTTTTTATGCCTATTTCCAAAGGTCCTAGAAACATTTGTTCATAATTATTGGTTGAAGACGTGGTAAAAGGAATGTTAAAGTTCACAGATACATACACCCTGTATACCCTCCTTCTTAGTGGAAGTGTTTTTAAAACCAAAACTCACCAATAGCCAAAAGAGTCTTCAACTTAGGATTCGCCTTCTTCAAAGCATTGATCCTGTCGTAAAGTCCTGTCTTCCCATCCTTGGTCTCGTCATTGGACTCGAAGGAGCTGAGCTTCCCTTTCTTCAGCCAGCCGAAGGCGAAGATGATGTGCGTGCAGAGGTCTGGCTGGATGTCCTCAGGGAGGAACTTGCCCAGCTTGGTTCGGTATTGGGACCAGTTGGTGTAGTAGCAGACGATCTGTAACAATAAGGATATTGTTGGAACTTAGCAAGATTTAACTGCTTTGGTAAGAACTGTTTGCGTGGTGTATATGTATGTCACACAGATGCATTTATATTAGCGTTGTCTCTAAACTCTGGTCCTTGGTCGTGGACTCTAATCCAACAAGGGATGCACCTTTGTGCATCAAAATGGCCTTAATTTAAGTTAGGACATTAAAAGACTTATACCTGATCGTCCGAAAAAATGTGACAATGAGCACGTCAAGCCATCGACTACAATATTCCAATTGTACACACACTTTGTACTTACAAGGTATAAGTTTCAAAATAACATTTTCCAAAATAGAAAAAATCCTCTTAGTAGTCGAATTTTTATTTATTAATAAGCTACTTTCTGCTTGTTATTTATATTTCAGGATTGGATCAACGTTCCATTTTTTATTCTAAAAGCTGTTAAGTCAAGTCATTTAGGGGGTAAAAAGTTAATCCTGGTATTAATGACCCGAAACCCTACCGTAGAGGGTGCATTTTTCAAAGCAAAAAAAAGATATGAGCAAATTGAGGAGTTAATGCGTTTTAAGTTTAAATAGACGTAAGTCGGTATACATTTTATTGTGTTTCTTACGCATAAAACCAAGCTAGTTTGCAAGCGTTATCAACTTATAAGAGCTGTGAAGGCTAACCACTTCTCTTGGGCATTCAAAAAGCTTGCTCATATCCGCGTTTTAGTGTATTGGAGCGACTTATCTTTGTCGCCAGGATATGTCCGTTTGAGACCTTTTTAATGTGCGAACTAATGTGCGAAGGTCAGTTTGAGTTCGTGGCCGTATATTTTGTTAGTTGTAAAAAAATCTGATTTGTTTTGAGTTTTTGGATGGCATTACGTTGATAATAGAAGTTAAAGTGTTTTTTTTATCACATGAATGAGTGAATTATACTTAACATAAAGGTTCATGGGAGACGAATTTATACACTAGTTACTAACGAATGATAAACGACAGTTTAGTAACTGGAACGGTCAGTAGGAAATCACTGTTAGACGCAAACCAAAGACTCGAATATTGTCTCTTACCATTTCATAGTGTTTTAAGTTATTCCAAGAACACATGTATGGCTAAAGAGGAGCCATTCATAAGATCACGACTGAGACTAAAAATTTAACTTCCAAAGCAAGCCCCCTTATTTATTTCACTAAATCTAGTAATACCCAAGTTCTGGGCAATAAGGAATTTCAATTAGTAGAAGGGTACCACCCTTCCTCTCTTTAAAATCAAGTTGTTTTGCCCTAAAACTTATAACACCTGTGATTTTTATGTGGCAAAGGGACAAACTAAGTTACCTGATGATAAACAATTGCCGCAATAACTGGACATTAGATCGACAAGCCGTCTTTAGTGAGTTATAAAGTTATTATTATTACCTTATACCCATCTTTGTCCTTATGGTCATCAGTTCCCACAGAGTTGTCTATCGCCGCAGAAGACTTTCTGCTGGCGATGGGCCGCCCACGGATCTTTGGCCTGTTGACACTAGCTGAGATGACCTGGTCCGTAGATCTTGATACACTGGACGTAACTGATGTGGACACTTTGCTGGGCTTCCGGAGTCTTCGTCTGACGGCTAGAAAGAGAAAACGTGTTAATTTTGGTATCATTTCAATCAATTTTGAAAGATTGAAGAGGTTATTGGCTGTGTGTTCAGTGTACTGTGTGAGCTCAGTATACTAAATTCTAAAAGCTCTGGATTTTGGTAAATAATAAAATAAAAATAAAGATTTGTACCTTTATATAAGTATATCAATATCAAATACGTTGATCAGTTTGTGCAAAAGTCAAAGGGATAAAATTCAATTATAATTTAATTGATTGAGAAACAAACGAGAAAAATGTATGGGCTAGTTTCACTTCTGTTTACACTCTACAGAAATCGTTCCCTACCAAAGTACGTGATTTGAACAATAACCTTGTTGAACCCTCAGGTACAATAAGCGTCAAAACATTTAAACATGAACCAATCTGGTAAAGCCAACAAAAGAGAATTTCATACCACAAGGGACTGTTTGCGATCGACCATGTACACCAACCGCAAAACTGTCCCGACCTTAAGGCTTCAGTTGTAAGGTTGAAAATGGAGTGACTTTGCTACCTCCTGTACATATTTACGAAGGTACACGACCACTATTTTCCAATCTGTTCCAAGTAATAAAATCCTTGCACACTCTGAATTTCAAAGGCACATGAGGGACGCGTAGTAACTAATAGCCCCCACTTACTGCCCCGTTCAAAAAACAACCGTACCCCCTTATGATAGAGTTTGAATCTGGGTGTAATTTTTAGGGCAATTTTTCGAAATAATGTGAAAGGAAGAAATGGTTTTAATGGATACAGTCCCGTCAGGTATGGTTTGACTGTTTTCATTTTGCTTTGTTTACGATGTTAAAACAATAAAAACATCATAAAATGTTGATGGGAAACAAACGAGTAAACGTAAGTGGTCACCGCTGTACGAAGACAAACACTACACAAAATTGATTGCAGAACGTTCCCCCGTCTAAAGACAGGGAAATTAAAAAATAACAAAGTTGTTTTGTTTTTAAATGGGGTCAAGTTTTAATAGAGAAATAAAGTTGGAAAGGAATTTTAATTATAAATTGTTTACTTACTTGTAGAATCTGATGTAGGGGCGATGACTGCGACTATTAGTAGAATTGTGATCGTCCACCTTAGCAATCTTGGTGGCCACTGTAACAAAAAAAAAGAAAAATATTAGTTTGTCATCAACTCAAATTGTTATCATCAACTCTTGAACTGTCGTAAGAGACAAGCAGACACAATGGAAAATCAATTGTCTTATGCCTTTTAAAAGGCTTTTGGGTCTTACGACGTTAATTACTTATAATAAAATTATAATAAAACAAATCATTTGATAAATCCGATAAAAGACTTTATGAAAGTACTTTTTCACCCTTTATAAAGTGCAAGAAAACAATGTCATGAGTCTTAGCTCTTATTCAATCTAATAAAATTGTTTTATAAAATTACACCTCAAAGTTGTTCGTTCAATCAGTACAAATGGGAAAATAATATGATAGAAACTAATTAAAACAAAATGTCTGCGGCTAATTTCTCTCCGCGCGCTTTTCCCGGCCGTCGCCACGGATTAAGAAAAATAATTTACTAATGGCTGCCTCTGCTGTGTAACTGGCCAGTTTTTGATAAGTGGCGTTCTCTTTCTGCTTTTTTTTTCCAAAACTCAGCTTAAAACAAAATAAGAAAATGATTTTTTAAAATACGAACGATTTTTTTTTTGAAAAACGTCTATTTCTATGACATGTGCTTTCTGTTTTGTCGATTAAGTGTATTTTTTTTCATCATTGTTGTAAACATATTTTATTCAAATAAACTTTATTAAATAAATTATTTGAAAATGTAAAACGCTAAATGGGTGTCAGGTAATAAAACTCTTTTGACCAATAAGTACCTATTCGTTTCTAGTGATCATCTCGAACAAATGTTAGCATAAAAATAAACATTTAATAACAAGAATATAAAATTTAATGTCCCATGTACAAAATTACTAAACTAGCAAATCTAAGTATCACTTAGAAATCTACACAGTTTAGACATTTAACACAAGACATAGATTTTATCTGCTTTCGAAAAGTTATAAAACAAAAGTTAATCTGCAAATAAAATTGTTAACGAATTTCTCTCTACCGATAAACCCTGTATTATTTTGATACTAAAATTATATTTCCGTTATCTAATGTTAGTATAAAATATTTGTTTGTTATTCGCGTTTTAGCTACAAATTGGTTCCATATCGAATTCGCCAATGGTAACCATGATGTATTGACTTTAGACCAAAACCATTATTATTATCAATGTTAACACAGTATTCGTATGCGTGTTTATCCAGTAAATCATCGAGATAAATCATGACAGGTTTATGATTGACTGGCAAATCCTTCAGGGTAATAGGTATGTTTAACTTGAAATTAAAAAAAAAAACTCCTACGATTTTGGTATTTGTGCGAATTCGTTTTTGGATCTCAAATTAAATCAAAATAATCTTTATTTATAAGCTTATACACACTAAAAATACCTATTTATAAACTATATTCTTTTTAGAGATAAAATAAATACAGTATGATATTATACTAAAAAGTAAATAGATATAATCGAAAAGTGGATTCTGAAGTGAAGATCCAGAAAGATACTCGCTAGTTACTCTCGCCAACTAAGAAAGTAGGTACCGAAGGCGCAATTGGGGGTGCAAGGGGGTTGAAAGGCTGGCAGCGTACTTGTGACACCTTGTGTCTCGTCTATGGGTGGCTGCAATTGTTTACCATCCGGTGATCCTTCTGCTCGTCTGCCACCTATCACATAAAAAAAGAAAAAAGCTAACCAATCCAGTTCATTAGTCTTTTAGAAATAAAGCACCATATCACTTAGGCTCACACCGACGCTAAGCCGGATATTTTTCACCGCACTATCCGGTTCAAACCGGCACTTTTCGGTTGAATCCCGTAATTCCCTTTAAGGGCCGGCCATTATGAAAATGGACCGGCTAAGGAGAATGGAAAATCGCGAAAGCCGGTTGTAAAACCGGATAAATGTTTCTTATGAATTTTTCAGCCTTCGATATTGCGGAATGGCTGAGTCAACCGAAATTTTTCTTTGAGGTTCAAATATTGGTTGAAGTGACAAAGATTTATCAACGTTGCGGCAAGTTTTCATTGGCGCAGAAAAATGGATGTGTCACATTTTATTTTTTTTTATTCGAAACTAGCTTCCACTTGCGGCATTTTCTGCGTACTTAATCGTTTTGGTTTATCCCAGAGAAACAACATTGAATAGATCAAAAAGTATCTAATATCTTCTGGTTTTAAACTACCTCTTCACCGAGTTCCGTCCCTCCTTCCTTCCTATACATTTATTGCATAGAATTTGTTGCGAGAGGCGAACGGTATTTTCTAGTGTTGTTAACCCAAAAATTATTCAGGATATCGATAGTACTGTCGATAGCATTTCCGAGTGTCCATAGTATCGATACAATAGGGAATTTGACACAATACTATGATAACAACAATACTATTTTACTGTCTTGGTGGCGCAGTGGGTAGTGAGTCTCACTATAAAGCGACATTATAAATGTCTTGGGTCAATGCTGATTGTCGAAATTGGCCGCCGTCGCCGAAATTTCGGTTGGAAGGCATTTTTTGATATTCATCTTTAGCATCTTGATCCTACGTACCTACTACCTACCCATCGCCCTTTTTATATAGATAATCTTATCTATCTAAAAAGAGTACTAGCCAATATACATCAGGGGGATGTCTAAGCGCGCACGTATGGTACGTGTTAAGTTGAGTAAATAATTTATAGGGCCATACGTTACATGGCCCTCGCCCGGTTATTTTTAGTAATCTTTCCGTGTTCACCCTCCCTTCGCCAACTTGGTACGTGTGTGATGTAAAAATTGGCTTACATGAATAACGGTATTATACATACTTAGCTGATAAAATAAACAGCGAGAAAATGTTACTTATTTTACGATTTCATTTTTGGGTAGATTTTTTTTATGGTAAAAAACAAATGTGTTTGCTCTGTCGTACAATATGGACTCCTTCAAGCATCTCGCGGGCCAGTATGGCAGTGCCAACGGATGTAATGCCGTGACGTCGCGTCCGTTGTAACTGCAACGTGGGCTTTCCTCTTGCTTATTCATCAGGCTGAGGTGAGCCAATTTACTGAGCCAATACATAAAAAAAAAAACAAATTTTTCTTTCAGTATTTACTTAATTTTCACTTCAGTTTCTCGTTATTTCGTGAAATCCGTTCAAGCTTTCAGCTGAAAAATAGTCAAAGTCGTCGAAAACGAACCGAATCTTATTCCGTCTGAGACAAAGGGTGCTAAAAAGAATCGAACCTAATGAGCAACAGACAGACGGGGAGATAAAGGAACTAACTGCCGTACTTTAAACCGTACCGTTCGAAAAAAAATCATGAATTTCGAAGAGTCGTAGACCAAATGTTGTTTAGAATGGTTAATACAACACGTGGTAAAAGGGATGTAAATGTTGACGGATACACCCTGTATATTCTCTATGGTCAAAGTGCCTTTATTTATAATATTCTCACTGGAGAAAGGATATTATTTTTTACAAAAACGAGCAAGAAAGTGATGATATCGATTTACAATAAAATAAATTGATGTAACATAAAATTGTTGTTTTATTGTTTGACAATAAAACACGGTACCTAGTTTATTTGATTGTTATAGTTATGTGGATGTCGTTATGGTCTTTTTTCACAAAAAGCCGATTGTCTGAAATCACCCATTTGATGATTTAGGCGTGTTCAAACGATTTCTAGCAATAAAAAATGTTGAATTCAAAAAAATTACAAACATAGTTTTCAAACGATACGAGTAGGTATTACTAATGATTTTTTTTTTTCATTAGTAATACCTACCAACATCAACCAAGTTGATTCAGTGGTACATAGTAAAGTAGCTACTAAGTCACAATGAGTAGGTATGTTACAACCTCCTTAATTCCAAAAAAAAAGAAGAGAACTATATTAAATTAGTAAAAATAATTTTAAACAATTACATTACATACCTATTTTATCATTGCATAAAAGAAAATAGAAAAATACCTACAACTAAAAATACAATGTTACAAAAACTACGTAAATAGTATTTACCTAATAATAATGTAACAGCCTTACCTCAAAAACCGTACCTTAATAAAAATTAGTGACTAGAACAAACGACTTTTATATTAGGAAGTAGGTAGGAAGTTACGCAACAAATAAATTTATTTTATGTACAATTTTACGCATATTTCGTACCAAGTTGGAAGTTTAGGCGATTAAATAACTTCGGTACTTATTTTACGCAGTTATAAAACTATGTCTATAAAGTTATATAGGTGAAGTTTGTAGCCTAAGTCTTGCATGTTATCTAGGCATTAAAATAAAGCTTCTATATTTCGTTTGGTTAAGTTAGATACAAAAGATTTCATGACTTTCTTGATATTATACTGTCCCACTGCAGGGCAAAGGCCTTCAGAAAAGAAACAAATCATTAGACTCTTACAAAAATGCAATAAGGTTGATAATTAAACTTTCTACAGGTTCAAGGTACACGTTATTTTGCCCGTGACTGTACCTACATAACCAGACAAGAGCTGTATTGATTGGGAGTTTGAAGCATATAATAAATTGAAGAGTACTTACATACTCGTGTTGTGAAGTGAATTTGGGTTTGAAGCAGAAGGGGCTTGGGTGTGTGTAAATTGTATAATATGAAATTGATTGTATGATGTACGTACAGCCACACATCAAAGTATACAAAACAGTAAAATTTCTTCAATCGACTCTCATCTTACTGTCATACACATTAGGTTGAATATCAATTGAGGAAATTTTACATTTTGTGGTAACCTGATGTGTAACCTGGCTGACTGTACGTGTTTGCAAATAATAAACTTGACATTTTGCTTAAGAATGATTTTTAAATGTAGACGTAACTGTTATTCGTTTTGAGAAGTATATTGTGGTATAAGATAACATAGGATTACAAAAAGTAGGTACAAAATGTTTAGGCATTTTGCAAGACGGTCTTTTAGCCGCGTTTGCCCGTCGATGACCGCGATTGCCCGCGTGGCAATCGCACATGAAGAACGGAGGCAATTGATTCACAACTGACCAGTATCAGTACACGACTGAGCTAGCCGCACTGGGCCTCTCTCTGCGTTACTCTAATAAGGTTTGGGTGATCCATGGACAGCAGCCAGCGCTATATGCCGTGCTGCCAGTGCCTCTCGGGCAATCGCGGCGCGGTCTTTTTGCCCCTCATGTGCGTTGATAGTATAGAATTTCCTTTGCTCTATCGTTCGCGGTCAAATTGATTATTATACTTTGCCCACATCTTGTATTGTATACAATACCGATCTATACCATGTATTATGTCTTTATCCGTATGACGGATACAGCCTATTGATCCGAAATAATGCCCGTGGTATCTAACATCAAATGCAGGAAATTAAAGCGTCAGTTACATCGTTGTATCTGTGCAATCCAATTAGAATATCGATTAGAATTAGTGTTGTTCCTCAGTAATCGAGTAGGTATTGGTTGTCGATATTTTCGCCAGTTGCCGCATGGTCTATTGCCACTGGAATTTTAGCTACGACGACTCGTTATGCAAACGATTGGTTTTTGACAAAACGTATTTTCTCTGTACATAGATGGAAAGACCAAAGCTAATAAACAAAAGCATAATAATATGTCATACTTTTTTTTCTATATGACCAAAATAAATGTTTGTTGATGAAACAAATATTATTTTATATTGGGTCTGTGTGTGTGGTGTCCTCGTTGATCCTCGTCTTAAACTATATAAGTACAACGACAAGTCTGATAATTTATATCTATAAAAGACGAAGAAATCGCTAGATGTCAGCACACAACGCCATCTATTGGTAAAATTAGTAAAATTTATAGTACATAGATTATCGATATTATAGCGTATGGACTATCGATTTTGGACAACACTATGCACTGTATGGGGATTGTTTGTAGCAAATCACTGTATGATAATTTGAAAAGGTAAGCTTTTCATTATTAGGTAGTATTAGATTGAATTGATTCGCCAATGCCTGCATGAAATTCGAGTTCAGTGATAGATGAATAAGCCCTTAATTTGATGATTCATTGTTTCTCAAAAACTCATGGCAGGTCGAGTCATAGTCATAACAATAACAGCGCCGTTAGGATAACTTCTTCAAATATCCAATAAATGGCGTTGGGTGTCGTTTACGTTGCACCCGTGTTTCGACTTTTCAGGTTGCATAATAAGCCTTATTTTCTACAGAAGTTATATCTTTATGAATAGTAGGTATAGATAATAATTTTCTCACATTGCGGGTGACAGTCCTAAGTGTTGTATTTTGTAAAACAAGGACAACGCTGGGGGCTCTTTTAATTTAAAATCACTATTATCCCGCACAATAAGCGTAGAGATTACAAATAAAAACCTGACAAGACCGAATTGGCTCTCCAATTATGTTAGGTTCCGTACCTTTTTGAGATTTTATACTTTGTTTCCGTTGATACACAATGACACATTGAAAATGTGAAAGGGCGTCCTACTAATTTACCGAGACGTGGTTTCCACTCCAGTAGCCTCACCATGAGTTTGAAATACTATCCTCGCTATCGAAAACTATCGCTTTGTCTTTAGAAACTTGTGTGTCCCAATGATTGTCAGTTTGGCGGCTGATATGGCCAGCCCACTGCCACTGTACATTGCTAATCCTATGAGTTATCTCGATGACTATGGTTCTCTGCCGGATCACCTCATTCCGGATACAATCGCGCGTAGAATGTACAGTATTCGATTACCAATCATGTAACTAGTTTGTACAGTGCAAGCTGCTGCCTAGCCGGATGATAATTCCTCAGTTTCAAGTTCGCTCGTGCAAGTAGTAGTAAGTGACGTCCAAACAGTACGAGTAACGCTCACTTGCACTTTGTAAACCACTCCATAGGTATTTGGTTGGGTTTGGTTCGTCATGGGATGGTTTCGTTATATGCTACCTTGTGGGTTATACAGCTGTCGCATTCAAACAAAAGCGTGCACAGTATGTGTGACAGGGAAGGGAAACTCCGATTGGGTCATAACGCCCGTTTCAAATTAGACTCTCTAGTAGTAATTGTAGCAATTTGACCGTTATTGCTTAGATATTTAAAATTGGAATAAAGTTCAATCTGCATAAAAGTATTAATATCAGGGTTATGCTAGAATTACACGGATCCCTAAAAAGGAAAAAGGGGATCTCGGAACCGTTGTTCATCGAAAAATGTTCGGCCATTGTTTTAGCTTAGTCTTTTATTTTTATTTCAGTGTCGGGGTTAACAAAACGCGACTATGTCTGGTTTTGTTCCGTTTCAAAGAGTGCAGTTTTATGGATGACGAATTGAACTATTCGGTCAAAACATTCTTCGCAGTCTCCTCTCGAGAACTTTTCTTCCCCAACGTTTGTCAGTTCTTCGACAGATATCACCATTGCTTTTAAGAACATTTTAATCGTTTTCACGCCGATAAAGGTCTTGTAACCCAATCTTATGGACACAAAATGAAATGATGACGCAAAGTTAATTATATAAAAAAATGCTAACGATTATTTGCACCTCATTAAGGCCTAATAGCAAATAAGATCACGATCAAATCAGAGTCTATAAAACATGATATTGCAGTATGCGTTAATAGACAATTTGCGGCTAGCACCAAGAATGCGAGCTCGAATGTCGAATGTTAAACAGCTGAACGGGTAACCCAAGGTTCTATTATAACTTCATAATTATGATAGTCATTTGGTCATTCTTAAGTACACCATCAATAGTAATAAATAATATTGGTTAAATTATATCATAGTACTGGCAGGGGATCGTTGTGAGTCAAAGTTTAAGGGAATCTTTCGTGTCTTTTTCCTATTTTTTTTTCAGTAAACCAGCCCCTTATAATTTGGGTCGCACTTGATGGTGTGAATTGGCAGTCGATCCTTGCGATGAGCTGACCATAAACTTAAAATTAAATGATGTACAACTTAAGCTATTTTCTTGTGCACAAGTTTTTGAAAAAATCTTGTTTACTTAATAATTATTTTTGTGGAAATTTGTATTTCCGAGCCACGGGTGTAAAAGACCGCCATTTTCTTGACTTCGGGAGTTCGGGCTGTCAGTGAGAATGTCTTAACAAAAAAATTCATGTTGGGATCTTGGGGATCGAATCTTGCAGGCGCGGATTCAGATTCCAGGCATCTAGGGTTTTTCTGACTTGAGACAAAGTGAAAGGGGTTTTAGCGGCTCGTTCCCCCTAGCTACGCTGATGATTGTAAGCATCCAAGTATTTTCCGACTTGGGACAAATTGATAAAGGAAATGTGATATCTCTACTAAATTTAAGGCTATGGGTTTACCCAGAGTGCCCACAACAGTGGATCCGCGCCTGGAATCTTGGCTTTTATTCGGTAAGCTTTTGTCCCTAATATTTTACCTCAACATTTTTAAATATTGCTTTCATAAAACACCAGTTCCCCTCTATAAAGTGCAAATATTAGCTTCTTGTCTTTGAAAGAGGAGTGGGGGGTGCAGTAATTTATTACACTGCTCATGCGCGCCACACCCTGTGCACACAAGCTGTTACTTTTGGGAGCACCCTGTGCATACAACCTGGCTATTACCGGATCTTTGCTGAAGGATTTTAATTTATAATTTGGTTATAATGAGACTACTTTGTGGTACAGTCAGTGGCAAAAGTAGCTGACCAAAGAATTTTAAAATTTCACAATAACTTAGAATCTTTATTTCAAATGTATTTATTTTTACGTGATAGGTTGCAGACGAGTAGACGGATCACCAGATGGTAATAAATTGCCGCCACCCATAGACACCTGCAACACTAGTAGAGTCACAAGTGTGCCAGCCTTAAACCCCCTTTTTCCCCCAATTGGACTCCGGTACCCTCACTCGCTCAACGAAACACGGCAAGTTACCTATAAGTCGCTTACAGAGGCACCTATTTATGTATAGAAAGTGGCCCGCCCTCATTACGTTTCGGAACAGTACTTCACTGTCTACCAATAGATGGCGCTGGGTGTTTATTATATTGCGCAAATGTTTCATGTTTTCGGTTTACATACAGGGTGTATCTGTGAACATTTACATCCCTTTAACTACGTGTTCTATCAACCATTCTGAACAACATTTGTTCAACAACTTTTCCAAATTCTTCGAAAAATTTTGCGACTCCCCATACAAAATGACCTAGTCACGTGACCGACTTTGTATGGGAAGATGAAACTTTTTTATGCGAAATTTCAAAAGTCATAGAATAAATGTTGTTCAGAATGGTTAGTAGAACACGTGGTTAAAGGGATGTAAATGTTCACAGATACACCCTGTATAAGCCCTGGTGTGGAATGTAAGAATAGCCTCTTTATAAATAGTATAGAAGATATAGAAGAAGTAAAAGAGTATACATTTCCATACTGTTCACATTAAACTCACTGACGGCGTTGAACCTTTGAAGCATTTTAACAGTAAACACATAGTATAGCAAGCAGCGCATGCGCGGCCGCGGCAAGGCCAAATGAAAGGAAAAGGAGCGTGCGCAAAAACTGAGCCACGGAGCTACAGACTACCTGCCGACAGAGGCGGGCTACCCGCGGTATCTAAGTATACTTACTATTAATAAATTGCTTAATTCAACAGATACAACAGAAACGACAAAACATTTGGATGGAAAAACTAAAAAATTTTTTTATTGTATTATTTTAATGTTGACTTGACCCAAAGGTTGACTGGTAGAGAATGCCTCTTGGCATTAAGTTCACCTATTGCACGAAGTTTTGTGCAAAAAAAGATTTTAAATGAATAAATAAATGTTTGAAATTATTATACGTTTAGATAATTTTTATCGATATCTTTTATTTAACATCGACTGGTTTAGCTGCCAGCACTAGGCTGCTGATTGCAGGTGCTGAAAGTGGACAAAAATGTAAAAATAAATATGTATCCACTTTTAGCAACTGCCAAAAATATCAATAGGTGCTGAGAGTGGACTAGGCCAGGTGCTGAAATTCCAGATGCAGAAAATCTGGGTGCTGAGAGTACTACCTCGCCTTTTCTATGCGATGCATCGTAAAGGCTAACAGATGCACATCGCGTATCTGGTCATCGTTGGTTTGCTATTTTCGTGTGTTTCTAACTCTAGATATAAGAAAGATATTAATTAATTTACTAACAAACCATGTAAGAGAGCCTTAGTGGTTCGAAATAAAATATTTCTATATTTTTTTTTTAGGTATTTTATTACTCTCGCTCGACATGGATCAACATAATAGGTACTCATTGCGAATCGGGAACTAAGTTTTGTTGTTAGTTCTCAATATTTGCCAATAGATGGCACTAAGCATTGATTGCATCGCTATAGTGTTTCGGATTTTCAGGTTTCTCGATCTGTATATTATAGTCTTTATAGTATCGATAGATAAGTAGGTACTTATTTTTTTCCCCATATCGCTCACTGTCGAAAGGGAGATCATCTGCATAAACTAGTATATTTTCCCCTGATTGGGTCTCCGGTACTCCCATTTACTCTGCCATAGTTCGATGTAGTATTTTAAAAAAACTATACCGTATTCATCTCAGTCATATTAAAATCAAATGAGGTTAGATGCTAACGTGTCAAAAGCATAAAATTAGCAAAATGGATATTAAAAAGCTTGCAAATTAACAGCCATATTTTGTAAAGTGACAAAACCAGTATTTAATTAAAATAACTTGGCATTATTCTGTTGAAAGAAGAATCGCCAATAAATTAGATTTATACTCACTAAAATGTCAGCGTGTGACATAACATTTCGATGAACTATTGCCTACGCGCCGCTTTTGCAATTTAATAACACAATAAAGTTCATTAAACTCAAAAAATCTTTTGAAACCATCAGATTTTATTCACTTCTTTTTACCACTTTCTGGAACAATACTCACGGAATTGGGAAATGGTGGTAATAAAATAAATACATTGGAAGAAGTTAGGTCTTCGCTGCTTTTGAACAGCAGTGGGACATGTCGGCTAAAAAACTCACAAAATAGTTCTTGGTATTTTAACAATTTTTGATAGAGACTAGATAGACTAAATAGCTACCTATTTACTTTTTTGGGTGTCCAATTTCAACAGCAGCCATAGACGCAGGAGCTCAAATACAGACTTTATATACCAAAACACAAGTCTTTTTTAATTAGGTACACTCATATTTTGATGGCACACCAGTGTGACTCGATCAAAGAGAGAGACATGCTTTCCAGGACACTGGGTTAAAACCGCTTACTTTCTGACTCCGGACGGCGATTCTTAGCTAGTGCAAAAACGACTCAACACTTTGAGGTTATGACGTTCTACCTACAAAATGTCTAATTTATTGTATCATAAAAGCAATCACAGAACTTCCTTTCTTGTGCTATGAATCACTTTCCCTAGACCGAATGGGAAGTTGATTTGTCATAACGACTAGACAAACTGCGTGGGCGCAACAGTCTCAGGACTGTCAAATTAGCGACTTTATTGCTAAGTGACAAGCAATAAATTGATTACATAATGTTCCTAATGTAATCAAACTTTAAGGTGTTCCGCCTACTGGTTTTGTCGAGTTATTGTTGCATGTGTATTTTTAAAATTAGCACCCAAATAGTATATTTAACCAGAAAAACTACACAGATAGATAACGTTTCTTGGCCACAAAAACCAAAATAATTACAGCATACGTACACCGAATCTTATAAATGAACTAGCAACGCCCCTCGATTTCACCCGCATTAGAATGAAATAAAAAGTAATAAGCCATGCAAAGCTAAAATCAAAACAGACATCTCACGAAAAATGTCTTTCTTGTTCCAAATTGGCTTTTCGTGAGAAAAATAATTTTACACGTGTAACTGTAGTCCAATTTATTAAATTACCAGTTCAAGGCTGCGAAGGTCAGATAAAATTACTTTAACCTAAGAATCAGACGCATCTATTCTAATATCAGGGCCAGTAGGTATAATATGTATGCAGTTAAAAGTAAGACACACTAGATGTTTTTGTCAAGGAATCTAAACACTAACGTATCATTAGCCAAGATGCCCCACATTCATCCACTGTTGAGTATAGCTCTCTTACTCATCCTAGTAGTCCTTTATGTGTACATCCAGCACTTTGCAGCCACCGTCACAATTATCGCCAATATTAAATGACATCGCCAAATATTACAAAACTAAGAGGCAAAACACTAGCGAGATAATATTTACACCCAGCGAAATCTATTGGCACAAAGTGGAAATAAAGTTTTGAACGAAGTGAGGGCGGACCGCTAGTTAGTACGAGTAGTATTATAGTAAGATTCTAAATGAAAAGTCAAGTAAAAATTATACGCTACACCAAAAAAGTGTAACACTTTCGCGATTAAATCGACGCTCAACACTATCTGGTATTGGTAGAACCAATACCAATTTGGTACCAAGTGGAACTAATGTCCCGATTGAAGTGAAGACGGGAATTTTAATAAAATGTTATGTGCGTATACGCACATTAAATTTCTTTTCCATGAATCGTAAAATAACACACAGGCTATAATTTGTTACTTCTATCGAGATGCGTAAATTTTTAATTGATACTCAACATAGAACCTATAGTGTTTACTTAAGTCCCCGTAACGCATATTCGTATGGTTGTTTCATATTAATATGCGCAGTCAATAGTATTGCAAGTGTATTTTCACTGCGCATCCAAAAGATCTTTTATCGTGACTATCTTCCAATAGAAAGTAACACTAAAATTTGTTGTCATAGTGTATCTAATCTAGTATATCTTATTCCGCGAAGTTTCAGAATAGCTGGTAAAAGTGTACATATTTTTTTACTGTTGACTGTACAAAATGCAAATGCTTATTTTTTTTATACTAGAGGCGGCAAACGAGCAAGCGGGTCACCTGCTGGTAAGTAATCACCGCTGCCCGTGAACATCTGCGAGATCAGAGAGGTCGCTGATGCGTTGCCGGCCTTTTAAGAAGGAGTACGCTCGTTTCTTGAAGGTCCCTAAGTCATAGCCTTCAGGAAATACTGCCGCAAAAAATTTAGTCCACATTTTTTGTTTCGCTGTTACATCAAGTCCAAGCAAAGTTATGAATGTTAGAAAACTAAATATTAAGTACTAAGAACCGTAAAAACTTTCGGTATTTATAAGCGAATAATTGGCTCGGACTGAGATAAGATAATATTAGTTGTTGAACAAAACTAGTTTATTACATTACTTGAAACTTAAAAACAATACGTGTGTGTTAGTACAGCAAATTAATAAAAAATGCCGCTGCTCCGCACAAAATTGACATTAACATTTCTGAAGTTTGATATTATTTCTTACTAGACGAACTATTATTTAACCATTGAGTAATATAACTATGAGTAATACTTATTAATTACCGAATAATTTGCATAAAGACTTTCGATTTCCGGTATCAATTTACAGAGATAATTATACGCTATAAAACAAATTGGTATCGCAGTTTTATATCTTTATACAGACAACATTAATATACTCGTATTATATGCAGTGACGGATTACTTGATGGTACTAGGCGATTGGAACAAATTGATACCAATGGAGTCACAAGTCCCTTTTAACCCTCTTTCCCTGGGCCTCGAGTATCCAAGCTCACTCGGCGAAACAAAGCGCACTCGCTGTTTCACGCCGATCTTCTGTGAGGATGTGGTATCACTTCGATCGAGCCGAGCCTTTTATGCCAAAACGTGGCTTTCCCGCGAATAATTGAGAGACATTAATAAAGATACCGCATTAGGCAAGTATGGTGATTAACCCTAATCTCATCATAGTAGCGATGATTTGATTTCTGTGAACCCACTGCTTCAAAGTGAGTATATACTATATATATGGATATAAAAGTATATAAGCATTATTTTTTTAAGTTTACCTATTCGTTATGATCATCACGACGTAGATTCATAGTAGCAAGAAAAACATTTTATTATTAAAGAAAACCGAGTGCTCTATTTCGTAAAATAACATGCCATGTTGATTATCAACATTATATCTTCAGTGTATCGTTATTATCTCGATGCCCCAAGCCATCTCTATTGCGCCGCGACGATATTGGATTCCACTGAGATACATCCTTTATTTTCTTAATAATGCAAATGGTGACCTTAACAATTCCCTAATTGAACTTATGTCGTTCAAAGTTAACATGATCATCGTTATATAATTATGCATATCTAGGATGTACAATTCATCTTTACGAATTGAGTCTACGTATTTTTTTATAGTGGCTCAGTATATTGGCTCACCTCAGCCTGATGATAAGCAAAAGGAGAGCCCACGTTGCAGTTACAACGGACGCGACGTCACGGCATCACATCCGTTGGCACTGCCATACTGGCCCGCGAGATGCTTCGTCACGCTTCGTTTGAAGGAGTCCATATTGTAGGACGAAACACATGGGATGGCAATGGGTTATTCTGATATGGAAGCTATATTATTGGGAAGTTTCATTAAAATCCGCTTTGCGCTGCCAACGTTTCAATCTTTTTTCATAGATGGTAGGCAATTGCCGCTGCCCATAGACATCCGCAGCACCAGTGGAGTCACAAGTCCCTTTTAACCCACTTTTCCCGAGCCTCCGGAACCCTCACTCACCCAACACAGCGTAGGAGCTGCCGGTCTTCTGCTATGCCGTGGTATCACACCGGTCGAGTCGGGCCATTTATGCCGTAACGTAGCTCCCCCCTTATATATTTTTTAATACACTATCAATCTATGGGTAAGCTTTAAAAAATAACAAACGTCTCTGTATCCCTTACTCTGTGCAAGTAGACAATAAGGTCACCAGTACCGATCTACTGATAAACCCTCTTTTTCATAAAAATATATTTGACGCAATCCTCCTCTACTCCCGTACGAATAGGATTTTATGTTAATACTCGATCTCATGAATAAAAACATTACGTTGCTCTTTATTGACTCTTGGACAGATGAAGTGAATCGAAGGTCAAGATAGACTGGTCAATGGAAGGATTCTGTTGGACGTTAGTATATAAATGATCCTTCATTTTTGGTTTATTTTTAATTATGTTTATTTTAGGACACAAAAGGATCATCTGCTGGTAAGATCACCGCCATGAATGTTGGCTATATTTTATGATACTTTTTTTTTATTTCATAGTTGGCAAACGATCTGACAGATCACCTTATGGTTAGCAATTGCCACTACACATAGACGTCTGCAACACCAGTAGAGTCATCTTCGAGGCCATGGTATCACTCTTAAAGCAGGCGTAGAGAAACGCCTGCGTTGTGTTTCGTCGAGTGAGTAAAGGTACAGGGAGGTCCAATTAGGTTAGAACGGGTTAAATGTTGGCAGCGCACTTGTGAATCTACTGGTGTTGCAAATGTGGGTGGCCGCAATCGCTTACCATCAGGTGATCCGCCTGTTTCGTCTGTCACCTACCACATTTAAAAAATAAATTAACAGGATCGGAAATTAAAGAAAATAAAATAACACCTCTACAACCATACAAATAAACCATAGATGCTTTATCTAAAAATATCTAAGAAATATGTTATTTACATTTTGCCAATAAAAGCAGAATCTTGAAGTCAAAATTGCACTTAATATATGCAAAGTGTATGTAAGACTGACCTCTATTTTTAAGGTTGGAAAGCCAAGGCCCGATCCAACGAACGCTTCTATTTGTAATCGTTTCCAACTTAATAATAGAAAATGAGTCGGTTGTAGGATATAACAATACTAACTTATAGGCATGTTAAAATCTTAATTAAAAACTCAACAAAATTTTGTGTTAATAGAGTATAGGCACACAATATCTGCCAGAAAAAACCAAATGTAGCTAGAAGCTGGTAGTTAAATAGTTTCAAAATGTTTAGCATAATTATTATTATTTTTCACTAATATCACATCTTAGGGACCTTCAAGAAACGAGCGTACTCCTTCTTAAAAGGCCGGCAACGCATCAGCGACCTCTCTGATCTCGCAGATGTTCATGGGCGGCGGTGATTACTTACCAGCAGGTGACCCGCTTGCTCGTTTGCCGCCTCTAGTATAAAAAAAAAAACAAAACATGCATTTTTAACAGCATCGATACTATCAAGACGTAGCCGACTATCTAGTGCGTAAAACTGTCGATATTATCGATACTGTCAATAGCATCAATATAATTGACACGTAGCAATACTATTGTTTTTTCTTAGGTATAGGTACTATCGATTACCTATCGATAGTGGACTTTCGATAGCCAACACTAATAATTATAATAACATGCCCACAAGGTATAATATCATTATACATACATTCCAAGTGAACATTCTAGTTAGAGATGGTTAAATAGACAATTACAACTCATATCTTTGATCTCAATGTCCTAGATATAGTAGTATGTCAGGTCTGTCAAAATGCGGTTGCCTCACATATAAATTATGGCCAATTTAATCTCTGATGACATAATTTAGTTAGTCAACTAAAATAATATTTGATTTCGTTAAAATTGAACATTTTGAAATAGGTACCCAAAATGATTTATAATTTGATTCAGTCTTACCAAGTCTTATTGGTTGATTTAGACATATTTTACATCTGCAACGTACCTGTAACAAAAAATATGTTAATTAGATAAATTAATAAAATTTAATGAAATCATAGATGTGAGTCACAAAATGCGGTTTATCTAAGTTGATTAGCCTTTATTTATTTAGATCATCAAACGAGCAAATTCTCTTCAAAATATACTTAATTTCGATTATCTCTGATCTAGTGAGAGAATAGGTATATACCGCTTTAAAATAAGTAGTCACTACATTTTTTATGCGATGGGTGGCAGACGAACATCGACGAATTATGCTTGTTTGTATCTTTATATCACCTGACGAAAAGCGATTGACTATTAAGTATTCTGTGTCGTTACCCACAACATCAGTGACGTGATAAGTGCGCTACCAACTATTTTGGTTATTTCCGTATTCCCGTCTCAATGGTTACCAGTTAGCATTTTCACACAACAACAAATCGTTCCTGACTTGCCTCCGTACTAAGTAGGTAGCTTTTTTAAGCACTTGTGTACAGATATCAGACAACAGAGGAAACACAAATGGAATACTTAAATACATATTACACCCATTTATACTGATGATTACATATTACATGTCACAAAAACTGGTTGATCTTATTGCAAAGGTTGTATCAATTTGCGGACCTTCCTTTCTATCCTCGCGCAATGCATTCGCCTTCATTACTTGTCATGACACATCATAGTTAATAAGGTTGATTATTGCACTATCAAATGGTAGTGCATTTTTGGTGCAATAAGTATAGGTTTTTTTTATGTGATAAGTGCAGTCGAGCATCTGCTTGTTCCGATATCACCCGGTTACAAGCGATTGCCGCCGCTAATGGTTACCCACAACATCAGTGACGTGATAAGTGCGCTACAAACTATTTTGGTTATTCCCGTCTCAATTGATACCAGATAACATTTTCACACAACAACATATCGTACCTGACCTGACTCCGTACTAAGTAGGTAGTTTAAGCACTTGTGTTACAGATATCAGACAACAGAGGAAACACAAATGGAATACTTAAATACATAAATATTACACCCATTTATACTGATGATTACATATTACATGTCACAAAAACTGGTTGATCTTATTGCAAAGGTTGTATCAATTTGCGGACCTTCCTTTCTATCCTCGCGCAATGCATTCGCCTTCATTACTTGTCATGACACATCATAGTTAATAAGGGTGATTATTGCACGATCAAATGGTTGTGCATTTTTGGTTGCAATAATCATAAGTTGCTATAAATTGGTAAATAAAGCGCTTATCTAAAAAAAATTAAGTACTTAATATTTGTGGAGTTTTTCAGATTGACTTAAATGTCATGTGTATTGCTTCGAGACGTATGAATGAAACGACCAATCTTTAGGGTATTTGAGTCAATGATTTGAATCGTATTATAGTGCGATTTATTTCCTGCTAGCTCAATTTTTTTTTTACATTACAACCGGCATGAGGCATCCCCAGTGCTGTGTTTCGCCGAGTGAGCGAGGGTACCGGAGGCCCACCCGGGGGGAAGGGGATAAAAGGTTGGCGGCGCACTTGTAACTCCACTGGTGTTGCAGGTGTCCATGGGCGGCGGTAATTGCTTACCATCAGGTGATCCGCCTGCTCGTCTGCTACCTATCACATAAAAAAAACATTATCACTATAATGTATAAAAACACGACAAACGAGCAGACGGCGATGGTGAGTGATCACCGCCGCCCATGGACATCTGCAACGCCTGAGGCATCAAAAAATCGATGTTTTAGAAATTGTTGAGTTTTTGGTTTGAACCCCTAAATACATAGATTATGCCCACTTTCGTTATTTCACAGTCAGGAAACGTAGATATAAAATACAATTGCAAGTTAGGTAACCATAACCGGAAAAAAATCCACCGAATGATTTTTCATTCATGAAAAATCATTCCTAAAACTCTTAAAGCGTCGTTTTAATTGAACTATCCCCGCAAGCATCAAATGAAATCCAAAAGTTCGACAGAATAAAGCAACTAATTGCATTTTGATTGTTTCGCGTTTCAACAACAGTTTTTATTCGTCAACAATTTGGGTTTCTACTAGTGATGGTAATACAAGAATATCGATATTGAAAACCACTGCTTTTGCAGTCCAATCATACTCATTGGTTGACAATAAACTTAGCTTAAAATTATATTTATTTACTATCAACTAATGAGTATAATTGGACTGCGAAAGTTCGGCTATTCAATCAACCAAGTAGTTTAATTCTTGTTTATGATTTTTTATGAGATAGGTGACAGGCGAGCAAAAAGATCACCGGATGGTTAAAGTTTACCGCCGCCCATAGACGACACTAGCAACAAAACCCTTCTTCTCTATTAGGCATTCGGTAACCTCACTCACTCTGCGAAAATCTCTGCAAAATACAACACAGATATGGCTTTCCGTGTTGGATCTGACGATCTGCATAAGTCATCAGTGTCATAAGTTTTGTAACTACATTGATATTGGAAATATTTCTAATGCCTAATTACAGTAATTAGAATACCAAGCTTAGTATATTCAAACAGACTTAAAAAAAGGGAGGTTCTCAATTCGACAGATTTTTTATATTAATATTACTTTGTCTCTATGGTGGTTGTCTCAAACATCGATATCCTTTACGGACCACCTCACATCTCTATTTTACCCGCAAACGTTCAAAAGATGTATATTTTTTCAGGGAACGTAATTTGAAATTTAAAGGCTACAGCCAAAACTTGCTAACGAGCCAGAACGTGATATAGAAAAAGAAAGATATACGGTGCTCGTCCAAATTTCATTAGGGCGAGCTTCTTTGCTGCAGTCAAAGTGCATAAACTGGACATGGGTGGAGTCGGTTCTTTTGCTCTGGTTCAGTATGTGCATTATGAGAAACAAAGGCAGAAATAAATAAATAAATAAATTGAGACAACGTCACATACATTGCCCTGATCCCAAACTAAGGTTTTCCCTTGTACTATAGAAACCAGAAACAACGAAGGAACCACAAACATCCAGACCCAACACAAATATCTGTTTCATCAACAAACATTTGTGTTGGTGCGGGAAATGGTTTGCTACTATTAGGCGCTAGATTATCCGTGGGAGAGCCACGCTACGGTGAAAATGGGCCGCGTTGACCGGAGTGATACCACGATCTCACAGAAAACCGGCGTAAAGCAGCGCCTGCGCTGTTTCGTCGAGTGAGTGAGGGTACCAGAGTCCCGATTGGGGGAGGGGGGGGGGGGTCAAATGAGGACTATGGTTGCAGGTTGAAGGTGATCCATCCACACGTCTGCCACCTATTACATAAAACATAAAAAACCTATTTATGACTCTGAAGTTAATTTCTCAGGAACATAACTTTCGTGGCAGTCCACGAAAGTTAGATCTCAAAGAATGACTCATCAGCTAGAATCAATTTTCATGTCTACTTATTTTGTGGCTACGTTCAGCAGACTAAAACCGATGATTGATTGATTCAAGTAAAAGCTAATCTCATCATACAACGTCATTTGTTCACGAATATCGGATTCAGAACTATTCGATTATACGAAAGCACTTAAGCCACTCACCGTACAACAACTTGATTTATTTTCCTACCGAGGGTACTGATGTTTCTGTTAATGTCCAAAGTGACCTAAATGTTACTAAGTAGTCAACATCAGCCAAACCAATATACTTGTGACAGACAAATAGACAGAGGAATCCATTAGCTACCTTTTAATACAATTTAGCAACTGAACCCTAAAAACAAGGTTTTCTGTACAAAATAGGCCATCGGTCAATTTCTACCAATGCAACTTCGACTCTAGCTCTACGATTTAAGGTTGGCATTACCGAGGCGCCTCTAAACGTTTGTCGTGCTCCTGTTTTTGGCCCAGTACACTAGGACAGATAAATTTCCAATGAGCATCCGCCTTTTTTGCCCGCCGATGCAGCCCGAAATCGTCATGTGGTAGTGATGGGACATAATGTAATTTATCGATATAGGTTTGTCGTAAGACCCGAAAGCCCTTTAAAGGGCAAAAATAACTGATTTTCTATTTTGTCTGCTGTCCGGGCCTTACGAGATTAAAATACCAACCCCGCCTGTCACCTATCACATAAAAAAATAAGCCATAAAGAAGCAAAAATACCAATATCTATTAATGTCATAAGGAAGAAATGGCAGCAATTCTCTTTTTTAATAATAATTAGTGTCCTTCCCTGGCTTTGTTTCGGGTTCTATAGATAAATTTCATGGTGAATTTCCCAGAGACAATCCCTCACGCTTATAAGTTACTGAGGTACAGTTTGCCTTTTTATAATATAGTTTTCTAGGTTTTCTCGTCGCATGAAATTAACTACAAATTAAGCTAACCGTCCGCTTGTGACCAGGGCTGCTGCAAAGTAGGTAGCCGAAACAATAAGCAGTAAATACAATACAATGTACTTAACAATAAACGTCGCGTTAATTCCCGTTTTAATATTAATATTCTATAGGTATTTTATAAAACACTTCACTTATAAAAAACACAGGACCAGTGTTTATTAATTATTAAAATTGCGTTGCCACATTACGCAGCAGCCATAGCTATAAGTAACTGGGCCATTAAAGTCGCGATAATACTAGAAAGTAAGCTTTTATGAGTTCAGATTTGTCATAATCCATCACATGAATGTGTCTACATTAATCCTACAAAGACGGATGTATTTTGGCAACCGCACTTTCGCGCCGATTAAGTATAGGTACGTACAGCCACACATCAAAGTATACAAAACTGTCAAATTTCTTCAATCGACTCTCATCTTACTGTCATACACATTAGGTTGAATATCAATTAAGCAAATTTGACAGGTTGTGGTAACCATGTGTGGCTGACTATACATGATTAAAAAAATGTTTAGGCACTTCAATACTTAACGCTTTTCCCCGCCAAATGTTGCCAAATTTTGTAATTATTTTTTATTAACCATACGAAATTTCTGACAATTTAAAATTACTTACCTCAAGTGACTCTTGATCATTTACTTTCTTGTCTATTATTTCGTCTTTATTCATGGTACCTAATAAAAGAGCTTCGACATTAAAAAGGGCTTAAATAAGATGGCGTATAAAATGGCTCCCTAAGCTCTAAATAACGTTGCTCATTAAGACATCATTAATCATATTTATCACTCAGTTTAGTGTCTTGTACAATGTAAATTAGAAGAAAAGTGTACGAACATTATTTTAATTAACAAACGCCATCTTTGACTATTTGCGTGGACATCAAAGAAAAAATTGCGGTCAACACGTAAGTGAATCTTAAGGTGACGAATGGCCGAAAATAGTAAAGCCAATTATTTTTTATTGAATGTCTACATAGCGATTAAGAAACATTTTTAACCAAAGATTTTCTGTGAATGCTTAAAAGAAAGTATTGATAGTTTTTGAGACAAGAATTGTATATCTACTTCCTACAAAAAATTACAAAAAGTGGCACTTTAGGCTAAATTTGAAAGATAATTACACAAGTATGCATATAAAAAAACTGTTTAAACTTTCCTTGAAGTATTTATTGAAATACTTTCTTAAATATTGTCTTATATTATATGCTAGCGTCGTCGATTCTTCGCCTTAAAATATTGCGGTTATGTATATAAAAGTCAATGCTGATGGTTCTAAACCAACCAATTTATAAGCAATTGAATCTCCTTGGCAAATTATTTAATTCATTAAAATGTATATCTGTATCATTAGCCTTGAGGTTGCGCAAGATTTCAAACATAGATGTTTTCCGAATTTTAGAAACATAAAAGTAAACAGAGAAAGATAAGAATCAGATGCTCTTCATTTATATTAATGCAACTTTTTTTTAATAAGAAGACTATCTCATTTTTAATTTTACGGCCTTATTATGGAGGTTTGTTACCGAATCCTTTGGAAGACTTTAAGCCTTAATGAGATTGGAGGAGATATTCTAAAGAAAGAAGAAAGAGGAGATATTCTAATCAGATCTAACGCACATAATTTAGAGTTACGTTCTGACATGTCCATTAAACATATTGGCGCCTTTGAAAACTGCAAGCTGGTATTTAACAATGTACCTATAATTAAATTAAATAAATGAAGCCTCTCATATTCCTGCAGCCAAACAGACAAACAGTATTCATAAACTGTAGGTAACTAAAGTATTTCATAAAGTTTGAACATCATAAATATTTCACGTTAAATATATCTAGGCTAGTAGATGATACGATACCATACGAGTTACATAATCCACGTTATACGGCTGGTTTAGTCAGTTTAGTCACCCATTACAGTTGGGCAATGATCAATGACATTTCGTAGGGCTACCGTGCGAATTCGCTTAAGTATTCAAGGCACATCCTTCCATAATCCAAGCAACTTTATGCCTCCACTCAGAATGTTAATTGGAGAATTTGTCTTGTTTACGTCATGGCTTTTGCTGACAAACTCGTAAATTTTGTCGGTCCTACCTACTTTTATGTGGTTAGAGGTCAGACGTTCTTATGAGAAACAACTGCGTAAAGATAAGGAGTAAAAGACATCACTATATCACTCCATTCCTGGATGCGTCCAAACCATGATCCAGCATTTGTGTAATTAGAATTACAGTAAAGCGACTACATATTCTGCGTTAAAGTGTATAGTAGCCCTTCGGTTCTCCAAATACCTATCAGTTGTTACAACTTTCTTCACTCGTTATGCCTACTCGTATCATTTTGTCAAATAATATATTGTATGTCAACATTACTTTGCGTAGCGTTTTTTTCTTTTTTGTGGTGAATAAATACATCCTTACTTACTTATAGTCGTCTGGTTTTCGCTTTATTTTTCTTTGTTTAAGGAGTTTCAATGTTTGACTATTCGTCAATGTTGAAGCTGTAGCATTGTACACAATGCTCGAACTTCCTCCGACATAGGGCTGGTCAAGGCGCTGGTATTTCCAATTTCATATTTACAATTCCCGAAAAGATTTGTCCTAAGCTGTCTTCGCTTCCCTTAGACAAGAGAATCAGACCAGTTCAATCAAAGACCAGGTAAATCTTTCAGAAACTTATTCGAAAAGTGTAGGTTTCTCCACAGTCTTCCCTCACCGCTAAGCGACTAGCATAATGTAAATAGGTAATCTATTTTTCTAAAATAATACATTATTAAAGACAACATTATATCCTGTACAAGCTTTAAGTAGAGCAGCTCTAACGTAATAGAATTATATAACAGTAATACCTACTTAGTCACAAACATTGAGATAAGTCTTTGAACTACTTTTGTAATATTATAATCTTTTATGAGTCACTTTTGTATGCATAATGCTAACGTTCTTTATAAGTATTATCAATGTAAGTAGGTATGTCTGATTATGATCAAACAAGAAATGCATCACGACCAAATTAATGTGCTATTCTAAAAATAATGTTCATTTTGAAATGTTGTTCTTTAATTTTCTTTTACATGAATGTTGACTGCATCCCAAAAATAAATGTCAGGCGGGCCCGCTTGTTAAGCCGCGTTTTTTTATGATATAGGTGGCAAACGAGCCGACGGATCACCTGATGGTAAGCGATTACCGCCGCCCATGGACACCTGCAACGCCAGTGGCGTCACGAATGTCAGCGAATTTCCATCGCTATCCAATGAGGTAATGCTGCCAGCATTTTGGGGACATTGCCACAGGGGTAAACTCTGTTTTAATTTATCTTTTTGGTAGTTTTTAGCTTTAGATTTTAAGTTATTGTTTTCTCGTGTCATTCAACAGCAACCCACACTCGTCCACTACTGGACGTAGTCTCCCCTAATGCACGCCACCACTCCCGATCTTCGGCCACTCTCATCCAGCCCACACCAGCCAGCCTTCGAATGTCATCATCCCATCTTGTCGCAGGGCGTCCAACACTACGCTTACCGAGTCGCGGTCTCCTCTCAAGGACTTTTCTCGTGTATTCATATTATTTTGTCCAATAAATAGACCTAGTCTGGCTATCGATATACTTTCCTACAGGCGACACTTACCAAAACGGCACGCGAAATAGCAGATCTCTTTGCGGCTAATTCGGAGTAAATGCAGTCCATTATAAAGTATGCATGCTCGCTTAATGGGTTACCGTTTGAGGTCGCCTCGGATGGGTGATGAAATATAAATGGGCTATAAAGAGCCAGGTTGAACGGAGGCAATCTAGCTCAAATCAGAGCGGAATCTGTTGAATTTGTATTAATGGGTTGATAAGAAATGGATGGGTGAATACGGATGGCTATGATATTGAATTTGGGTCAGTCATGGTTGAGATATTAGACATTTCAGATTCATTTTAAAGAGATAAGTCAATGTAGCATAAGGGTTTATTATAATGTTTTATGTGATGGACAGCCAATACGGATACGTATGTATGTCACCGTAATCCGAATCGTAAAGGTTAATAAACCTAGAAAATTTAGGTATCAACTTTCAGAAGTTGGCAAATTGTTAGCTTGTAGGCGTTAAGTTTGTTTTTCAAACCCCAAAAATAGGTTAAGTTAGTTAAGATCTTATTTTTGAAAATAAAATTAAACACCATTTGTTACTATCCAAACTCTAAAACAATACCTTTATATAAATCTGTCAGAATTCTGGGCCATCTTCTATCTATATCTATCTATACTATTTATAAAGAGATACCTTCTATAGACAATGACAAGGCTTATAGGTAAACCGAAAACACGAAACGCTAGCGCGATGTATCGATGTTTATTTTTGAACTACGGCCCCGAAACAACGTAAGGGCGGGCCACTAGTTTAAAAATAAATTGTACGCACCTATAATGTTCTATAGCCAACTCACCCGCGGATTAATTCTAAACTTTGCCATAGACACTTGTCGCACTACACATATAAAGCGACAGACTCAAAGTCATCGCTACTTCAAGAAACAAAAGCCACCCTTTTGACCCTCATAAAACAAAGTGATATATTTAAACCCTACAAGGTGTTAACTCGCACTTACATTGTAGCAATCATAAAGGGCCTATTGTAGGTCAAGAAACTGACACCGAACTGGTTCAGGGCAGGTAATGGATAAGGCTGTGAGTGATGACTCTGCAACATGAGATAAGTAGGGGGACCGTGATATACCAACATAGGAGGATAAGTAGGACGAGTAGGATTTTGTATTCCACGATAATAGACAGCGTAAATTTTTAGTTCAAAGCTTTTAAAAAGGAAAAAGTATCATCTATCTATCTTCTATACTTCTTATAAATAGATAACTTCTATAGGAGGATAAGTAGGACGAGTAGGATTTTGTATTCCACGATAATAGACAGCGTAAATTTTTAGTTCAAAGCTTTTAAAAAGGAAAAAGTATCGGCATATAAAGGGTGTATCTGCAAACATTTGCATCCCTTTAACCACGTGTTCTAACATCCATTCTGAACATGGTTTCTTCCTTGCCTTTTGGAAATTCGTCGAAACCTTGGCCTAAGTACTTATGATTTTTTATTTTAATAAATAAAGTAAGAAAATGTTGAACGTTTGTTCAAAACGAAGTTGTATTACCTACTGTAAATGAAATAGAGAACTATTTTAATGTCGTAAGGCCCAGACAGCAGACACAATGAAAAATCAATTGTTTTATGCCTTTTAAAAGGCTTTAGGGTCTTAGGACTTAAATGAAAATATGGTATCACTAGCTATTGTTACAAATGGTCGATGTGTTTGATAAGTAGAACCGGTCGTCCCGTTACTCTAAAGCCTTTGTTTGGATTTGTTATTGTTTGTCATAGAGTAAACATAGGTAACTATTTTAAGTTTATAATATATTCAACTTCATAAAAAAGTATCTGCTGTCACTCGAAAAAAGTGGCGTTGAAAAGAACAGCAAATGAAACTTGGCAATCTTATGTAATGTATATAGGATTGCCAAGTTATTTATGCGGTTATAATTGTTACAACAAAAATACTATTAGTGCACCAAAGCGGATGCAGAAGAAGCCAAAGGAAAAAATAAGATACTAATGTTTATTAACATTTTAAAGTCTAGTGGATCAAAACAAGTAGAATCCAGAAGTTTAACTTTAATGTGTTCTGACCGCAAAGAAGACAAATTCTTCTCGAGTCGGAGAAGATTTTTGTAATTTTTTTGCGGAATAAATATACAACTAGGCTTCAAATTATTTCCTTATGACTTCTATGATATACCTCTAACTTTTTGTTAGTAGAAGCCAGAGCCTAAGAAGAAAATAGGTTTTTTTTTATTGCTGAAGTAGGCAGACGAGCATGCGGCCCATCTGGTGGTAAATGGTAACCGCCGCTCATAGACAACTAACAATGCCGAGGCACAGTCATGCCGCTGCCTACCGTGAAAGAAGTACTCTTTTCAGACCTCGTTTAAAAAAGGACATGTCATAGCGATCAGGGAAACACCGCAACTGGAAGGTCATTCCACAATTTGCACGTATATTTATGTATGGAAAAGCCAGTGCTGCAGGACATCGCATTTACTCCCCAGCAAACTATGCTTAATGTATTCGATCCATTGCAGCACTGGTTTACGTTACTGTTTCGCAAAATCAAAAAAAAAGAAGAATCTCGTTGGGACACCCCTAAATCCGTTTACAATAATGTTAAAAAAAATCATTCAAATCTTTTTTACAGCTTATCTCTTTCAGATTTAAAAAGTAAAATAAAAAGGTCGACCTACGTGACCTCAGCCATCTTGTCCGATCGTGGACTGGTAAAAAGTGTAGGTATTTCGAATGTTTAGTGAGAAATTGACAAGTGGCACAATGGCAGTAACTGGAGCGTGGTGGATTCCGTCACGCCGGGCCTGAGCTGGGGGTCCAAGGCAAGAACTGATGGTCTAGGCGTCTTCTTTTCATTCCAGGAAAAAAAATGTGTGGAGAAAGTTTCTGTCATGGTATGACTTCATGATGGCATGCTGTGTACTAAACGCAAAGAAGCATGGCAGACGATGACTCGAGCCAAAAAACTACGATTTTAGAGGTAAAATAACAGTTTCTTCCCTATATGTACATCTACTGACTATTTTTAACAACTAACTGCCATTACGATCATTGATTAATTATTAACGAATTTCATTTTTTTTTTATAGGATAGGGGGCAGACGAGCATACGGATCACCTGATGTTAAGCAATTACCATCGCCCATGAACACCTGCAACTCCAGGGGCTTCACAGGTGCGCTGCCGGCCTTTTAGAACGAGATATGCCCTTTTCTTGAAGGTTTGATTTAAGGCATTTTTTTCTCCACGAGCCATTTTCTTTTCATGATTATCATTCAAAGCGTTGAATCCCGGTTTCCAGTAAACTGGAGCTTCTTAGCCCGAGCGCCGCTCTCATATGGTACACTACGTCCTCTCTTTGCACGTACTTTTGCTTCCATTGTAATGTAGGTGCGTATGTCATCCCGTAGGACGTCAATTGTTTTATGAAAATTCGCATGAAAAAAACTTTTTTGTCATTGGACTTGTTCATTTTGTATGGGGAGCCGCTCATAGGCACCTGCAACACCAATAGAGTCACAATAGCGCTGCCATCCTTTATCCCCTTATTATTATTTTTTTATGTGATAGGTAGCAGGCGAGCAGGTGGATCACCTGATGGTAAGCAATTGCCGCCGCCCATGGACACTTGCAACACCAGTGGAGTTACAAGTGCGCTGCCAACCTTTTATCCCGTTCCCCCCCGAGTGGGCCTCCGGTACCCTCACTCACTCAGCGAAACACAGCACAGGGGCTGCTTCACGCCGGTTTTCTGTGAGGCAGTGGTATCACTCCGGTATCCTATTCTCCGCAATTAGGCCTCCGATGCCCCATAGGCGCTGTTTCGCGTCGGTCTTCCTTGAGATCTGTATAATATCATTAATTACCGCTATCGCTTATAAATTACGCCACCCACAGTCGTCAGTGCCTATTAACTTAGTCTATGTATGCAAGTGAACACGCGTTCATTTCAATCGTTCCATTTTCTTCTCTCACTTTCCTGAGTTTGCTCTCGCTCCCTCTCGTGACTGTAAATGGTTAGTTTAGAAAGATGGAAGATTATTTTGTAATTAGTTTCCGATGGAAGGAAATTAGATTTGCTATATTGTTTTTTCTTTAACTGTTGTATCCTAAAGGTGACAAATGAGGGATCACAAACCCTACTCTAGGTTTTCATATTCTGAGGATTAATCAAATGTCTTTTCTTTCAAATACAATTTTTGACATTACAAAACAGCAATAGTTATGTCATATAGCTCGGGTTTGTGATCACCAATCCGCATTAGCCAAGAGTGAGTAAGTCTAATCCCATCATTGTAGCGATGGCTTGAGTTTTAAGATGGCTGGCTGATACTTTAGTTTACTATGTAATAGGTATGTGAAAATCATTATTTAATTTCATAAATGAACATAGGTACCTAAACTTTGAACTTTCAGAAACGTATAGAAAATATTATATTTCCATTCCTTCCTCTGATAATAAATTTAACATTACAATACATTAACATAAAGTACTAGTAACTCACCCCACTTTTTTTGCGATATTAGTTCCACTTTGTGCCTACAGATGGCGTTGGGCGTCGATCACATCGCACTAATGTTTCACCTTTTAGGCTTTTAGATTTCTATAAAGTTTACCCATTTATAAGTAGTAGTAGAGACAAGAATATTAAAATGACAGCGAAAACGCAGCATCTTAGTCATCCGTGATTGGTGGACCAGTTCAATTTTAACTATTAAAATATCAAAAGCTCCCCAGACGCCGATAAAAGCCCTCACTTAGCTGGCTACAGGCTTGTTCTAAGTTCCCAATGGCTCCCTTAAGAGAAGCCTGTTTGTAAACGTTGAATTTCATTTTTGATGAGCACTTACAAAGATGGCAGAAAATAAATTGGCAAAAAAAAACAATTCAGATGATGTTTCAATACGCATGAGAGAACCTTCTGAAGTATACATGTAGGCGTGTTTCTAAATTATGTTTAAAGCATCCATCTATTGTAGGGTAAAGGCATCTATGCCGTAGTAGGATAGATGCCTCAAACAACATGTAGAACTATGCGAACACTACACTCATTGTCATTCGTTTAAATACAAGCGCATCTCCCTGCCGCCAGTCGACGCTAAGGGCTACACTAAGGGCTGAGGGTAGTATTCGCACAGGTTGCTACAATATTATTGTCTGAAGCATCTATCCTACTACAGCATCTATCCCACCTTTACCCTAATATGCTGTCCCACAGCAGGGCAAAGGCCATCATAGAAATCAAGGTATCGCTACTATGATGGGATTAGGCTCAGTCACCACGCTTGCCTAATGCGGATTGACACAAACCGGAGCTTTGTGAGAAAAAATCGAAAGCGCGACCCGGGAATCGAACTCAGGACTCCGAGATCACGACCCAGTACTAAAACCACTAGACCAAGAGGCCATTTAAGACGTTATAATATTGTATTAATTACGTCATAATGCGCGTAAAGGATTTCCAAAATAGTTGTCCCCATTGTTTTGTATTTTTTTTAATACAAAAATTGTCGATAAAAGTGTAAAATAGATACCTATACTTTTAAACACACAAGACAAAAAAACAAGAACTCGAAAAGGTCAATACTAAATGAAAATTAAAGAAATTAACAAAAAAATTCTACTTTACAACATGATAAAAAGCAAACAAAAAAATAGGCACTCATTTCCATGGTTAGGTATTTGCTAAAATGTATACTAGCATTTGGCCTAGTAAATATTTAAGCACAACCTTTAAGTACTACTTACATTGTATCTACTTTATAAGCCTGCCGTTTTTATTTCACAACAGAAAAGCATTTGGCATTTATCTAAACTGACGCTAAGTAACGATAAGGGGCAACCCCGAGCCCATTTCACTAAAGGGCTGACTATCTTACATAACTTTCGGAGATAGAATAATGGTTACTTTCTTTGAAATACTTTTCTAGCTTCTTGAAAGCCTTGCAAAAAAAAACAACTAACGGGTATCTATCAACTATACTATCAAGGGGTTCAGGGTTGTGGAAGGTTGTGGGTTCGAGTTCCTTGCTCACCGACGAAGAGTGGCCTGTCTATCGGTTTTTTACAGGATGCATTTTGGGGAGTGTTCGAAAGAGCTTCACGACCTGATACCACCTTCTCCTTTCTACCACCGGACAATGCGGAAGATGAAAGGAATCCACCCTTACATTGTGGAAGTTCCACCAGCTCGTACTAAGCGTTTCGCTTCTTCCTTCTTGGTACGAACTGCTAAGGAATGGAACAACTTGCCGGCTTCTGTATTTCCAGCGAGTTACAATTTGGGTGTCTTTAAGTCGAGAGTGAATAGGCTTCTTCTGGGAAAGCACGCTACATCTTAGACCTCATTGTCACTCTCTATCAGGTGAGATGAGGTCAAGTGCAAACCCATCTTATATATAAAAAAAAACCTGAACCCGTCGATGAAATTTTAAGTGCGTTATTTACTTAAGTTATATCATGAAATGTTTCGACCATATTAGATCTAAGAAACCCATATAATAAAAGAAAGTAGTAAGTGACGACCATATAAAGAAAGGTCGAAAACGAATCTTATCCAACAACTAATTAAAAAAAAGGTAAACGTCAATTTTATTATGACGTAAAGGAATGATTTAAAGTGAACTATTACGAGTGATGTTGAAAGAAATAATCCTCCTACACCATCAATCGATATAATCTAATTACTGTTCCCGGAAAAACAGTTTACGTACGTTAATGCGACGGACGAGGGCAAGAAAAATAAATTCGGGGAAAACTTTAACAAGACTGGCACTCTCGTTAATGACATCCAGTTGGATACCTTTTAGTTTTTGGACTTTATCAGTTCCAACATTCATCATCATCATCATCATTTCAGCCAATAGACGTCCACTGCTGGATATAGGCCTCCCCCAAAGTTCTCCACACAGATCGGTCCTGTGCCACCCGCATCCAATGGACTCACGCGACCTTCACCAGATTGTCGGTCCACCTGGTGGGAGGCCTGCCACGACTGCGGCCTCCTGCGCGTGGCCTCCACTCAAGGACCTTTCCACCCCAACGGCCGTCTATTCTCCTCGCAATGTGCCCTGCCCATTGCCGCTTCAAAAACGCAATTCTTTGGGCTATGTCCGTGACCTCAGATCTCCTGCGGATCTCATCATTTCTGACACGATCACGCAAAGAGATTCCGAGCATAGCCCTCTCCATTGCCCTCTGAGTGACTTTGAGCCTTCTTAAGCGGCCCATTGTAAGCGGCCACGTTTCAGTTCCGTATGTCATCACTGGCAATACACACGCATTAAAGCAAGTTCCAACATTATCAGTGGATTATTCTGTGTCAGTGGCCCGATGATCCCAACAGCTTCGCCTGTGATTGGCCACATATGGCATAGAAGGCGGTCATCATCTTAACTTACACGGTCTTTGTCATCCATTAGCAGTTCTATGGATGATACCAAAGACCGTGCAAAGTGGAGGAGGTGTACTTCAATTCAATTTAATTCCTTATGTATTGTATGCTACATTGGTATAAAGTATCTTAATTATATATGTAATGTGCGTACAAACGGTGTTTGGATATTTTAATTTTTGCTTTTTTCGTGATAGGTAGCAGACAAAAAGACGGGTCACCTGATTGTTAGGAATTCGCCGCCCATAGACACCCGCAACACCAGCGGAGTCACAAGTGCTCTGCTAACCTTTCAACCCCCCTTTCCCCTTATTGGGCCTCCGATACCCTCACTCACTCGGCCAAATAAATCGTTCTTCTTATAATATTTTTCTTCGCGTCTCTAGCTACCTGTTCAACACTTGATTCATCTTATCGTGTAAATATTTTTTATAATGACGTAAGGTATATCATTAACCTATTGCGTCAAAATGTGCAAAATTGTTATGTAAATTAATTACGAGTTTAAGTTTTTTCCGTTAATTAACATTCAATTTGTGTAATGTCTTCAGAAGACGTTAAATTTAGAGATCTGTAGACAAAGCCTTTTATTTTACATTTACATAATATGGATGAACACTTCTGTTTATTATCTATCTGGGTATTATCATACTAAGCATTGTTATAGGAATTTAATATTATGATATCATTTAGACATGATGACGATTAGGGCTGTTACTGCGAAGTAGTAGTCCGCACGGGCTCATACTAAAATCATTCGTAATTTTGTAATCATAATCAAATTATATCGCTGTTTTTTTATCGAAAACATTCTTCATTTTGACATAAACCGGTTTTTTACCACATTTTTTTAATTTATTACGTTTAAACATCTACGTAGATAATTACTTAGATATCTCGTCTGGTTAGTTGGTTAATGTTTTTCATAACAGACATTTAAAAAATAATCAAGTTATCAGTTAGAAGTGGGACTAAATTATAACTATTAAATTAATTTGAGCCGGAAGATAAACTCATACTACGGAAGTGATTTAAATTTAAGTCTTTTGATATTTTATTAACTATAAAATTTAATTGTTTCTTGTTGAGGTTTTCTAATTCTGGATTTATGATTAGCTATATTAAAATACTGGAGAAGGAGAAATTCTTTAACAATGTAACAATCTTCCATCCCATAACAATGTTGAACTTATTTAAAATAACAAAAATATTACTTACTAATAGGATAACAATGTCTTTCGTTATTTTATTTTTAAAATTGGCACCTAAAATAATAAAAGTAGCTTCTACTAAAATGACAATTTTGATTTAAAAAATTAGACAGACAAAATAAACTCCAGGTATAATTTGTTTGTAAATGAAAATGTTAAGAATGTTTAAAACAAATTGTGTTTTAAAAAATGACCAAACATTATCGTATTAAGTAAGCCACCTAAAATTCAGTACCGCACTTCTTTTGACTTTATAATCACCCCATCTGCTCAACAGTTCCCCGTTTTAGAATAAAAAATGGTTCAAATTAGCTTGCCTTACCGCGAACAGTAGCTTCCCCCATTATGCTTTGTTTACCATTTGGTCTACGGATGGGTATTGTCAGCTCATTCCTTCTGCCTAAACTGTGCCTGCGCAATCACATTACTGCCCAACACGGTTTTGTTATTCTCTTTTGTCCCTACTACGTACAAAAACGCGTCCACACGTAGCGCGAGTATGTTAACCTCGAATCGGGAACCGCGGAAACTTTTGTTCGCGCTAGTAATTTGGCTCGTTTTTTTATGTGATATGTAGCGGACGAGCATCTGCTCGTGATCCATCTGGATCACCTGATGGTAAGCGATTGCCGCCGCCCATAGACACCTACAACACCAGTAGTCATAAGTGCGCTGCCAACCTTTTACCAGTTTTCCCCCCAATTGGCGGAGGTCCAAGTACCCTCACTAACTTGATAAAACACAGCGCAGGCGCTGCTTCACGCCGGTCTCTTCTGAAACCGTGGTTCCACTTCGGTTAAGCTGGCCCATTATGCCGAAGCATGGCTTTCATTTTGTATAGGGAATCAAACAAAATTCGACAAATTTCAACACTCATAGAACAAAATATGTTGTTCAAAATGGTTAGTAGAACACGTGGTTAAAGGGATGTAAATGTTCACTGATAGTGTTGTATAAACACTTTTAAAGACACATAGACACTCCAATCGATACCTCAATAGTTGTTTGACATAGTTCGACAAACTAAAACACTCAAATAAACAAGCACATTGACTGAAGGTTACAAGACTAATCCCTTGTGACATTTCATTGTTAGCTAAGTAAATATAGCGAACAATGAACAGGTACCCAAACAAACAAACCGTTGTAAGGTCGATTTTAAGCTATCGATAGAAAATCGGTAATAGTTATAGAGGTCAATACTGTTACAGTGTTTTAATGGCCAGTGATCTTTTTTATTTTTTTAAATAAATTCAATCAAATTCAATTCAATCCCAACAACTCATAAGTACAGTGGCCAGCACATCAAGTTACTACAATCTGTCAAATTTCCTCAGTTGATATTGAACCTAACACGTTTGACATAAAAGTGAGGTTCGATTGAAGAAATTTGACAGATTGTAGTAACTTGATGTGCTGGCCACCGTACATTGACCTGATTCCGTACTAAGAACGTTAAGCACTTGTGTTTTCACACAACTACATTAGGTACACAATAGGTATATTGTACTAGCATAATGACCAAAATTTCATATTTGTAAACTTTGCGTAAAGAGTATCGATTTAATACTCGGACGGATCGGATCGATAATATTGGCGTTATCAAAAATGTTGCTCAAATTTTCCAGTAAATACTATAGATAGTATCGAAAAGGCGCTATCTAAGAATAATAACTCTAAAGGCGCTATTTTTTAATATGTCGACGAATGTGACAATATGTTCTCTTAGAACCTACGCTCTATGTGTAGATGCTGTTTGTTTCACATACTGACACATTGTAAGAAAACACCCTTAAGGGAGACCCGTCTATTCCCATGGCAATTCTGGGCAATTTTTACCCGTGCAGTGTTTCGTCTTGCCTAAGTATTGTTACTTGGGAGTATTGGGATAGGAGCCAAGAAGAAAGTAGGAAGCCGTTTCCGGAGGGGGGAGGGCGGGTATGTAGGAGTACATTACGCGAAATATAATGGATTCTTAGATAACCTAATACTACGCTTAGCAGCTACGCAAATAAACTATTACTATTTAGGTATCTAATATTTATAAAGAGGTAAATACTAAGACAATAACAACCTCTTTTAATCGTGGGAGAGCCACGCTTAACATGAATGAGCTGGCTGAACCGGAGTGATTCACGGTCTTATAGAAGACCGGCGTAAGGCAGTACCTGCGCTGTTTATCGTCAAATGAGTGAGGCTACCGAAAACCCAATTGGAGGGAAAAGGAGTTAAAAGTTGGCAGCAGACTTGTAACTCTACTGGTGTTTATGGGAGGCGGCAATCGCTTACCATCAGAATCCGTCTGCACTTCTGCCACCTTTCACAGAGAAAAACTATTTATGAAGAGACAAATACTTAACTTATAACAATACGCGATAAAATCGACACATGTCGTAAAGATTTTCGAAATTTCATTCGTTTTAAGTAGCTCCTTTAAAAAACACTTAAAGCGTATCTCCATCTTAAAATGTATCAAAAACATTCGGAAAATCCAATTCCACAAAATCTCTTTAACACTATCAGAACCTACATTTGCACTTAGTAAAAAGCGCTGCAGAGTTGCATCCAAAACACCGAGCATTTGTAAACACCCCGCTTGCACCTCATGAATTATTCAACGAAAACTTACACCTATTTGCAGAGTACTCCACGAAAGGTTTTCTTTTCACTTAGAAAGTTTCTAGTGATGGACGACCCGATCATCGATAAACGCTATCAGATCAGCGGGGTGCAAAAAACGATCGACTGTTTGAATGGGGGCGAGACTGTGAGCTCTTTTACTGAGTACAAAAATTCACTAACGCTGAGCTCTCGGGAGATTTTAACTCGAGAGATAAAAAGTATCTAGCACAGAATATCGTCTATCTTAGAATGCGATCAATGCTATGCTAAACAATACAATACAAAATTTATTTACTCTCCCAGAGCAGGAAGCCTAAAACGAACCGGACGAGTAAATCTGAGTTTCTCTCGCATTTACACGCGCTGTTCGTATATTTGGTACGAATATGACGGAATATTTCTATTCGATACAAAGTATGTGAGGCAATGTAGCTTGAGATAGACTTCACATGAAACCTCATTTAAATTAATCTCTTGCAATAAAAAACACTAGTTTAGCCCACGTTTTGTAATAAACTTGTGTAAGCCCCAGGTAGTAAATTAAAAGACTACCATTTGTTTTTGATGGCACTGAAAGAGAGCTATGCAGCTGAGATTATTTATTTTCTGCAATCATTTTATTTTCCTAGTGGTACATAAAGCCTAATTTAAAAATGATTAGGGTTAAGCTTTCAGATCACGACTTTACCGTTATTTTTTAGCATTTAGACAGTTGCTAGAGATTAAGTGATTTAGCTAACCATGACCATTTTTTCTACAGCCTATCTTATAAGTTCAGAAAATAAACCAATTTTGTACGGCTTAAGAAACACAGCACTTATTTACTCGTTCAATCCACAAATACACCATAAAAAGACTAAAGTAAAGTCTTGAGATACAATATTTTGGTGTAAATCGCCGTTCTCTGAAACAGTTTAAAACTTTCGACAGTTCCCAATTTATGAATTACGTGCACAACACTACTTTCTAGTCACGTTGAGTAAATAAATCAGTGGAGCGTCACTTGGAGCCTAAATTACGTGCCATTTTTACGCTCCTAGCGGAATGATGCGAAATTTGCGTAAACTGTACGAAAAGTGCGAAGTGTGGATGACTTATAGGGCCACGTAGCTACGTCAGTTGGGCTGTCTTGAGTTAACGTGATTTGAAAAGCACGTTTAGTTATTATCACATGAGACGTGCACCCATCTCTTGGGTCTCTCTCACTAAATACTACACACTGGTTGATGGTTTAGTGCACAATTATACTAATTATAAATGGTAGTTAGTACGATTTGTGAACTTTAAATCGTAGATGGCTTACTAAGTGCAAGTGTGCACTAAGCCATCGATATATAGGTATTTATTTCACCAAGCTAATTTGATATATTAGTTAACAAATTTTAACATACATATTAACAACTGTAACAACACCTGCCTATTTCAACTCCCAATCGAACCTTACACCTCTCACTTTGGAACCAGTGAAATCACTAAAGTATCAGCCTAAATACTGACCCACTGCAGGGTAAAGACCTCCATCATATAAATCTATCATCGCTACTATTATGACCACGTGATCACAAACCCGAGTTATATTCGAAAAATTCTGAACATACTCTCAGGACCTAGGACCCCGAGATCAAGGCCTTGTATTTAAACCACGAGACGGGTATATAAAGGGCAACCACCAAAATTTTCTTCCAGATTATTCTGCAATCGCAAAATACCTACTACAACCTACAAGGTCATGAACTTTACACAAAACCACGTGCCAGGAAGTCTTGATTTCCTTAACGGGCAAGAATGCGTCATATCATCAGAATCCGCATTTTTACCTCAAAAATGTCCCCATTATATTCATGTTGGGAGATAAGACATACCTTTGAAAACATTTTCTATTTGCATAAAGAACAATTCATATTTGGTAAATGAGGATACTAAAAATAAATGACCAGGCATTAAGAATCAAAGTTCGTTTATTAAAGATAAAGGCTTTAAAAGGGTTTCTGTGTAATTTATCTTGATAATATAATTCTTAAAGATGAATTTTTTGTAAAATTGGTCTAAATACCTCTTATGGCGACCCGGTTGGTTCAGTGGATAGTGCAATGCTGCGTCTGGAGCCAAGGGTTGCGGGTTCGATCCCCGCACAGTACAAACATTTGTGTGCATGAACATGTCTGTTTGTATTGGTCTGGGTGTTTTTCTATGTATTATAAGTATGTATTTACAAAAGAAAAGTATTATACGTATATATTTGTAATTCCACTGTTGGTTCTGATATCTGTAACACAGGTGCTTGAGCTACCTATCTCAGAGTCAGATCAATGTATGTGATGTAGTGATATATAGTTATATCAATCGATGAAAATCACGAAAAATTTGAACCTAATTCACTTATTAAGAAGCTGTAAAAAGTCGAATGTACATAATAATATGATTTTGAACTAAGAGTTTTGTTTACGAGTGTATCCGTAAAGCTGCAGTCAGCGGCGAGTGGCACTGAATCACCAAGATCATTACTCATCGTGACTCACAATTATGACCATGATAACTCCACCAGAAGTGCACGACTAAGAAGAAGACCAAGAGTGATCCGACACAGCGTCTTTTGAGTAAGTCGCGTAGACGCAACGTTCAAAAGACGCTATCGTGGGGAGGTCGCCGGCAAGACCCTAACGCTCAAAAGCCGGACGACAACTTGGCGCGGCGAGAGTTTTCACCCTTATGTGGTAGATTTGCTCCCCTGCCCGTACGAAGCGATTCGCTTCCACATTTATCATACGGACAGCTAAGGAGTGGAACTCCCTGCCGAGGTCTGTTTTTCCCGACCACTATAACTTGGACATCTTTAAGGCAAGAGTGAACAGGCATCTTCTAGGCAAACGCGTGTCATCCTAGACCTCATCGTCACTTTCCATCAGGTGCGATTGTGGTCAAGCGTTGGCCTATAGTCTAATAAAAAAAAGACGCTAGTTTGGGGTCACTCTTATACGATTTTTTTTCCTTTTTGGCTTTTACCATGTCTGGAGACACTCATAATAAAATTTTGCTAATGTCGAGTGATTAAAGAGAAGTATTATTTTGGAAGATTTTGATTTAATTTCAAATCGATATCTTTTCGTTTTCTTCAAATAAAGGGTTACAGAAAAGTTAACAGACGACAAAAAGCGTCCACGTTGTGTTGTAAAGGTACTGATAATACTATTGAGGGAACGGAGAGTTAAAATGTTGACAATTGTAACTCCTATAATGTTGCTGGGTGCCTATAGTTGGCATTTGCTTACACCAATGACATTCCACCTACAATGGACTTCGCATCTGCGCCTTGTGAACGGAACTTGAAAATTATGCCTAGGCATACTTTTGATTAGTCGTGTGTCAATGATAACTATGGAAGTCGCTCTTTTGTTAGTTTTTTTCACCTGAGCGAGATTATGGCAGGTCACTAACTAATTTACGAAAACTGTTTTTTTTAGCTTTCCACTACCTACTTCCATGAGATTTTGAGAGAGAAGTGGCGCAAGTTAGTTGTAATGGAAAGTTTTCAGGTTCCAGTTTTTGGCCATTGATATCATTAAAATAAAATTATTACGCTTATTAAAAAAGTAATTTTATTTTCGCAATAACAAACCCTTTTATTTTATAATGGGAAATGCACAAAAAAGTAACTATACTCTAAACTGGAATTCAGACCAAAAAATCTACGACAGATACGTCACTGTCAAATCTGTTAAAGTCACTTATGTAATTTTTAAGTGACGTTTTAGGGTTTCGCCAACCTTTTTGGCATTATTTTTCTTCATTTAGCAGACTAAACTGTCAAGTTTCCATATATTGTTAAAATGTTGTAGGTAGATACCAAATGTTCTTAACAGCTGAAGTATAACAAGCGCAATACCATCTTTGATAACTAAAAATACGGATGGGTAAGTTTTTATAAATGGGTCTTGTATTTACGTGAAAAAAAGTATTACAATATTTTTTTTAATTATAGATTCAAAATTACCCATAAATAATTATATCAGCGAGTGTTTTTTAGAAAAAAAGGGGTACACTATGGCTACAATTATTTATTGCAGTAGCAACATTGTAGTAGATTTTTTGGCTCTTGACATTCCAGTTTTGGGTATAGTCAGGGTGTATCTGTAAACATTTACATCCCTTTAAACCACGTGTTCTATCAACCATAATCTGAACAACATTTGTTCAACAACTTTTCCAAATTTCTTCGAAAAATTTTTTGCTCCCCATACAAATTGACCAAGTCAGTGACCGACTTTGTATGGAAAGATGAAAATTTTTATGCGAATTTTCAAAAGTCATAGCATAAAAATGTTGTTCAGAATGGTTGGTAGAACACGTGCTAAAGGGATGTAAACGTTCACAGATACACCCTGTATATTACATATAAAAATATAATTAAATTCAAATGAGTGCACGCAAACCTATAAAATACCTATAGTAGATAAAAAATAATAACCGACCCGTGGATTCCTTGCTCTGAACACTAATCACCATATGCCGTCGATTGACACGTGTTACAACTACTTACGTCTGTTTACCATCAGGTTTGTAACAGCATGTATGATCAGTTGAAGCATAATAAGTGAAATTTGAGCATGTGCCATCTTCGCGCTTGGATATTGTATGGCGTGCTTGTCCAGTAGGTGGAATTCATTGGCTTACACATACGAAACCGGTAGATCATTTTTTCAAACCATCTTTTCTATCAACTACCCATTCGATTCCTGACACGATTCCTATGTAAGCACAAGCCCGCATACAATTACAGTTATCCAACGCGCGCCAAGTTTTTTTGCGCGAAAGTAAAAGTGGTACGCGCTGCGCAGGGCGCAGGTCGCTTGCGCAACACCTGCTCCGTTGCAGGGCTATTGGGTTTGATGCACTGATGACATGCTATTGAGTACTGTCATGGTAACTCATATGTTCGGCTGAGCGGATTTCTTCTTGTGGGATGAATATTGGTGGGAGAGGTTCATCCTCTTTAGTACCTAATCTTTCGTAAAGACTTAGTTTTAGGATACGCTTTTTAAAGTGATAGTTGGCAGACGATCAGACGAATTACCTTATGGTAAGCGATTACCGCCACCTATGGACAGAGGAGTTGCAAGTGCGCTGCCGACCTTTTAACGCTTGCTTACGCTACGCTCGCTTTTTGAAGGTTTGCAGGTCGTATCAGTTCGGAAATACCGCTGGTGACAGTTCATTTCACAGTTTTGTGCAGCTCTCCTTAGATTATAGCTACAAACCCGAATGATAAATCATGACATAAAACCTATTACCATTTGCGGTTTCATCTAGAACAATGACAAAGGATCCCCACTTAACACATTTTTGGGACCTTTATTATCACGAACGCTTTGCAGTAATTAATTTGAATAATGGGTCCCAACACTTGACATGTTGCTTGTAAATAATTCATACGGTCCGAATGTAAAGTTTTGTTTTCGGGGAAGAGTCACCCCAAAAACAATGGAGGGAAAGCAATGTAACAATTAGACTGGGTACAAAAGTGCCTATACATATGTACATATAATGAGAAACTTAACTCACAAAAATCTCATGAAGGAACTAACTGTGCGATACTTACTCGAAGTTAGTGCAATTTTTTCCTCCTACCCGACCACTGATCTATACACTTCTTCCTCCAGCGGGACCTTGGACAGCCAACTGGCGTTCGGTCATGATGGCGTTCCATATAGGCTCTTTTTGCAGAATGGAAAGATCGTGCGGCAAAAAGAGCCTACCTGACTTTCGTTAAGGAAGGTTTTTTACACTAAAATGCCATTTGATGGTGCATAAAATACGAAATTTAAATACCATTGACCCTTGCAGATAAGCTAGCTAATCGCGCACAGTGGCACGTAATGCCGGTCCATAATTATATCTTTATGCGTGATGCAGATAATTACTATTCGCTATTGTAATTAGATAATTTGTCTGTTATCAAATTGATGTTTGCCTAAAAAAGGTTGTTATATTTGTATAATGCATAATTATGTAATTGGGTTTATCCCGTAAATATCACAATGCGTGGAACTAGAAATTTTATCAAGATTACTTGTTTAGGAAATGGCGTTTGCTGTAAACAAACTGGTCCCGATTTAAATAATCATATAGTTAAATCAGGGATATTATTATGAAATAACGGTAACGGATAGGATATGGATATGCAATTATGTATTATAGAGGATAAGTACGTACAAACTATGAACCATATCCAAGAGTTCCTAAATAGCTGTATTGAAAAAAGCGATATTTTACCATTTTTACTATTCAATTACCTACTACATTTTTGACAGTTTCAAAATCGCTCAAAATAATACTACCAATGACCTTTTTCGTCCGACAAACTTGAATATGGTCTTAAGTCCAAAAACATCTTATTACATTTTATGATCTAATCAAAACGCCCCAGAAGGCTGGCTCTAAGTCCCAAACCATAAATTAACACGTTTTAAAATGTTTTGGTTTCTGACTTTAACTTGGAGGGAAGTCTTTTTTAAATAAAAAATGCAAAAAGTGTGTTGGAGGCCAAAACTCGCGTCCGTTTATGCCATTGCAGTGAATAAATAATAAGAAGTCGTACATAAGGAAAATATCTCAATTTAAAAAACATGGACACGCTATTAAGTGAGATTGCTACCTAAGCCCTTAGAAATTAACAAAATAATGAGCAAAATATTATTTTGGTGAAATATTTGTTTGTGAATTTCAATCGCTATGATGAATTCAGAATGTAATGCTTATCTTCCTCAACTAAGTTTGTAAGTCGCACCTTTAGAATGATAAAGACCTATCTCAAAATTCTTGTGACACTATTACACCACGATGAACTGACCCTATAGAGTATAATCTAAAACCATGTAAAAGAACTGATATGTCTTTAAGTATAAACAGGAAAAAGCTATCCCTGTTTAGTGAAAGAGCTGATTGGTATTTATGGTAAAACCGAGAGCCCTATTAACACTTATTATTTATTTATTCTTTATTGCACGAAATAAAAAGTACAATTAGCGGACTTAACGCCTTACTGCATTCTGTATCAAGTCGGCCATTGGGCAAGTCAGAAAATCTTAATACCAGTAGATTATTCTGAGTTAGGTCACTTTCATTCTAAGGGTGTGATGTATAGCCTTAGGTGGCTTTAGAATTACCGAGAAAATTCACTAGTCATCTACGTAAACTACCTTATATTTACCTATAGGTCAGCTGACTCACTTCCTTGTATAAACCCTACGATAATCAGTCGGAAAGAACGACCCAAATGGCAACTGTCTAACCGGTTCTACTCTAGAAATATCAGTTTTGTCGATTTCTTAACGAGTTCCAGCAATCTCGTTCATTACAAAAGCCGTTTAATGTCACATTGCAGAGCAAATGTCTTGAGTCTCATTAAAATTAAGTTGCTTAAAACTGCAGGCAGATTGTAAAGGTACAAGTGTTTGGAAATTTGGAAACATTGTTAAATTGATATGGGCTAGGTGAGACTACTTGTTCTGAGTTTTTATTTTTAGGTTTAGCATCAAATAGTCTTGTATGTTTATACACAAAAGTCAAATTTTGTGCAATCGACTCTCAATTTGTTGAGTTTAATACCAACTGAGGAAATTTTACAGGTTATTGTAACCTGACTTGTGTCTGTGTAAATGGTCATTGAGTAAGTTGCTATAATAAAGTTTAAGCCCTTCTGGACAATGCATTGTCGAGTGGCCGAACCATTTTGTGTATGACGACAGTTTTTTTTTATAAAAGGCAACCCCTTTTACCTTTAAAGCTTAGTTTTATAAAAGGAATACGTGAATAGTTTTTGTTTACAAACATGTACACGACTAACGAATAAGTCTTTTTTGAGTAAGGCAAGGGAAAAATTCTTTGTGAATTTTGTAACAACCGGGAACTATTGTTCTACAAAAATCCCGAAGCCTAATTTAGTACAACTACATAATATGATTGCCGTAAATTTTATTAGTTAATTGTGTGATTTAAGAGAATGGTTTGTATTTATAATACACGCATAATGTTGTACCCGTGAGAAGTTTAGGTTGGTCGTAATTTAAAATACTATTAAAATTCTATCAGGTCAACTAGAAATCTATCAAACTTGATAGGCTGGTCTGCTATCGTAACCACGATATCGTATCTCTAAATGATATTAATAGTTGCCAAAGATCTGACCTTAAGCTAAAAGCCCAATACATTTTTAATTCCAAAATTATGTAAACTTATGGAAAACATCTGCAACCATTATGTAACGAACGAAACTAAGTATCTTCCGAATTTACAAATATTGCTTTATTATTTAACATTTTGACATTTAAACTTTTCGGTTCAAGGTTGCATATTTTACCTGTGTTAATTATGAAGTTGCGATTTCTAAATCTTTTTGTTGGCAAGGAGTAGATTGATGGTTGAAAACTTATTCATACAAAGCTAAATATTTTTCGCCTTTGCGTTTTAGAAATAAATAATAGATATAAAGCATACATCTGATCAAAGTTCTGTTATAGGTATCAAAATCAGCGAATATACAGACAGTCGTACTTTGAGCTACTAAAATCTATCTATCTTTTGCTAAAGTGACAAAATGAAATGTGTTTGAAGTTAAAATGAGACTTTCTTAGAGAAATTTTACAAAATTGAATACTAAGCATGTGGCTGTTTATATGCCTTGACTATAATAAATATTTAACAACCTCTCCTACACCATGCATCCAATTCTCGTGATTGTGATATTTATCAAAAGTAGATACATAGTTATCGCAAAACCATAGTTTTTACCTATAATTCGTTTTCCTGCAATATCGGCCATTTTTTTTCATACTTATAAAAAATCACGAGAAAATCTACACAGTCATTTAGGTACAAGTAAGTATTTCATTGATGATTCACGATTAAGTATAATAAAGTGTCTAACATAGGTAAATCAAATTGGAGGATTTCAAATCTTAAACAAAATTACATACTACCTTGTTAAAATGAGCTTCGCCTAACCTAATTTGAAAATAGACTCGCCTGACTAGTATTTCGTTCGTTTCAATTCAAATTAACCAGACGATCTTGAAAATGTTTATGACAGATCCATCTTATCAGGATGCTAAATCAAAATGTGATGTTTGAAGAAATATTGGCTTTAATCTAACTTGGTAAACTGTACAGAAGTACAGTTTATGTTTTTTTAAGAATTATTTAAGTGGTTAATTGATTGCGTGGACAATGTGTTAATTGCTTGCGTGTTCAAAACGATGTTTTCCCATATAAAAATATTTTCCCAACTCCAATTTCTATTTAACCACAATCATAGACATAAAAACTGCATAATAATGGTTTACAAACAGACATTTAAAAACTGCGACTCATAAACTATCAGAATCAAAATATCACTTTAAATTAACGCCCGGTTTAAGTACCGATCCGTGATCTTGGGGTCCCGGGTTCGATGTATCGAATTTTTTTAACATCCTCATAAGGCAAGCGTGGTTAATTAAGCCTAATCCCCATCATAATATTGATAAAATGATTTCTATGATAGAGGCCTTTCCCCTGCAGTGGGACAGTATATAGGCTGATTTTTTTTTTTAACTTTACGGGAGATCCCCATTTCTAATACCAAAGAGAACGAAACTGATATCCAAAGCAGCAATAAAATCACCGATACTAGTAGTACTATTACCCACTTTATACACGTTCAATTTTCAAAGTATTCTTTCAAAACTTGAAGCTTAACAATTTCTAAGCGATACAAGTGATTTCTCACAAGCATTTCCTATAACATCAAAGAGCGTTGTCCGCCGATGCTTTTTAGATTGTTGCGAATGCTTCTCGGGTTTTGTTTGTTTCAATCTAGAACTGCAATGTAAGTGTGCAACTTTTGCAATGTTTTTCTTACATACGTACTCACTTAAGTTGCAACATGCGAACGTATCTAAGTAGGTAGTAGGCCTTAATTTTTTTTAATCTACATATTTAATTTAGGGACTTTAACAATAATATGTTATGTCAGTCCCATCGTATCCTAAGCATTACATTAAAAGTAATATTATGTTTTCTATACATATATCTATACATATAATAAAATGTAAAAAGCTGTGTCTGTACATTGAAGATATTTAACTCAAATAACTTAGGACGACTAAAAACAGTAACAGAAACATGAATCAATGATTTTTTAAATTTTGTCTGTCTGTTTGTCTGTTTAATCTGTTTGTCTGTTTGTTCGCGCTAATCTCGGAAACTATGAACCAATTCGATTGAAACTTTTTTTACTGTATGCTGTAATATCAGGGCAACTTATAGGACATATTACATTTTGAAGACCAGGCTCCTTGATGTAGAACCACAACAGCCCAGCTAAACTATAAGAGGTAGGTCAATGGCACTTTAACAAAAGTTGTTCAGATTGATGAGCAGTTTATGATGTCATGAAAAAAAATCAAAGATCATAGAACATCTGGTTTGGACCTCTAAGAGCCCAGCTCCACTATAAAAAATATGGAATAAAATGGAACGGAAAATTGTCAAATGTGATGAGCATTTTTGGATGAGATCCTATAAGGAAGGATATTCCGAAATTAAACCCCTAATGGAGCGAAAAGGGGGTTCAAAGTTTGTTCATGGGACTACGTGATTCCTTGGCCCAATTTACTCCAACTTTTGCATACACATTCTTTGACAGAATTGATGAATAAAATTAAGATTCAAACTTTAATAGAATACTTACATCCCCTAATGGAATAAAAAATAATTTGGGGGTTACTTTCATTAGAAGTTGATATTTTAAATATTAAATGGGTTTTGCGCTTGACCTCATCTCACCTGATGGAGAGTGACAATGAGGTCTAAGATGTAGCGTGCTTTCCCAGAAGAAGCCTATTCACTCTCGACCTTAAAGACCACCTAATTGTAGCTCTCTGGAAATACAAAATCCGGCAAGTTGTTCCATTCCTTAGCATTTCGTATAAAATATTAATGGGCCGCCTAAAAATCTATTAACCTATAACGAACATTTATAATAAGTAATATTTTTGTTAAATTCTATTTAAATAATCATCTTTAAGTCAAGAGTCATAAAGTTCACGCAAACGAAGTTGCGGGCGGCCACTAGTATCTAAATAAAAATCTTAACATATTTATATTAAAACTAATTATTTTAATCACCGATGAACACCATCTCACACACTAGTTTTGCTTCATCTGATGCAGGTTCAGCCAAAATGGATTGAAATATGCCTAAGTTAAGACCTTAGTTATGTTGCAGGCGTAATAATTTCGAATGCCCGATTGAGCAATTAGGACAATTCCTTTTTTTTGCCAATGCTAAATTCGTGTAGGTCCTATATCGGCGAATAATTAAAATATGCGCAAGCGCACGGAGGTCCGCTTGCGCCGATGTGATACTTATGCCCGTAGTAGCTAATTTAAAAACCCACATTAAGACAAGACTATTAAAAAAAATAGTTTTATGTTAACTACTAATTCGAGATGAAATTGCTTAATCCTGACACCTGCAAGTGGACTTAAAAGAAGTAAAACCGTAAAAAGAAATCTTGAGTTGATGATACCTATGCTAATGATTGTCGCTTATAGAGCATTTCCTAATACCTAAACAGATTAGTTGTCTGTTACAGCAAAGCTACGATGGGTTATCTTTTGTGTCTCTAAAGAGTATCGATAGTACATCGCAACCAATTATATCGATTCATCGATAAATCGCAAAATCCTGTATCGATACATGCTATTTTATATTGTTTTATTAAATTAAATAAATAAAAAGGTATTATTACCTAGAATATTATTTTGAATACAAATAACAAGTATGTTACTTCGAATAGTATTCAAATATATTATATCGAGTATGTTGCTTAAAACTATTGAATGGTCTAAATAGGAGTGCAGAAAGCTGCCACCAGGTCAGTTATTAGTCGGTGCCAAAAATAAGAACCAGAACATAAAAATGTTATCCTTATTAGGCGTATCGCACAATCTTTACAAAAGTTGTTGGTCAACCATCATTAGCAAATCTGTCAACAGATATAAAACAGTCGCCTTGTGTGGTAATTGTGAAGAAATCTTGACTTTGGCAAAGTTGCACTAATGTAAGAAATGTAGACGAGCAGACGGGTCACCTGATGGTAAACGTTGTCTGCCCTTCATAGACACCTGCAGCACCAGTAGTGTCACAAGTCCGCTAGATAAATAAACTAGTACTTGTACTTCTGTTTCTCATCTGAAGAGATGGAGTGGTTCATACCTGAAACAAGTAAAATATATGGTTAGAATAAATAATAAAAAGAATAAACATTATACAATAAAATTTTATGTATTTTTCGTTTATTAGTCGGCAGTTTTACTATCAAATTATTATTTTTTTCGTATTCCTTTTTGGAACTTTAATTAAGTACCTACCAACCTACATACATATTTTCAGACAAGCACAATTACGTCACACATTAAAATACAATTCAAGAGAACTTCTCCGTTCTCAAGAATCGGCATTCCTCGCCGTTTCCTTCATACTTGGAGGCGAATACCTTCACCAGCCGTGAAGATAACACAGCACTTCCGATCTGGGCTAAGCGACCGTTCTATCACAGTATAAGGAAAGACAAAAAGGTATTTTTTTTATTTTGACTGCATTTAGCAAAGGTAAAGTGAGAGGGTAGCAAAGGTAAATTGGATAAAAACTCGCCTTCCATACTGTTGACGATGGAAAAGGAAGAAAACCTAGTGTCAGTGTCACTTATTAATTGTTATACTTCTGCTCAGTAAACTATATACGAAAACCTTGAACCATCCTTTTATTCCACGTCGAAGACCAGCTCTCCACCGTTAATACATGCGTTAGGCCACGGCCTACCATATGGAAGGCGGGACTCTAATCCAAGGATGCACATCAACATTTTTAAAATCTATAGGGGTATTTTTACCATTAGCTCGGCAGTAAAAAATAACACCGTAAGAAAACTTATATGTATCGGCCAGTTTTGAAACGTACAAAATGTTTCAATTGGTCTGGCAATAACGAAGGTAACGAATGAGAATAATCCTGTCACATCCAAAAAAAGGTGACATACAGCGCTTAGGAAAGAGAGAGGGAACTCCGATTCGTCCTTACGTCTGGTTCATTTCAGGCCCTTTGGATCAATGGCAGTTCGGATCTTGGATTGATTACTCGGCAATCCCTCCTACGAGTATGAACCTCATTGTGCCATTTTCCAGCAGCGCTATTTAAAAACCGTAACATTAATAACTTTATTGTATAACATTTTTTCAAAGGCTGATAACGCATCTGCATACCTTCTGGTTTGGTTTCCCTACTTCAATTTTAAACCTCACTATTCCCTAATGTTAACTCCCAATTAAAAATATTTTGATATCAAACATTTAACAGACCGAAAATTTTCAAATTTAGAACTTAGAGCCACTGGCTTAATTACCATTGTGGGTTTATCCTCTTCCATTGTTCTGACGGAAACACCATTTGTCTAAAACAAACTAACACTTACAGCCACATACCCACTATTACTGCTACCACAAGGTTCAAAGTCTTACAAACCGTCAGTAAGCACATTTCCGCCGTCAGTGTTAACATTGCTGTCCTAATTTGAATTCTAATCTAAGGGTGTACGTTTCTTAATTGCTTTTTGAGTGGAGTGCACTAAATTAAATATGCATTAACAATGAGTTTTATGAAAGCAGCGCTAAGAAGTAGCTGAACTGACCTTAGCTAATGGCATTTTTGTTGTTGTAAAGTGAATGGGAGGTTTTGGTATGTTTGGTTAATTGAGCTATTATTTAATAATTGTTATTGCATAATGTTTGCAGTTTTTAAGCTGTTAACATTAAGGTAGCTTTTATTAATTGTTATTTGGTAAAATATTTACGAATGATCTTAAACGGTTAGCCTTACTTACGAAGTAGAACATAGAGAAGAATCGAACGTGACCGCAAACTGCCGTCTTATCTTTTAAATTCCACTAAATGCGGTTAACGGCATTTTAGCTACAAAATTGACCAAATTATCGAGTTACAGTGTCACTAATGTAAAACTTCTTAAGTCGATAACAATAAGATCTAGTTTTCATCAGCAAATGGCAATGTATCTGTCAATTTTTCGATTTTCCGTCAAGACAATCAGTCACTAGTGTTTAAAGCTGTAGTAAGCCCTACCCTTTCATATTTATGTGATAAGTGGCAGACATGCAGATACCAGCAACACCAATAGAGTCACAACTGCCAACGTTTAACTCCTTTACCCCAATTGAGCTTGTACCCTCACTCACCTGACGAAACACAGCGCAAGCGCTGCTTCACTCAAGTCTTCTGTGAGCTCGTGGTATCACTCCGGTCGAGAGAGGTGGTTATATACAAGCGTTGGTGTCAATAGCCTTATTAAAAGATGGCCACGGAAAGCACAAACAAAAGTAGTTGGGAGCATTACGCTTCCTTTAGCTTCATCATTAGCAACCCACGCTCGTCCACTGCTGGACATAGTTCTCCCCCAATGCACGCCACCGCTCCCAATTTTCGGCCACTCTCATCCAGCTCACTCCAGCCAGCCTTCGAATGTCGTCATCCCATCTTGTAGCAGGGCGTCCAACACTACGTTTACCGAGTCGCGGTCTCCACTCAAGGACTTTATGGCTCCAACGGTTGCTCCTTTAGCTTATGAAAAAATATTTTATAAAATAATACCTAACTATTTAATTAAATGATGACCTAAAAGCCAAGCCTACTTGAACGATGTGGCTATAGTTAATGTACATATTTGGCTACTTTCCTCACCTACTTACCTACTAGCATCAAATGGCTAGCCGGCGAATAAAAGAAAGCGACAGGCGAGACATAATCTCAAGGCGCCAAGGACATCAACTCGCAGTGTGATATGTAGGTAATGTAACATTACTATCTTGACATGAAATATGAGCATTGCTGTTGGTGCTGTGACTGTTTGAGATTTTTCCGAGAAAAAAAAAGTTGGAGATGGAAGAATACTTTTTGTTGATAAATAAGTAACGATTGCCGTCCCCCATGGATACAGTGTTGAGTCAAATACTTTTAAGAAACAAATCCAACACAAACAGCTATCTAATTTCGACGATAGTTAATAGTCGTAGGTATAATCGACTTGACGGGAAGAGGTGTCCTGGACGGAGGGAAAATGTGGCTACGGAACATACGGGAATCTACCGGAATCACCAGTGTGAAACAACCATTCAATCTTGCGAAAGTTATAGAGAAGTGGAAGATCTGGCAGCGAACCTTGAGGCGCCAAAAGAAGAAAAAACTCCACTGGTGCACACAGGCTTATTTAATGTTTGCCACTACGATTGTTCTTTGGCTGCTCTCACCAGCTCTTGCCAGCCATCTTGAGGAGATCGTCACTCTATCTGTCTGGAGAATGTCCCAAATTACGCTTACCGTATTTTTACTCTGACATATTTAACTTCAAAAGTTATGTCAAACATGTCAACAAACATAGAAAGAATATTAGAAATACATTGGTACTTACTTGGTAGAACCACATTCGAAAAAGAAAATTCTATAGCCGTAAAATTTTAAACGAAATTGGACGCCCTACTTCGGTCATTTTTCTGTTTTGCTAACAAAAAGCGAGTAAAATACTGCATTTATGTGTTTGGAAAATCTTTTCGTTGTTGGAATGTGAGATACCTTTTTCTTTTTGATCTTGAAAATTTTCATCTGCCAGATCCTATTATGAAATGACGGTAACTATGGGAGAGCCATGAAATTCGGTCGAACCGGCCACATTCATGCCGAAGCTCGACCGGAGTGATACCACCTCACAGAAGACCGGTGTGAAGCAGCGCCTGCGCTGTGTTTCGTCGAGTGAATTAGGGCCACTGGAGGTCCAAATGGGGGGATAGGGTCTTAAAGATTGGCAGCGCACTTGAGACTACTGGTGTTGCAGGTGTCTATGGGCGGCGGCCGTCGTTTACCATATCCATTTGCTCGTCTGCCAGCTTTCACATTAAAACAAACTCGGTAGATATAAGAAAAAGCGGGTCCGTACGTTCAAATCCAAGCATATGCCATTGAGAGTTTTTCCAAATGAAATATCTAATAGATTTGTTTCCTTTTGACGTATCACGTCAAAATTACGAAGTTAGGTACAAAACAACCAATGGCATGTAAGTTAGGACAGTAATGTCATCTATCGGATTTTTAATTTTCAAAAGCTCTCAATTTTAATTTCACACTGATTTCACACCCAGTTACCATCTCCTGTGGTCTCCGCACATTTGTAACACAAGCTTTGAATTAGCCGGTCGACCTTAAAATGTAAAAAGGGTTTAAGGTCCTCCTTAAAAAGGGCCTCAGGCCTGTGCAGTTCACTGACCCCGGCCCCAATTTGAACTTTACACTTTTATGGGTGGCATTTTTTAAGGATTATTTTTGGGAGAAACAACACAACATCATCTTATATGAGTTTGCACATTCAGAAATTGAATTCACAGATCACATCGATGATAACTAGGAACTCGAATCTAGCTGTTGTCAGCCATCTTGCGCATATCGTCATTCCATCTGGCTGATTAGCAAGCTAAAGTGGCAGTGGGCTAGCCGTATGAGCCACCTACACGAGTTCTGAAGTGGAGACCAGGTCTTAAGTAGGTCCTGTACGGGCATTTGATTCATTTGATTTGTTTTTTTTTTCTGTTCTGTTTCAGTTATGGTCTATACCTACTAATTTTAAAAGACACAAAAAGGCTATCTATTTAACCAATGTATTATAATACAAGTTACCACTTTGGTAAAGGAAGGCGATGCAAGCGGTTCACCTGATGGGTGATCTTCCGCCGCCCGTGATATCACCTACACCAGTGTGTAGTACTTTAACTGTGGGAGAGCCACGCTTCGGCATGAATGGGCCGGCTCGACCGGAGTGATACCACTGCCTCACAGACACCGGCGTGAAGCAGCCCCTGTGCTGTGTTTCGCCGAGTGAGTGAGGGTACCGGAGGGCCCACCCGGGGAGGAAGGGGATAAAAGGTTGGCAGCGCACTTGTAACTCTACTGGTGTTGCAGGTATCCATGAGCGGCGGCATTGCTTACCATCAGGTGATCCGCCTGCTCGTCTGCTACCTATCACATAAAAAAAAAACCAGGAGTGCTTTTTTAGGATGGTGTAGGCTCATCTCTTAAAGATTTAAATGTCTAACGGGTTCGGAAATTACTCAAACGATCGAGATATATGCAAACCCTACCTCACTAAGACTTGGGTTGTCGTGGGCACCCGATCGTTCATTTGTAAGAAATCGCTGGAGCATCTCTTGCGTATACCCACCCGTAAGGGACAAGACCCAGTAAAGCGGGTAATTAATTCACTACAGCCATAATCTATTTGATAAATAAGTATGAAACAGTTTATTGTGATCTCAGTAGGTATGGTAGGCTACCGTAACTGAAGGTTATGTTTTATACAACGTTGGTGGCGAATGAGATAGAAGCTCACCTGATGGTAAGTAATTATATCGATTGCTAGTTGCCCGCGCTTTGATATAGTTATCTTTATATTTTGGAAAGTACCTATAATTATATATATAAAGTTGTCTTAAAAGATTATTTTAATGAATAAAAGGAGAACAATGAATTAAGAATACAGACTAATTCAAGTCTGAAGAAAACTCCAGTTGGCTTCTAAAGTATCAAAGCCGTGTAACCCAATCAGTCCGTTAGAAAGTTATTAATTAGCGCCGAACGTAATGACAAGCTTGGTATAATTATGCCGTAATTCGATTTTCTATGACGCCTTCGCAAATTATTGGGTGCCGTTTTGAAGAAAATAACCTCTGGTAATAAATACCTTGTCTAGAATTTGAAAAAGAAACTTAAAATATATGCAAACTAATCGCTCGCCCTAAATGCGTTTCAGGAATTAGTCTTGTAACCAATCATAGTTGATAGATGGCGCTAGGTGTCGATTACATTACGCAATTGTTTCGTCTTTTCTTGTGGTTGTCAACAATTTGTTGTATCTTTAAAAATAGTGTAAATAGGAGAAGATATTTCTATCTCACATACAGATACCAAACATACGTCAAGGTACAAAATTACTCTATCAAATTGTTTGTGACTTTGACAAAGCAAAGTGCAAAAAAAACTGAGTTAACATTATGTAGTAGAAAGTTTCGCGAGAAACGCATCATAATCAATATTAGGGTTTATTTTTGGTGTAACATTTTACTAACAATCATCTTCCTTGATGAGTCTTTCTCATCATCATCATTGTTAAACTAAAATATATTTATTTATTCTTTGCCATCGATTCCTAAGTAAATCGATAGTTTCAATATAATCCGAAGTCAGCTCAAAAAAGAGCAGCTAAAGTAGAACTCCAAGATTTACTTAGTTCCAAGAGAATCCAATAAAAGTCGTGTTGAAATACTACAGTGAAAGCACGTACTAACCACCGTCCTATCTAGGCCAGCATTTCTTTCAGTAATTAATGTCAATTGAGGAGACGTGGGCTAGAAAACAATTAAGGCTAAATAACACGGTTTTTAGTGCATTTGGGGAGAACGGATAAGTACGAGTCGGCTTGCGCACTGAGGGTTCTGCATAATCCGATCTAAGTACCAATGTAAGGTATTTTACAACCGCGGCAAACAAGCCTTCTTGCGTGCGCCTTGCCTCATGGTAAGTGACTTCGCAGCTTATGGACATCGCAATTCCGAGGACTTGGTACAATCAGATACTTCGTTTGGCTGGCCCTATATAGAACGGAACAGCCCTTTTTTAAAGAACCTCATACTATCCTCCGGATACTGAACTGAAGGAAGCTGAATGGACGATGTCAGCCATCGAGGTGACACCTGATCGCGAATATGGAATTAAGTACTAATAATATAGCTGAAAGATATTTTTTCCATGTAAATTAGTGTTAATAATAATTTATCGTAATTATATTTGAGAGATAGATACTTTGAAAACTAAAAATAATCATAACAATATATTATTATATTTCAGATTCAGGATCCATAGCACTACCACAATTAGGTATAATAGAATTTAAAAAATAGGCTCTCAGAACTTGATTTCAATATTTAATTTTATTTTTCTATGCGTTTTAAAGCAAAAGAAACTGGAAGACATGTCAGTGTACTTAATGCAACGCAAAAATCTAAAAAACGTTTAACAAAGTGTTTTTTTTAGATTTTCAATATTTTTTTGTCACGGAACCCCAAAAACACTTTTTTGTAGGATAGAAAAACGGAATGTAATTTCGAGTGTGGTATGTAACAGTTTAGGTTTTGCTACACGTTTGGCTTGTTTTAACGACTATCCAAGTGAATAACACGAAAAAACTGTTGCTAGAGTACATTCTTGGGTTTAGTAAAGAGACTAAATAGAGTGTTTTTAAGCTTTACTACAAATGGGAAAACTTAATGATGTTGAATTTTCTTATTTATTTACCACTAGTGGCCGCCCGCAACTTCGTTTGCGTGAACTTTATGACTCTTGACTTAAAGATCATTATTTAAATAGAATTTAACAAAAATATTACTTATTATAAATGTTCGTTTATAGTTTAATAGATTTTTAAGGCGGCTCATTAATATTTTATACGAAATGCTAAGGAATGGAACAACTTGCCGGCTTTTGTATTTCCAGAGAGCTACAATTTGGGTGTCTTTAAGTCGAGAGTGAATAGGCTTCTTCTGGGAAAGCACGCTACATCTTAGACCTCATTGTCACTCTCCATCAGGTGAGATGAGGTCAAGTGCAAACCCATTTAATATTTAAAATATCAACTTCTAATGAAAGTAAGTAACCCCCAAATTATTTTTTATTCCATTAGGGGATGTAAGTATTCTATTAAAGTTTGAATCTTATATTTTATCCATCAATTCTGTCAAAGAATGTGTATGCAAAAGTTGGAGTAAATTGGGCCAAGGAATCACGTAGTCCCATGAACAAACTTTGAACCCCCTTTTCGCTCCATGAGGGGTTTAAGTTCGGAATATCCTTCCTTATAGGATCTCATCCAAAATGCTCATCACATTTGACAATTTTCCGTTCCATTTCATTCCATATTTGTTATAGTGTGAGCTGGGCTCTTAGAGGTCCAAACCAGATGTTCCATGATCTTTGATTTTTTTCATGGCATCATAAACTGCTCATCAATCTGAACAACTTTTGTTAAGGTGCCATTGACCTACCTCTTATAGTTTAGCTGGGCTGTTGTCGTTCTACATCAAGGAGCCTGGTCTTCAAAATGTAATATATCCTATAAGTTGCCCTGATATTACAGCTATACAATAAAAAAGTTTTATTCAAATTGTTCAGTAGTTTCCGAGATTAGCGCGAACAAACAGACAAACAGACAAACAGATAAACAGACAAACAGACAACAGACAGACAAAAATTTTAAAAATCATTGATTCATGTTCTGTTACTGTTTTTAGTCGTCCTAAGTTATTTTGAGATAAATATCTTCAATGTACAGACACAGCTTTTTTACATTTTTATTATATGTATAGATATTGCATGGGCGCTGCAATATTTATAAATAATAAACCCTTGATAAATAATAATAGATAAATTTTATTAAGACCTGAAACGAAGTGAAAATGCTTCACTAGTAATATATATAGCTTGGCTCGGACTAAGATTAGATATAAATTATAATGCATTTAAGATAGGTAGTTGTTGAACCAAACTTATTTATTTTGAACTTAACAAAATATATAATATATAATTATATTAATCCAATATTACCCTTTGCGTTTGCGCGCTGTATTTTGGACACACAATAATAATACTGACATAGTAAGTGGTATACATGACATTTCATTGACACTTTTCAAAAGAAAATTGACATTACAACGCCCTCACGTCAATGTCAATTTTGGCATTCCCTGTTGTTGTTGTATGTAAAATGGTGCCATCTAGGTCTTCATGGCGGAAGTGAGCACCAAAACCAAAGATTGATCAATAAACCACAAAGGCTATGTCGCAAGCGGTCACCCATTCGTGTTTGGCCATGGCATGCGTTGCTTAACGTTCGATTAGTACACATGACAGCTACTATGCCATGAAGTAATCTCTGGTTAAAATAATTGAATGAACACGAATTCATTAGTTAATTAACACTCGTTAATTTATCTCCGACTAGTTTAAGACTGCGGTTTTGCCTGGTTTTAAAGGTTCCGTAACTAAATAGCAATTAAAGGAATCCTTACAGATTTGTCATATTTATTTGTCCGTTCGTCCAAATATCACAGCAATTTTTCTCCAAAACTATAAAAGTTATATGGTTAAAACTTAGTAGATACGTTTTTGGATGTATTTTTTGTACCGCTTGGCGCTTTGAGATATTTTTACAAAAAATTAATTGGGAGCTCTCCATAAGTACAGACAGCACCACATCAGTTTACCATAACCTGCCAAAGGAGTTGTCCCAGAATGTATGGAGTCTGGGCGTGGTATACGTACCCTATACCAAAATATAGAGAATTATATGAAGAATAGTTTTTGACTATCCAATTTCTCTATTGTAGCGTTGTTTTTTGGAAGGAACAATTTATTTTAGCAAAGGATTGCAACACAACAAAATGGTTGTCAATGTTGGTTACCTATTGACTGACATTACGAATTCGATGACGTTTGACGTTTGTCTATCTGTCTGACGTTTGACGGAACAAACCACAGACTAAGAAATGAAAACTATCCAAAAAACCCTAACAAACCAAACCGTTTAACGTCACATTGACAGACATTGACATTGACAGTTGCTTTTTTTGTCTTTGGTCACCGTCGTCTCACGCGTCTTGTCATTGGTAAACGTTGAAAAATGGTCATCTTTTTTATTTTATAACCGCGAAACTGTGCATTATATGGAATTCATTGTATTTTTCTCGTAATAAGCAATTTTTTCTCCGATTTTTAATTTAGCGTACATAGACCCAACCCATAATGGGACAACTCCTTTCCTCAACTTATAATCAACATGACACACATTGTGTATTATGCAAAGATTTTACACTATAACAAGATGGTGTACTATGAAAATGAATGCAATGTTAATTTCGATTCTATGCAGTGAGAATAAGGATTACTTTGAAATGCCAAATCGCTTTACAGAAAATCGAGCCGAGCGAGATGTCGATCTGCAGGAATATTTCTTTGTCTAATGGGTTGCCATCATAAAAAAAATAACCTTTGTGGTATAACTTACGCAAAGTTTATATATCTTCTTCTGGGGAACTTTCAAAATATTGAATAATTTAAAGGAATGATACGTTGGAATTAATAATGTCTTTTTATTTTTTTAATTTTAAACCATGATAAACGACTAGTTTTATGTAAGAGTCGGTGATATGGTAGTTTTAATTATAATAAATATGCAACACTTGGCGTCTGGACATCACCATTATGGCGGCGGCAAAAATAATTTGAAAGATTGTATTAATGTTGCGACAAAAATAAAGTGTAAAAATTGTGCTTATTTATTTAATAATGGTTCTCACTTGTTGTGTGATAGGATGCAAAAGTGAATCATATAAAGGTTGCGGTGTATCGTTTCATAAGTAAGTATTTAGTTAAAGTTTTATTTTTGCATTGAGTAGGGTGTCCATTTCGCTTGTCATCTAAAGACTGGATTTTTTACTGTTTCAGATTTAAAAGAATGAAGAAATTAAAAAAAGGTGGCTTACTGTCATACCAGGTAAAATCACTAAACATTCAGCTGTTTGCGGCTTGCACTTCACAGGTAAAGATTTCAAGACCATCCTGCCGCATCAAGGAAAATGTTGGAAGTTAAGGCTGTACCTTCCATCTTTCCCGTTGTAAGTATTTCCGAATGGGTTTAATAATGTTAAAGGTAACTTAAAAATGTTATTAGACAGAGGTGACTAAAAATAATGATGACAATGTGAATTAAACTTGAGTGAGACATGTGGAGACATGTAAAGCAATATAAATTAATATTTTGTTAAATTAAATAATGCTTTTATAAAGACACCGGGTTTTTCATTATTTCCAAATTTGCATTAGAGAAATTTGTCCCCTAAGATCAAGTCTACCTGTTACTGGATCAAGTCTCCCAGAATAGGGGGACACGTGATCCTTTTGGAAACTTCTGGGAAATGCCAAAAAAATATATATATGAAGCACTAATAAATATAATAATCAAATAATGAGGAACAGTAGTTACAAAATTGCCTACCTATGTACGATTTGTTTTTAAGAACTAACAATGGCGATCAAGAATCCCCAGTTTCCCCAAGATTTGTAAAAAAAATTTAATTTAGTCCAATATCTTGCTCATAGAACCTTCAAATCGGTAAAGTATGTACGAGTACGTTTTGTATGAACAATACGCTATGGCCGGTTAAATGTGCCGCAGAGTGTATTATTATAGGTAGGTAAATAGAAAATCTAATAGGGCTAGCACAAACTTTTCGAAAAGTCGGTAGTCTCTTCGTATCGTACGTATACATAATAAGGAATGTTAATTTGGAAACTTGGGTTTTTCTCATACAAAATTGCTCATAAATACTCACACGATACTTGAAACGTTCGTGCTAGCCCTTCTAGTTTGAATGGGCTTCACGAAGTTTCCTAGAGAAAGCGGATGTCCGACTCCCACGTGGGTGGACTGAGTTTGACAAACAATAATTGTAATCGAAAATCTAAATCGTGTGGTCACCTTATTAGAGTAGGATGCCAATCAAGTTAAAGACATCTCACGAGGCTCGAATGCAAGTAATGAGTACGCCATCTAGTTATAGTGTAAAATCTTTGGTATTATGTTTGTCAGAAAGAGAACAATCCATTGAAGAAATTTGACAGTTTTATATATACTTTCGTGTGTGGCTGTACGTACTTAGATTAAAACTAAAACTCAAAAATCATTCTTAGTTTATCACTTTTAAACCCATTATTCTTATAGACCTTAAAGGAATAATTACAAAATTCAAATAAGGATGTAGTATATCGAAGGTTAAAAACCACAAGTTTCACCCTGTTGCAACAAATCAATTTGCTAATAATAGACGCCAATACCATGTTGTCTAATCCTTCATTACGCCTATTAGATAACTAACCAGTCCATCGCAACGTTCCACAATATGTCCTACCAACACCAACTCACCCCTACCTAAACATACCAAAACCATCCTTATTGCTCTCAAAATTAAGTCCAACTTAACTACATTGTTAACTTTGTAACAGCAATATTGTTCAGTTGGAAGCTCTTCGAATATCAATCAATAATGTACCTTATTAGTAGAGGGTACGGTTGATCGATGTGCATGTGGAGTCGTCGTCGCAAGAGTTGCCTAATGCGCGCAAACCTCTGTTTACGATTGC